>BQMF02000146.1:0-600000 GCA_027922465.2 Turritopsis dohrnii | reverse complement strand
GTACTTATGTTTCCGATTAAGTCGGAATATGAAAAAAAATTACCAAATATAGCCTTTAGAAATCGTGAGAACAAAGAGATATATAATAAGGGGAGTGAAACTTCCCTTTGGTTACAAAGTATTTGAAAAGCATTATTTTCATCAATTTACAGAAGATCAAATATTCTATCGAGAAAATTTGTCATTACGTATCAAATGCTCTCCTTCAGTCATATTTTAACGTAATCGTATCTTTCTCTAAGATTAATAATCTATTATTAGATTATCAATACATTTTTGCTGTATTTATTGATTAAGTAATCGTTTTTATTAAGTTATAGTTGGAGTAAACAATTAGTTTCATCATGGACATATAAAAAGAGAAGGACTCACAACTCATACTAAAGCCTTTCATTTCTATTATTAAAATCCATTCTGTCGGTATTTCCTTGTTGTAATCCTCGCCTCGCATTTCACTGGACTTTGGTTCACATGGGTGGGTTTACACGACGCTTTAGGTTTAATTCGATGTGGAAAATCAAAGAATTGAGAGAAAATACGATTTGCAGATACATTTGCAATATTCTTGAATATCACAAAATCTCTACTCAACCTTTTTTTAAAATGTTGGATTGGAATTAAGATAAATTTCTCGGAGTTTGGAAGTATTTTGTGTATATACTTATCTCCAAAGATTCGGTACTTTGAAAGACGCCTGGGTGATGCCTGAGAATATACAGAAAGAAGAATGCTTTTTCATTCAATTCTGAAAATTTCAAGTTTGAGACTGTAAGAAGTCACGAGAAATCAGATCTTAAAACCTGGCTTCAAAATAATCATAAAATCTTTAAATTCATTTCTGGTTGGTTGTTACGATCATGGAAGCCAATGGAAACGTGTATTTTTAACAGCACTTGAGAGAGTTTCAAAACTGCTTTTGTCAAAAGTTTAATAAACCGAGGCGAGGTTTGTTTGAATAGATTTATAAAAGTTGTAAGTCCTTCTCTTTTTACACGTCCATGGTTTCGTAAATTTTTTTCGTAATTTTCTGGTCATCTTAAACATCTTAAACTCAAAAATTGAAATAAGCACCGAAGGATGTTTGTGCCATTAAATTCATCAGAGCTCAACATAATAAAAGAATCTCGCAGAATAACTTATACCGGGTGGGCCAGAAAAAAACGCATCCAAATTTGGATTTGTTATGATCGGATATTGTCTTTAGACAAATAATAAATCTTTTAGAGGTAGATTCTACAAGATAATGGTGAGAAATAGGCAAATTGTCAATGAAAAACAGAAACGGGTTCAAAAGATAGAAGGATTTTAGAAAAAGTCTGAAATTTCCTTTTGTATAAAAATGTTAAAAATTGACGTCAAAAACATTTTTAAAAAACTCTCTTAAACTGTGCAAATATTTTGTAATTTCCATACCTGCTAGCAACTTATGAAAAAGTTAAGAAAATAACAAAAAAATAAATTCAACCAATTCTCTAAAAGAAAATTAACCAAAAACCATTTTGATACATTGACCGCCCTTTTCATTAACAGCTTTTAAACGTGAAACAAATTCTTTTAAAGCTTTACGAATTTCTTTAACGTTTGTTGAAACTTTGGGCCAAACTTTTTTTATCTTCCTTTTTAGTTCTTTTTCATCTTTAAACGATCTGTTTAATCTCTCCCCATATACTTTCACTTTCATTTTATCACAGAAGTAGTAAACTAGTGGACTACAGTCTGGGAAGGCGGGTAGCCATTCGTTGTGCTTAACAAAATGCTTTCTCAGTTTTTCTGTGAACAGATTTTGTACAATGTTTGAACGATGTGATGGTGCGCTGTCTTGAATAAATATCCAGTCATTTCTTTTCATCAAAATGTCAATTTCAGGTAGCAGTTGTTTTTCTAAATGTTTTTTTGTATGTTTTAAAGTTCACTTTTAATCCCTTGTCATTCACAAAGAAAGGTTTTGTTGCTTCTTTCCACGTTACCAAGCCGAGACCATAACCTGTTTTGACTGATTGTTCGTATGATGGAAAAGTCACGTATCTTCGATTTCGTCTTTGCTACCATCACCGCAAAACTCGACTATTCTGTGGATTAAGTGGAACTTCGAGTGTGAAATCTTTTTCGTCTTTTCGTATCACATTTTAGCAATGATGCAAACGTCATGTCACTCAAACTGCAAACGAGGTTAAAGTTACTACGATTTATCAATTATGAATTTATGAATAACGTATGGACAGCTCGGAAAAATTCATAAAAAGCAATTATCCATCTTAAGGGGTAATTCAATACCTGCCAAATACGCTTTTTGAAAGATATAAGTTTAACGGTGCTTTTGATACTTGCCTTAAAAGTCATACTCATAAACGCTCAACTTAAAGATAACGAACTATCATCAGTTCGATAAAAAAAAATGTGTCAGATAATCTTCACGAGACAGCCAATAATTTTTTTTCTTTCTTTCAGTGTTTTGGTAATAACAAACAGCAGCTCGTTCCCAGACCATTTCTCAATAGTTCCATTTTTACTGACATCAGCATAGTGTTACCCTCGGCTCAACATATAGCAGTTTATTATCTTCTATAATGTGGACATTGATTTATCCTAAAAGATTGAATAGAAAAAAGTGCTTAAAAATCTTAAATTTTGTAATCAGCTAATAATTTTAATCAATAAAGTGAGTGTGAGCACATACAAACTATATTGTTTGGCTACTTCCAATCTTGATTATCATGTGCAAAATTGCTGAAAATCGCAAAGCTGTACCATTTTGTTGACCATTTTGTTGGTACATAGCAATACTCCATGACTACACATTTATGCAGGGTGGGCCAGAAAAAACGCATCCAAAATTCAATCGTGTATTTCTTAATGACGATTCACATTTTATGTATCATATTTTCATGGGTTTTAGAACAAGCTATTTGACATTATTTAAACCAAAATTTACTTCCATATACTTTCTAGAACTTTTGAAAAAATATTTTTAATGAGAATAGCAGTTTTTGATTTGTTTCAAAAAGACGTCGCAAAGGATGATTTTGTTTTGTTTTGGTTGAGTACTTTTCACGTATGTAATGAACCACTGAACAACAAACAATTTTTTAACTTCTAAAATAACACTCCAATGTCTTCATTACCATTGCATTGCTTCAAATTCCGTTAGATTTATTTTCAACTAGCTCAATCAACAATTACTCAAGTTTTTTTTCTGAATGAAATCATGGTGTTTTCCGACGAAGACAAAGCAGTGATTAAGAATGACTACTTGAAAAAGCAGTGGTCGGAATACTGCATCTGTCAAGAACACCCTAGAAAAAACTGGAATAGAGTATCCGTAAAACGCCTTCTGGATAAGTTCAAAACGCATGGTTCTATGGATAGAAGACCCGGTTTAAGACGACACCGATCTGTTACAACTCCTGAAAATGAAGAATTGGTCGAGGAATTGATTTGCTCACAAGAAGAAATACCTGGTACACATTTGTCGCCAAGAGAAATTGAAAAGAACACACGTTTAAGTCGATCATTTGTTAGAAGAATGATAAAAAGAAAAGGAATGAAGTCCTTTAAACGTTTGAAAACTCCACGTATGACCGAGGCAACACAAGAAAGAAGAACCAAACGTGCCAGCGCTTTAGCTGAACGGATTGGATCCAACACACGAACCGTTGAGAGATGCGTTTGGCAAGACGAAAAAGATTTCACAGCAACATTTTTTACTTTTTTAGGGCGGTCAATGTATCAAAATGGTTTTTGGTTAAATTTATTTTAGAGAATTGGTTGAATTTATTTTTTTGTTATTTTGTTAACTTTTTCATAAGTTGTTAGGAGGTATGCATGTTATAAAATATTTGCACAGTTTAAGAGAGTTTTATAAAAAATGTTTTTGACGCCAATTTCAAACATTTTTACACAAAGGAAATTTCAGACTTTTTACTAAAATCCTTCTATCTTTTGAACCGGTTTGCTTTTTTCATTGACAATTTCCCTATTTCTCCCCATTACCTTGTAGAATGTACCTCTAAAAGATTTATTATTAATCTAAAAACCACATCCGATTATAACAAATCCAAATTTGGATGCAGTTTTTCTGGCCCACCCGGTAAACAAACACACTTTCTATTATCGTGCCCATTTTCACTGAGCTGTTTTAGAGTTACTTCAAATAATTCAAATAATTTCAAATAAATTGGAAAAAAAGAAAATGGAACTACTCCACATGACATTTCAATGGCTGCTTCATGTGTTAGCACAACGCGGCTGATGATGCGACGCTGATCAAAATAAAAAGAATGTCAAAAGAATCACTTTACGAAGTGCTATTTTAAGCATACGGAAAAACAGTCAGTTTAATGATTCACACAAATTCCTCTGACTGTCTGAATTGGACTGCTAAAACTTCCTAAAATTCCTTCAGATGAAACAGGAATTCAAGTGAACGTGATATTAGAAGACATGCTTAGATTCTCCTTTGGCGTTAAAGTAACAATACAATGACGCTTAATTCCACGAACTACATCAACTAAGCTGGAGCATTTAGTGCCCTTAGCATGTATTTGTAATAGCAAATCCTTACTAATCCGGCTTTATTAAAGTAATTAAAGAGCTTTATTAAAGTAATTAAAGAATCTTTCTGTTCCTGTTTCGTTTCCTGAAAATTCCATATAACTGTTGCAAATAACATTGAACGCTACTTATTATTAATATGAACTGCATTCTTTGGAAGATCAACTAAAATAAGCTCACACTGTTTCATTGCCCTTCAAGTATGTGTTTTTGCGTGATCTTACGACAGAACAAATTGCCAAGATTCTTTCAATTCTTTTTAATGCAGATGATTATAACTGATTTTGCTGACATCTTTAAATTCTCACATGTCATTGTTAAACTTTTGTAACAAAGCACGGCCACAGGAAAGACTGTTTCCTTCGGTTACTCTTTCTTGCAAACTCTTATGACTGGGATTAAACGTTTGGCAACTGCTAAAAAAACTGTGGCTTCTATTTGCATTAACAGATATTTTATCAAATCTTCATTATGATATATTTATGTCACTGTGTGTTTCAGGAAAAATTACCCAATTCAAGCAACGAAAGCATTGCATCGAATCATTCAAAATTCAAAATAACTAGTTGTGTTTTCTCTAAAAAACTTACCAGAAAGACTCAAAACTCACTTTCTTCAGTGATACTCGATAATTTTTGTCGACAACACCTTACTTTCATTTGACAGAAGACCGTTCATTGAGACAGTCCCAACATATCCGGCAGGTGCACATATAGAGAATGCTAGGTTTTTTAGAATTTTCTTCATTTCTGAGCGAAGTCTTTAAGCTTAATTATATTTCTTAACAAATTTAAAAAACTCTATCAATACTAACAATAAAGTCGATAACAAACTTTACATTAATAATGGATTTTACCTTCGTACACATTGTGTTTTTTAGTTAACTACATACATAAAAAAACATGATTAGAATTATGGATGATTTC
This sequence comes from Turritopsis dohrnii, assembly GCA_027922465.2. Lineage (NCBI taxonomy): Eukaryota > Metazoa > Cnidaria > Hydrozoa > Anthoathecata > Oceaniidae > Turritopsis > Turritopsis dohrnii. Next base: position 594,523 of record BQMF02000146.1, on the reverse strand, counting down.
CTTGATAACATATCTATTGATGACAAGAAATCACGCAAAATACTTTACTAAATAAATTTCTATCAAAATAAGGCTGGCATAAAAACAATATCCAATATGCCATAAACGCTCAAAGAAAAGCTAATTGTAGTAGGTGACGACTTTTCCTAGAAATACGGATTGACATCATACATTCCAGCTATGTAAGCATATTTTGAATTTTACGTGCAAGAATGTATTAGGACGTGGCAGCTTTTCATTCTATTTGTACCAAATTTTCTGCTAGGCAAATAAAATCTTTTCAAATTACAAATTACAAGATTTATTCAGAAATGTTGAAGAAACAAGGAAAGAAAACCATCAAAATTCTCTCCCAGGTTCAAAAGCCGCATTATGAAAAAGCTTCCCAGGAAATTGGAACTACGTGACTCACAGACTGACACTAAAGAATTCTTAGAAAAGACCTGTTTTCATAAACACCACGAAGCAATGAATGGAAGAAACAGCAGGAAATTGAACTGCTGTGGATTCACCGCTACAAAAAACATCCAATCATTAGTCATAAAGTACCAGCCAAATGCTATTCCGTGAAGTTTATTCAAATTTGCACATCTTTTACCTTGAAACAGGTATAAAAATGCCAGTCAAGAAACGGCAAATCATTCGATCAAGTTTGAAGAAGTTACATCTTCTCCATAAGAAGTCAAGCATTTGGATAATTCACTATAATGGCAAATTTACTGAAATTTATAGGTAAGTTGATTGTGTATACAGTTATCAACATTGTATTCAACTGATTCGCTAAATATTTTTGCTTTCAACATTCAGTTGTTGTGGCAATCGCAGTGTCAATTGTGAGAGCCGTGCCAAAAACCAATCCAAAGAACGATAGAGTTTTGTCTTCACTAAGGGACGTTATACCAACATGCATGAGACTAAGTATTGAAACAAAATATGAGTTCGTAAGTAAATTTCTATATTTTTTTCTTTCATTACGCATCTCAACAGCAATAATCATATCAGTTTTGTTTCATTAGCAACGCACCATCAAACCCACCTTGTTTGTTAACAATGTTTGTCCTGTGCAAAAGACATCTATGAATAGAATGGATGTAAGTCGAGTTATTTTATGAATGTTACAAAATAACCATATTCATTCGTGAAGATAATAATGGTAGTTTCTTTCATATTAATCTAATTTTATTTCTTCTTGTTTCTTTAAGTTGCCTGATATATTGACCATTACGGAGAAAATTTTTAAAGATGCTTTCAAATCTCTACACATGATTCTTTCTGATAAAACCAATCCAGTTGGAGACAGTCTTTCGAAAAAGATCAACTCGCTGCTATCATATTGCTTACCAAGTATACTGGTATTGGCCAAGCGTGCCGATCTTTCGGTAAATATTCATTCTAAAAATTTTCAAAAAAGTGTATCGTTGGGAATCACTACTTTTCACTCATGATTAATTTTTGTTAACATTTTCAGAAAAGTCGTGCAAAACCAAGCAGTTATCAAATCAACACCTATCCGTCACCTTGTGCAGGAAAAACAGACAAACGATCACCGATGAAGACAGAGGTTATGAATAAGAACCAGATGTATCGATTTTTGCGTGATTTTTCTAAGTTTGTCTTTTATTTAAATAAACAGTTGTATAAATTTTGAAATTAATTTTAATCTTTTCTTCAATGTTTTGAAAATGAAGTAATGCAATAACAATATTACGACTACACTATGGCACTTATTTTTATAATATTTTAATAGTTTTTATTTTTTTCATGAGTAATTTCAATGATCGTAATGTCTTCTGAACACAGATTAAAATTTTCATCTCTTATTCTCATGTTTTCTATACTCCTCAGTGATTCTTCTCAAAAGAAATCAAACACCGTATATATATGCAAGTGATCAACTCAAAAATGATGCCGTCTTGACTTTGAAGTAGCCAAACAAGTAACTAAACAAGCACATATAAAATAGTTTGTCTTTCACACTCACTTTATTGATTAAATCAATTAGCTGACTACAAAATTTAAGGCTTTTAAGCACTCCAAACATTTTTAGGAATTTCCTATTAAATCTGTTATGATAGAACATTGTCCACATTATGGAAGATAACTAACTACTATATAGATACAGCCGAGCGTAACACTATGCTGATGTCAGTAGAAATAGAACTATTGAGAAATGGTCTGGTACCGAACAGCTGTTTATTATTTTCAAAACACTGAAAGAAAGTAAAAGAATGATTGGCTCTCTCATGAAGATAATCTCATTGAAAACTGCTGACACACTTTTTTTCATCGAACTTATCTTTAGATTGAGCGTCCATGAGTATGACGTTCGGTCAGTAAAAGATTCCATACCGTAAAACCAGATCTGAGAGTATGTTTATCTAACAATTCAAACTTCTCGGTGAAAAGTCTCTTAAAAGTGTTTGGAAGAACGAGTCATCACGTGACCAAATACTCGTCATCCCAAACAAATGTAACAAGGTTTTAACCATAAAGATTTGATGGTCTGAAATTGTTATAGGTAAACTTACTCTTAGATCTGGTTTTACGATATGGAATCTTGCACTGACCATGACGTTCAAAGCAAGTATCAAAACCACCGTTAAATTTACATTTTTGAAAAACCGTATTTGCCAAGTGTTAAAATACCCCTAAGATAGATATTTGTTTGTTATGAATTTTTCCGACCCTTTTGAAAACTTTAAGTCAATAAAAATTTGTTGTGTTTGTATAAACGTGTTCCAGTTTATTAAAATGATTTATCCCATTCTGCCCTGCCATTTCGTATTTTTTTTTCATTTATTCATCAACAGCTCTCCATATGTTATTCATAAAGTCATAATTGATAAATCGTAGTGACTTCAACCTCGTTTGCAGTTTGAATAACATGACGTTGAAATCATTATTAAAATGTGACATAAGTTATTCTACGATATTTTTTTATTATGTTGAGCTTTGATGAATTTAATGGCACAAACATCCTTCACTGCTTTTTTTGAATTTTTGAGTTTAAGATGTTTAAAATGATGAAATAGGATAAAATTTATGACACTAATTGTTTACTCCAACAATAACTTAACAGAAACGATTACTTAATCAATAAATAGAACAAAAATGTAAAAAGTACTGGAATAGATCGTTAGTCTAATAATATATTAATTAATCTTAGAGAAAGGTACTATTACGTCGAAATATGACTGCAGGATAGCATTTGATACGAAGTGACTAATTTTCTCGATAGAGTATTTGATCGTCTGCAAATTGATGAAAAGAATGCTTTTCAAATACTCTGTAACCAAAAGGAAGTTCCACTCTCCTTATTACATATATCTTTGTTCTTACTCCGATTTAGAAGTTTGCTTTAAGGAGATGTAAACCAAAATGATCGTCAGCGCTCCATAAGTTTTTAATGAATTTTCTTAACAAATTGAAGACATCTATAGCATATATTGCATATCATTCGATAGATTTGAAGTCACGGAATTAATATTTTGGCAGCTTCTGTTGTCAATGATTGGTTTTAATTCTTTAAAATCTTTCATTTCTCCTTTGTATGGACAATTTTTAATGTATGCAAGTCCTAGCGAAAAACTCTTTTTTCTGGCATTCAATAGTGAATAAACAGTGCAAGGCTTACAAACTTCGTCCTAGCAGACCTACTGATAACTACAGTATGTCCGCCAAAAATGTATCGGCTCTTAAAACATAAACTAACAATCTCACGATTTTTTATAGAATTTTTACTAGAACTTAAATTTTCTTTGTTGATTCTTTTGGGATTGAAACTACCGGCACGTTTTTTTTTTACAATGGAAGGTAGTTAGCAGAAAAATTTCTCAACAATGCATATTTTTATACTTTTGGGAGACAGTATTAATCTATGATTTTTTTGTTGTTAATACTGATCCCTTTATTTTATAACAAAAAATTGATTCGTTTGGTGAAAATTATTCCCCCAGCGAAACTTGATAGATTCACTTCAAAGTTTTATTTTCATAAAATGTATCTTTTTGTGACAATAAGCTTTTTTATTGCAAATATTTTGCTCAAAAAAAATTCTGTTGTTCCTCTGTTCCCAAAAGTAAGAAGAAATGCATTGTTGAGAAATTCTTCTATCAACTACCTTCCATTGTAAATAAAATGTTCCGGTAGTTTCAATCTCAAAAGATATAACAAAGAAAATCTAGGTTCTAGTAAAATCTCTATAAAAAAATCGTGAGAATGTTAATTTATGTTTTACGAACCGATACACTTTTGGTGGACACACTGTATAGTTATCTACTCTTCAGAGAAGTGAAAATATGTTTAATCGATTGAAAATTTCCATCATTTACCTTTAACGCTATATCGACGATAGGTACATCTTTCTTAATCTGTCCATTTTTGAAGAAACTTATTTAAAGACAACATCCTTTAGCATTGTATTAATAAAACATTCACAAACATGTTATCTATCCCGAAATTCCTTTATGTTTTGACAGTAGAAAGGTAACGGTATTTTATGGCATATTTTTCCGATAGCAACGAAAGCTAATGCCAAATTAAACTACTATTACTTCTTTTTCTCTTTTTGTGGTGGAAATGGTAATTCAGTCTTAGCTTTGGAGTCTGTGAGACTATCCTAATAATGCTATATGAATCTAAATGAAAGAACGCGCTTTATAAACCTTCGAATGTTTTACTGATCAAACACTTAAAACACATTTTTGTTCACATTTTATCAGTTAACTTATAAAGAAATGAATGTTAATTTCTTATTATTACCTTCTTTCCAATTTTTTAACTATCTACATGTGTTTATGTATTAAGACATTGAAAGATCTTGTTGACAAAAACGGTTAATTCCAATAGATTTTTGATTTCATGAAATCACAATTTTTACTTTCTTTAAGGAGATGCGTGTGTTACAAGAGCTTTAAGACGTGTTCATCAACTAATATTTTTTGACAACTCACCCATATACAATTTCTTTTTGTGGTGTTTTCAAATTGGACTCCACTTACAAATATATTTTTGATTAAGAAACGTATAGTAGAGCTTTCCCACTTTAGGTAATAGCTTGAAAGCACACCAGTTGCTAAAGTTTTGCGCCATATTGCTCTTGTTACTTTAGATTTAGTGCAATAGTTTGGTAAGTTGTGATCGTTTCAAGTTGAAACTGAAATGTGAAACTATCAAATGATCATTCGTTGTTTTTTAATAGGTGAAAACAACGTGGGATTTCTTCAGAGGTAACAATATCTTTAAAATGGATAATTCAAAACAGAACAATGAAAGTTTTGCTGGCAGCAGATCAATTTCAGCTTTCGTAATCAGCTTTCATGAAACAGTTGTTTTCGGAACAAAGGCTACTTTTCAAAAAGCATGAATTTGACATGACTCAAATTAATCTATTTTAAATATTTCGTGGAATAATTGAATCATTTTTATTGCCTAATGAAATTTTGGGTTTTATTTTCCGTAATGCTCACGTAGAGTTACGATTGTAGAAAATTATTTTAAAGCTGATAATATCCCTTTTTTAATATTCACCTTAATATTTTCAGCATAATTTTTCAAAGCAAACTGCTATCCATCACCCTAACATTTCAAGAAATGATCAACGACATGAACGAAGACGGTGAATGAAAATATGACGTGTTTTGTAGTTTAAGAATTTTCGACATTTGTCTTTTATTTGAATATACTTCATTGTTTCTAAAATGATGATGTATTAATTTACACGAATAATTCTATGCGTTTGTTACACCTTATCAACAAACTAAATTTTTCGCCTATAAATTCGATTTGGGCAAATTTACAAAGTGTTTCAAAATCTTAAAATTTCCACCTATATTGATTATACCATTCTGGATACTTTTTTTAATGACGAATTATTGAAATGGTAATACTTGTGTTGTAAGATTTCGGTTTATTGGCATTTTTAAAATTGATTTATGTGAACATCGAAGTAACTAAAACCTACTTCAACTACCCTTCGGTTGCGGCTTCAGTACATTTATCAGAAATTTAATACACATCTTTAGTAGGTTACAATTACACAGTACAGAGTCAATAAGTTAAAAACAGTTTAGAAGCTGTCCTTAACTTCTTTTAGTAGTTCATTCCAGGGTCAGAGGCAACAAAGTCTTTGGGAATCCCCTATTTTTGGAGATAATTTCATTGCATTTGAGATTGTTGCTGATTAATAAATAAGTATCTGCATACCATGAAATTTCCTGAACTTACATCATACACCTTATTGTTGCGGTTGAATTGTTCAACATCGAAATAGTTTATTACTGAATTGTATATGACCTTAAAATTATTCGATTGAACTAATCAATGAAATAATAACTACCTACGTAAGAAACCTTCCTTTATTATCGCTACAAAGATACCATTTTAAATCTGTTTTCTAGGAAAAACTAAAGCCCCATATTATAAACGATTTTTTTCAAGTGTGGACAATAACATATATAATAGTACTTTTTACGGTAATATTTGAAGAATAACAAGCTTAAATTCATTATGGTGGCGAATTAAAAGGATGAATTAAAATATTTAAGTTACTGAATGACGTTCAAGTTATTATGCTCAGCGTCACTGTTTGGAGAAATCAATAGCAAACATTCCAAATTATTGCAATGGCTTTGAAGTCAACGGGTCAACAGTTTGAAAGATTACCGTCCTTGTTATCCGATTATTTTTTAAAAATTTCTTCAATTCAATCTTCAATTACTGAGAATTCCTTTCACTGGAGTACTCAATGAACTTATCCGTTTTCCTGGTCACCTCATCTTGTCAATGAAAAATTTCAATCAGGAAAATGGTTGAGAATAAGGAGATTCTGAATTCATGAAATGTTAATAAACACTTTCAGCTCTTCAGCCAACGGTTATTTTAAAGTTTACGAAGAATATTTTTCCGTTACGACTGGAAACTATAGTAATCCCATCCCTACAGTATTATAAACTATGAATTCTGATTAATTAAAAGTGAAAATTATGAATGACATTTATGGCTTTTCAGTGACAACTCACAAATTATCACTAAAGAGGCATAACAAAAGCGGAAACCTTGAAATAAAGTTGACGCAGACTCCATACTTTTCCATTGCAATAAACACAACTCTCTGCCTACTTTTACTTTGTTTAATGGATGTTTATACTAAGTGTTACATTTTTCAAACAATCAGATTTCTTTTTTATACTTAGCAAATACTTTAATATTAATGGAAGGAAAGAAAAAGATGAAGTCACTGAGATCTTAATTTTAACTTAAAAAAGTATTATGTTTCAGTGCTAGTAGCTACAAAATTACAGCTTTGTGTTTACGCCTAATTGGGCCGCAAAACGGAAGCCATTAGGTAATCTTTTTTTCATAGTGGAGTTACTATTTAAGAAATCCATTTTTTATTTGAAATCCATTATTACGATGAATTTTATATCTGTTTTGGATCATTGGAAGAAAACAGCTCTATAAAGAAGCTTCCACTTGCAAGTTTGATCGACCTGAACTGACAAAGAAATTATTTTAAGTAACTTGCGAAATAGAATATCCAAGGTAAATAAAAAGACGAACTTTTAAGAAATTGCATTTATCAAAATATTTATTTTAATAAATGCAATTTTTTAAAAGTTTGTCTTTTTATTTACTAATGAAAGATGGCAAGTTATAACTTATTGAACTTGAATATCCAAGATTTGATCTCCATATTAAACACATAAATGACAAATGGTTTGGAACACAAAACCGGCAAGTCATGATGAACAGTGACCTCAAGATCGATTGTCTAATAACGCCTGTCACGAAAAGGAAGGCCAACTTAAATTACAACAACGACTGGCATAGAAAGTTGTTTAACAACAAACTGTTGATATTTTAAGGAATTATACATTCCTATGTATAATACCGACAGTATTGTTATGATTGATATAAATGAAAAAGAAGTACCGCGAAGTAAAATATACAGAAAAACATTAAATTGTTAGTCTGTGAAAGAAAAAGTATGGGTAAATTCAAGGTTAACTTATTCTAACAATTTTTCAAGTAGTATTAACTAAAAAATGAAACTTTTTTGCCCTATCTTCCATTTTATTGAACAATATAGAAGAAGTAAGAAAGAATTTGACGGAAATACCAAATAAACGATGGCTGCGGTGTAATACGTGGGCCAAGATTTTTATCGCGTTTTCCACCAATCAACTGAAAGGAAATTTTTCGTGTGTTAAACCAGGCATACCACATTTACACGCTCAAAATCAATTATTCCTTCATGCATGTAGGAAAGTGGAACTACTCCACAAGATATTTCATTGGGCACTTCATGTGTTGGTGCAATGCGGTGGATGGTCCAACACTGATCAAACAAAAAGAAAGTCATAAGAATCACTTTACGATGTGCTACTTTAAGCTTACACAAAAAGAGTCAGTTGAAAGATTCGCAGAGAGGTACAAATGCCTCTGACTTTCTGAATTGGTCTGTTTTATAACCTCATAAAGTTCCTTCAGATGAAAGAGGAATTCAAGTGAACGTGATATTAAAAGACATGCTTAGATTCTCCTTTGGCGTTAAAGTAACAATACAATGACGCTTAATTCCACGAAATACTTCAACTAAGCTGGTACATTCAGTGTCTATAGAATGTAGTCCAAAATAGTAAATCCTTACCATTGCGGCTTTATTAAAGTAATTAAAGAATCTTTCTGTTCCTGTTTCGTTTCCTGAAACATCCTAGTAACTGTTTCTAATAACAATGAATGCTACTTATTATTAATATGCATTGCATTCTTTGGAAGATAAGTTAAAATAAGCTCACACTGTTTCATTGCCCGTTAAGTATGTGTTTTTGCGCAAGCCTACGACAGAATAAATTGCCAAGATTCTTCTAATTCTTTTTAATGCATGATTATACGTGATTTTGCTGATATCTTTAAATTCTCATATGGCATCATTAAGATTTTGTAACAAAGTACAGAAACAGGAAAAACTGTTTCTGACTGGGTTTAAAGGTTTGGCAACTGCTAAAGAAACTGTGGCTTCCTTTTGCATTAACAGATATTTTATCTAATAATCCTTATGATATATTCAATGTCACTGTGTGTTTCAGGAGAAACCACCCAAGTCAAACAATAACGGCATTGCATCAAATCATTCAAAATTCAAAAATACTAGTTGTGGGTAATCTCTAAGAAAACTTACCAGTAATACCCGATAATTTTTATCGATAAAACTTTACTTTAATTTACCAGAAGACCGTTAATTGAGACTATCCTAATATATCTGACAGGTGCACATGTAGAGAATGCTAAATTTTTTAGATTTTTCTTCATCTGTCACTCCGATAAAGATTGATGTTTTCTGAGCAAAGTCATTAAGCTAATTAGATCTCTTAACAAATTCAAAAAATTCTATCAATATTAACAGTGAAGTAGATTGCAAACTTTACATTAATAATGGATTTTACGTTTGTACACATTAAGTTTTTTAATTAACTACCCATATCAAAAATATGATTGGTATTTAGGATGATTTCCGTAATATCTATTGCATACCATATCTATTGACGACAAGAAATCACGCAACTTACTTTGCTTAATGAATTTTGTATCAAAATAAGACTTACATTCAAACAATATCCAATATGCCATAAACGCTCAAAGAAAAGCTAATTGTAGTAGGTGAGGACTTTTCCTAGAAATACGGATTGACATCATACATTCCAGCTATGTAAGCATATTTTGAATTTTACGTGCAAGAATGTATTGGGACGTGGCAGCTTTTCATTCTATTTGTACCAAATTTTCTGCTAGGCAAATAAAATCTTTTTAAATTACAAATTAAAAGATTTATTCAGAAATGTTGAAGAAACAAGGAAAGAAAACATTCAAAATTCTCTCCCAGCTTCAGTAGCCGCATTATGAAAAAGCTTCCCAGGAAATTGGAACTACGTGACTCACAGACTGACACTAAAGAATTCTTAGAAAAGACCTGTTTTCATAAACACCACGAAGCAATGAATGGAAGAAACAGCAGGAAATTGAACTGCTGTGGATTCACCGCTACAAAAAACATCCAATCATTAGTCATAAAGTACCAGCCAAATGCTATTCCGTGAAGTTTATTCAAATGTGCACATCTTTTACCTTGAAACAGGTATAAAAATGCCAGTCAAGAAACGGCAAATCATTCGATCAAGTTTGAAGAAGTTACATCTTCTCCATAAGAAGTCAAGCATTTGGATAATTCACTATAATGGCAATTTTACTGAAATTTATAGGTAAGTTGATTGTGTATACAGTTATCAACATTGTAGTCAACTGATTCGTTAAATATTTTTGCTTTCAACATTCAGTTGTGGTGGCAATCGCAGTGTCAATTGTGAAAGCCGTGCCAAAAACCAATCCAAAGAACGATAGAGTTTTGTCTTCACTAAGGGACGTGATACCAACATGCATGAAACTGAGTATTGAAACAAAATATGAGTTCGTAAGTAAATTTCTATATCTTTTTCTTTCATTACGCATCTCAACAGCAACAAGATGCCCTACCGGGCAGAAGTATTCCTGCAGATGACTGTAAGACTTTCTGGATCCTTTTCAGAAAGAAATGAGTGTTAGTTCACGCTTTAAAACCATATGCATAATGTGGAATGATGTTTGCAGTATTTTACATTTTACCTTTTAGCTACGATAATTACTAAACTTTGTTGTTTCATATAAACCTTCAGTCTTGCATCAATTTAGAGATTTTTTTAAAAAGATTTCCATTCGAAGTTGTACTCCCTAAAGCATCTTCAAGAAGCAATTAACTAATTAAAAGATTATCGTGTTAAGAATAATCTGTGCTTTAAAAGGTGAATGTGAAAGAAGTAATATTTGTTATTTCATATAAACTGCACTGTTTTGCATCATTTAGAGATTTTTTCAAAAAGTTTTTTATTCATAGTTATATTCCCTAAGGCATCTTCAAAAAGTAATAAAGTAATGAAAACTTTGTCACATTAAGTTTTGAATGGAAAATCTGTGGCGTAAATAGTAATAACTTCGAATTCATTTAAACATTCCCGAGAGCATCATAAACGTTAAGAGACTTTGAAAAATTTTGCCGGAGATCAAGCTTAAAAAGGAACACCGTCAGTTTAAAAATCCATTAGAGAACACTCTTCCGTGGACGTTTCAAAATACTCCTTTTAAAACTATACAGTATGAAAATCTTTATGTTGTTTGTACCTGAACTTCATAATAAAAACTTTTACTTGGCCTTGCGAAATAATAAAAATATCTGTGTTTCCTTTTTATCGTCAGCTTGATAGTATACAAATTTTAGAATCATACAATATTTTAAATTCGACTAGTCAATTAAAAAATTGGTCATCTATTGATTAATAAAATGGGTATAAGCTGATGAGGAAGATGAGCTGTGCTTCAAGATTCCAGAGCTTTATAAAAACAGGGTAGCTTATCTAGGAACATGAATTAAAAAATTGTATTACATTTAGAAAGACTAATAGAAACCTTACGCATTAAATCGATATAAACATACCCTATTGGTAGTCGTTCATATCTGTTTTGAAGCATCAAGAACTGCTTATTTATCAAGAATGACTACTAAGAATATTAGTTTCACGTAGATTATCAGTTTGGATCATAAATGTTCTTGATTCTTTTAAGTTTTACAGCCGTACTACAACCTCTTCTATATCCATATATTCAACAAAGAAACTTTCACAGATCTACGCATGCTTCTTCGCTTCCATTTTTAAAACAACTACGGAAAACGTAAGAACGTTGCATAAGACTCACATGAAACAACATTTCTACCTGGCATCTGCGATTTAGCCATATGTTAATTATTCCTTTCACTAAAGCTTATATTTTACACTTTTAGAGTCTTTTCAAGCAAAGTACTTGTATACAATGAATATAGTGTGAGTTTAGACTGTTAAATCATAAAAAGAATGTAAGTTGGGAACATTAATGATTTGAGTGGCTATTTCCCATCGACAAAAATTGGTCTAGGTTTGGACAGTGAAAAAAAAAAAAAAAAACAAAAAAAACACGAACGGTTTCAAAGTATTCCTTGCTTACGCAGGAATACAATAATCATATCAGTTTTGTTTCATTAGCAACGCACCATCAAACCCACCTTGTTTGTTAACAATGTTTGTCCTGTGCAAAAGACATCTATGAATAGAATGGATGTAAGTCGAGTTATTTTATGAATGTTACAAAATAACCACATTCATTCGTGAAGATAATAATCGTAGTTTCTTTCATATTAATCTAATTTTATTTCTTCTTGTTTCTTTAAGTTGCCTGATATATTGACCATTACGGAGAAAATTTTTAAAGATGCTTTCAAATCTCTACACATGATTCTTTCTGATAAAACCAATCCAGTTGGAGACAGTCTTTCGAAAAAGATCAACTCGTTGCTATCATATTGCTTACCAAATATTCTGGTATTGGCCAAGCGTGCCGATCTTTCGGTAAATATTCATTCTAAAAATTTTCAAAAAAGTGTATCGTTGGGAATCACTACTTTTCACTCATGATTAATTTTTGTTAACATTTTCAGAAAAGTCGTGCAAAACCAAGCAGTTATCAAATCAACACCTATCCGTCACCTTGTGCAGGAAAAACAGACAAACGATCACCGATGAAGACCAAGGTTATGAATAAGAACCAGATGTATCGATTTTTGCGTGATTTTTCTAAGTTTGTCTTTTATTTAAATAAACAGTTGTATAAATTTTGAAATTAATTTTAATCTTTCCTGCAATATTTTGGAAATGAAGTAATGCAAAAGCAATATTACTACTATACTATGGCACTTATTTCTATAATATTTTAATAGTTTTTATTTTTTACTTAAGTAATTCGATGATCTTAATATCTTGTAAACATAGATTAAAATTTTCATCTCTTATTCTCATGTTTTCTATACTCTTTAATGATTCCTTTCAAAAGAAATCAAGTACCGATATATATATCCAAGTGATCAACTCAAAAATGATGCTGGCTTGACTAGAATGGTTATGTAACGTCATGGTTATTACATGTCGCTGTAATAAGCAAAAACAATACATAGACAAATGTATAAAAGAGCTCAGTAAAAATGGGTACAATAATAGAAAGTCTGTTTGTTTATAAATGTGTAGTCATGGAGTATTGCTATGTACTAACAAAATGGCCAACAAAATGAGTTTTCTGCTTTTCTGCAATTTTGCACATGATAATCAAGATTGGAAGTAGCCAAACAAATAACGAAACGAGCACATACAATATATTTTCTGTTTCACGCTCACTTTATTGATTAAAACTATAAGCTGAATACAAAATTTAAGATTTTTCAGCACTCCAAACTTTTTTTAGGAATTTTCTATTAAATCTGTTATGATTTCTTTTAACTCTTTTTTTTCTTTGATTGAGTGATGATCTTAGATGTCAATTAGTTCTTTCATTACAAGATTATTTAAAATTACAAGTGCAAACTTTTATATAAAAATCTTAAGCTGAAATACAGATAAGTAAAAAATAAATAAATAAATAAAATTAAATAAATGTCTATACAAACATACCATTCAAATAAAAGTCAGGCGATTTCATAAACTCAAGCACGCCTACAAAAATTGTAACCAAGAGCAAAATCGCCCACTGGAAGAGCTTTCTCTGAAGAGAAAGGTCTTTCATATGAACGACTTCCTCTGATACATAGCAAAGAAGAGCCTAAGATTAAAAAGGACAATCTACATCGAATGATAGAGATTATCTTCTCGTATCTTTTTCCCGTCTTTACAGCTATCTTTTCAGCAATACGTTTATGAAATGTAGAGCATTCTGTACCCTGATTATCTCTTAGAAAAACTGCAGACACATTTTTTTATCGAACTTATGATAGTTCGTTATCTTTAAGTTGAGCGTTTATGAGTATGACTTTTAAGGCAAGTATCAAAACCACCATTAGATTTACATTTTTGAAAAAGCGTATTTGCCAGGTATTAAAATACCCCTTCAGATGGATAATTGTTTTTTATGAATTTTTCCGACTGTTTTAAAAAACTTTAATTCAATAAAATTTGGTGTGTTTGTACAAGCGTGTTCCAATTTATTAAAATCATATATCCCAGTCTGTCCTACCGTTTTGGAATTTTTCAGTTTTTCTCTCTATTACTGTCCATGTATGATTCATAAATACATATTAGATAAATCATAGCAGATTTCAGCTCGTTTTTATTTTGAATGATAACTACTTTTAACGCACCATCAAAATGTGTTATAAGTTACTCAACGAAGTTCTTTTATTATGATGACTTCTGAAGAATTTCATGACAAAAATCTCATTCTCACCTTATAACAGGTTTTCAGTATAAGATATTTAAGATGAGCAGATACGCTAAAATTTATGAAACTAATTGTTCATTCAAAATGTAAGTTAATAAAAACGATTACTTTATCAATAAAGGCAACAAAAATACACAGTATTGAAATTGATTATATTGAATAATGTTAGGGAAAATTACTATTACGTTACGCCTTTAGGATGTCATTTGGTACGCAAAGACTAATTTCTTTGATGGAATATTTGATAATCTGCAACTTGATGAAAAGAATGTTTTTCAGATACTTTTTAGTAAAAGAAAAGTTGCAATCCCCTTAATATATATCACTCCTTTCTCATGATTTCTTGCTGGCCGCATCATCCAAGCAGGCTACAGTTGGTAAATTTTGATGCTATTTCTACTTTATCGGAAACGGGTGCACGGTAAAGGATGATCGATTATCACTTTGATGGCTAGAATTTTCTGTTTACTTTATCAAAAGTATCGCTGCGAGTAAAATAATGCAAAAAGTTGTACAAAATTTTTATCTTTATCAATAAATATAATCAAATTCATCATAAAAGCATAATTAATTATACAAATTTGTGGTATCATTATCATTATTTCACTATTATCTTTAATTAATAACAATAAATTTCAATAAATATGTGAATAAGAAAAAATGTACAAAATAAAAAAAATTATAAGATATCAAACTACTTAAATAAATAAGACAAAATAATTCAAATTAAATTAAAGCCCAATAAATGAATGTTCCTCTTCAGTTAAAATATATGATAAATCTAAATGATTTCATAACATGCAATTATACAAAAAACTGAAGCTTATAAAAGATCGATAATGCTTTGTTTGTATGATTCAGCATGAGGTAATTTATTTTATCTTATTAAAGTAAACATGGACAATTCAGATAATTAAAAATTTCATAAATAAAACAATTTAATAACATAATGATGCTTGTTTAATCTTGCGTTCAGGACGTACAGAAAATTGACAAAATCTCGTATAACACAATATTTCTGATGGTCTTTGGTGAACCCTTTGTTGATGTCGCACGTTGGAGGATACCGGCTAACATAGCATTCTTTGAGTTCATTTTTCTTAAAGATGAAATATTTTTCATGTGTTACAATCTTTAATCCACTTTAAGAATGTATATAGCTATTTATTTTGGCAGTAGGAATTAATATACATGAAGTAATTTCTTACATTTACAGATGTAGTTCTTATTAAAGCTGTGACCCTTTTAAAGCACTCCTTTAAGTCGTCCAGTGTTTGTAAAAAATCGATTCGGATTTGCTTCTCTTCATCTTTTCGAATCTTATTGATTGATGTTCCTTCAATGGTAAATACCTGTCGTGTGATATCTAGCACCGGTGCCATCTAGAGCATATTACACAAAGTATGAATACGGTGCAAGAAAATATCTAAATTAGAACTTTGTGACTATTTGAATCAGGATATCTTCAAAAATTATCAATTTCATAAGAACTTCTTCAGAAATATTTTTTAAAATTCCTTAAATAATCTCGATTTTACTCACGTCTTTTCGTCCCAAATCAAATTTCTTGGTAGCACATCTTTTATTTGAAATGGAACTGCCGATTATTGTGTCCTAGAACGTGAATATTGTCGAGAGGTTTCGAAAGATATGATTAAACAAGAAGAAAGCAATGTAAGACTTCTGTTACATACCAATTTTTCTTGTGCATTTAATCCATACTTCATGCAATTCATAATGTTTGATTTAAGATTGAGAATGAGTGTTTTGTTTATCGGCATAAATTCTGCACTGACTTCTGTTTCTTTGAATATTGACAATATGCATGTGAAAAAAACTATGAAAATGTTTTGTTAATAGGACATTTTTGAGGAAAACCATATTTGATTAAAATATTTTAGATGCTAAACTATATAATATTAAATTTCAAATCACATTTATCTTACTTACTTATGCTAAGGTGAAAATAAAGGCCCATGTTAAAAAAGTTCTTGACCAATTAAAACACTGTAGACGTCTCTTCTGTTTTCTCTTATATATTGTGTATTCGTCTGTTTTCTCTTATGGTTGACTAAGCCATAATGCTCCTTCTTATATACGTATGTAGGTAGATGCTTGCACCAACAAGAAACTGGGAAATTATCACACAATGAAGGCATAATGTTCTGAAACCTTACGTTGTAACTTTCCTTTCATTTCTTAAACTGTGTTGAGTCAGTTCATCTACTTCCAACATTTTTAGTTTCTTTCCAATTTCATTGGAGCCTTCACAGTGACGATTTATCACGCTCCTTCGAAAAAAGGTTATAAGCCAATTTTGGAATGGTAGAGTGGAGATCAGAAGACGAAATAACTGGTTTCTGTTTTCATAGAAATCTGTTTAAAAGTAAACGACACAAATCTATTGTCTCTCAAAAGTCAATCATTTTTACATATATTTTGTAAAACAGAAGAAATTATGACAAATTTCTGATGACGTATCTGCAAAATGTGCAATTTGCGATTTGCATATCTTTTTAATTTATAATCAATGATTTTGCTTCGCAAAGGTTTTCACATTACCAGTTGATAAACAATCGCATCGCGTCACTGATAGTTCGCGGCTTTGGAAACCTTGATATTTCTGCTTATGTTAAGGAGGACATTTATACTAAGTTTTCTTTCAACCAAAAATATTTGGGATTTTGTTTTTACTTTTGATAGAATAGAACTATTTCAGGTTTTGCGATGCACAATATTTGTTATTCAGCATTCTTAATTCGTTGTAGTTCTTATTCGCAACCATATAGAATCCTTACATATTTTATTGACATTTTGGTAAATAATTATTTCTATGGTAGGTGATATTAACAACTTTACACTTTCAGTTATCAAAATTTGGAAGTTTCAGGTGTCAAATGAAGAGTGAATCCAATATATGAATTAAGTTCATTAGGTAACTTCATGGTATTTTTCATTAGTAGTTACTTGACTAAAATCATCCAGCTTTCATAGTATAAAGTTACATTCGGACACCATTTTACTTTCTAGGGAATTTTGGCGAAATAATATTCATATCCTCTTTTTTTCTTTATCCTCTTTCAGTACATGATGAGAAACCTGCAAATTTTTTATGGAAACTACTGCCATATGTTTCTATTACGTATGTTTGGTGTATCATTTCCAACTCAATGAATTGAAGTTTACATTTGATAACTGTTAACATTTCCCATATCATCTGATTAGTAGATGACTGATCAGACAGTCTAAAGAGGGGGAAGTACTATTTTACTTTCTATTTGTCAAATAGTAGTTTTGTTTTGAGGTTGCCATTATTACACCAGAAAAGATAATTAATTATTAGATGGTTGTTATTGAAAGGAGTTCTTACTTTTGAATTCAAGACTAGCATATTCTTTTAATGCGGACAAAAAAAAATTAAAGAATTTAAAAATAAAACATTGCTAATTACGTGTGGATTGACTGGGCCAAGCTGAAAGTTAAAACATGAAACAATTATGTGATTTTTCATGAGTGAGATTCTCTACAACTTTCTGTTAATCAAAACGCATACGCGCTAGTTGCCTTTCCATAATTGCTATTTCACGTTTCAGAAAGTAGCTATTATAGTGATTCGATAGCTCCTGTTCTTTCACTTCTTAGAAAAAGCTCATACGAGTGATTCACTCATTTCTTCATCTCTTTCAGGTTTTTTTCAGAAATTCTATTTTCGCTTTTCACCTATGCCAAGAAGAAATATTCATGAATAGTTACTTTATTTTGTAAAAGTTGAATATCTCATGTTGTCACTTTAAATTTGTTTACTACAATATTATGTTATGATTCTTATGATTGTTGCTACATGCATTACTTGTGATCTAATTACAAGAGAATCGAGAATAAAAATATGAACACTTGCATGAAGAGACTAAAATACGAGTTGCAACTCAACTGTCGCTAATATAATCGGTAACATTTTTGTGATCGCACTATTTTTAGAATAATATTTCTACTCATACACATAACGACAAATGATTTAAAGCAAGGCAAATCACCATCAAATCAATGTTTGTATTAACTTTATTTAAGAATCAACACAAGATAGGAAGAATCAAAAGAATAACGACATTTTCTTGCATAATAAACTTAGTAACACGATCTTCATTATGATACAAAAGAACGCAATAATTACTAAAATCAAAAACGAAGTAATGGTTTCAAAAATCCAAAAAGACGTAATCGATGAAAAAGGACAGCATGCCACCATTCCTTGTGTAATTTAGGTAGTCCTTAGTTTTGCCAATAGAAATTCTTTAAAGACGCCCTTTCTTGTGAGTGACTGGCTCTGCTGTCTTTGAACCAGATGACAATTTAAAGACTCTTGAGGTAACAGGCGATGTAAATCGCGGGAGAACACCGCCAGTTGTAACGTGTGGCGGCTTGTTTCTGCACCAGTTAGGATAATTCTGATCTGCCTTACAGGGTGCTCTTATAAATGGCCACCAGGGGGTTTCGATGCCCTTATCAACCACCATACACATTGCTATTTCAAAAGAATCTGTGTGTAATAGAAAGGTCTGTTGTTGGAACTATCAATAGAGAATCATCCTGAACTCTCTTATTTTGATTCTTCTATGACAAGCAAAACTGATATCTACAATAATGGCATTGAACACATTAACCTTGTACAAAGTGTGTGTCCACGTACACAGAACAAATTGTCTTTAGTAACATAGAATGCTGTCGTAGAAGGCCTTAGTCATCTGAAAGCATATCGTTATGACATATTAAAAGGATGTACGTCATAGGAGATCCATTAATAGGATCTAATCCTATATAACGTTCATCAATTCATTTTCACATAAAATTAAGATGTTTAGTTACAAAAGAATCGGAAGTCATCAAACAGATTTAATAAAAGAAATTCTAAGAAATTCTAACGGTTTAGTTCTTGTTTAACTGACATATATATGATTGTTCAACAAGGACTTCTTTTCCAGACGATGAGCAAATCAAAACGGAGCACTGTTATTTGCTTATATATTTCTTGAACCAGATACTACCTTATCGGTAAAAACTTTGTCAGTACAAATTTTCGTCGCTTGGCCAAAAATTCGTTATTTTCGTGCCGACGAATAATAAAGATTTTTCTAGGTAGCGGCTTTGAATAATGTACGTGTAAATGTTGCCCTGGTTAGATTTACGAACTATTACAAGAAAATCTGTGAAAAAACTTCCATTTGTCCAAGCCATTAGGCCCTGACATCTAGTATCGAGGTGCCCTGCTTGCTTGGGGTGATCTCCCGCCAAATTAATCCACCCAAACCAACAATGCACGTAGAAGTTCAGAAAAGACTTATTTGTTTTCTACTACCAACAGTGTTATAATTCTACATGAGAACTGGATTAACAAAGCCTGTTTTAATGGCAGTTGGCATCTGATTTTACGTCAATATGTAAAAGAGATATAAAACAGAACATTTTTGAAATGGTCGAAATTATTTCGTCGGTAGAAATATTGGTCGATACAAATTCTCGTCGGCCCAAACTTTTCGTTTTTACGCATTTTCGTCACCTCGCCAGAAATTCATCGCTTTCGGCTGCCAAACTTTTCATCTCTAAGGTACTGCATGAAATTTCAAAATCTGTTGTAACGAGTTATCCCGCATTATATCCTCGGTTTAAAATTCAAATCAATATAGCTACATCCTCTTCTTGCAACTAATTTACCTTGAAATCCAGGGTCATTTCCCTTTAATGAGTATATTTATGATGATCACGCGAAAAGACCTAGGTATCGCTGACTTGTGGCTGTATCAAATGCAATTCACACAAAGATCTGAATTTCGAAGGTAAATGATAAACTCTTAATCATGAGAAAGTGTTTGCAATTCGAACATTTGACATGTTTATCGTGTTTATATCTACTTTGAGTCCAAATAAAAGCAGGACATAAACGGGGGTCGCGAATTATTATGAAGTTACTTCAGTGCAAACAGTCGTGTTGAACACTTGAACTCGTGCAGTTTCCATTTGACTCAATCGAACTTCAAAATTCATGGAAGTTCAAGTTATCAAAATTTAGATTGACTCGTTTATCTGACCTATAGTCGTAAACCAGTTTGTCTCGTGGTACAAAACAGATATTCAAGATATTGCAAGCATGATCAAACATCACATCTCAAACACTCGTTTTCCAGGCACTTTTCTATCTGGAACTGTTTGTTTTGTGACACATAATGTTGATTGTGACATATAGCAGCAGTAGAACTTATCTATTTAGCAAAAGTTCAATGTCATGAGTTTAGACGAGAGATGCATTTTTTCCTTATTGTTCCTTCCGAACCCCTTCATACCTTGTCTTTCAGAAATAAAATTCAGTATTAGGTTTTGGGTTTGGTCAGCATTAGGTTTATCAGTTTTTCAAGTTATGACATACAGAGTTTTGAACTTATCTTGACACTTTCTTGACCTTTTTCGGCTTTTTTAAATGCTACACGTGAAGATTCTACAGGACTACACAAGCAGAAACATACATGGAGCTTTGGCAGTACAGTGTTCCCGCATTACCTTTATATTCTGCATTTGTCCTCAGCAATTGTTATCGAATATTATTATCAAAAATTTGGTGGATTTCAGTTTTACTAAATTCCAGGATTTAACCTTTCATCATAGTGAATTATCTTGTTTTTATATTCATAAGCAAAGTCTTTTCTCTTAGTATACATCGGTAGAAACCGCAACATTTCTGCTCCTCACGATAAGAATCCATTTGAAGGTTACTTTGGCTATATTTAACTGATTGTTGATGAATGAGTTATGGCTTCGGTTGGATCTTTTAAGTTGGTCTAGCACAGTCGCCACTGAAAAAATACGCTCTTAGAAGGATTTACTAGTAATCTCTACGTTAACTGTGAGCCTGGACAGCTGGAATTAAGGACTTCGTCACTGAACAAAATTTGTTCATGGTGATGTTTTTATCATTTTGAACAACATCAAAACTGACGTGTTGATGTTTTCGGCATTTTTAGGAGATGTTGTCATGTTTTCCTGTCCTACGTCATGTTTCCATTTGTTGAAACTACTTCAAACATCATGTTAAAATGTTTTCGCTTTTCCACATAATGTTTTTACAATTTTGGAGGTTTTCATATGTTTTGATGTTTTCCGTGTTTGACCATGGAGATATTTTCCTTTGAATAGTTTTTGTTTTTTCTATGAAATAATATAATGCTCGTTCATGGATAACCTTGTCGATGTTGCTAACAGAACTTTTTAAGTTTTCTTTACCTCTAGTCATTCAAATATTACTGGAAAGTCATAATGTTAACTGACTTAAGTGCATAAAATTTGGCGAGGATTAAATTTGGCGAGTTTGGCGAATTTGCCAATATTTCGAAAAATTGCTATTTGTCAAATTAAATTCCTGCCAAATTTAACATAATTTCCCGTTCGCCAAATTAAATCCCTTTGCAGAAAAACGATAAAAGAGCGTTTTCCCCCCAAAAATGCAGTTCCTTTATAATTTTACAATTTCTTTTTCAATACAAGAATACTTTCACATCCCATAAAATTAATCGATACATGATGGATGGAAAGCAGCTGGCATCTATGACGCCTTGAAATTGGAGGCATCCAATCTACCTTATCTCGATCCAATTGAAGATATCTCACCCCTTCAAGGAAGCAATGATGACAGCACACAAGGTTCAGAACTAATTGAAGTATCAGCCGATTAAAGAAGGTCTTTTGATAATGACGATGATAATGACGATGACAAGTTTTACGTACGCGAGGAGGATGATGATGTTGATTTCCAACGAAACCCTTTTGAGTTTATTAATGAAGTTTATTAATTTGAGTTTATAAACGATGAAGAGTAGAATTTCTTTTCACTACTGTACAACAAATCTTCTGTTTATTATGCATTTATTCTGATATTATGTAAACTTTTATCACAGATAAAATTCATTTTTTTTGTGTGTCATTCGTCAAATTAAACCCCCGCCAAATTTAGCATTTTTGTCCATTCGCCAAATTAAATCCTCGCCAAAAATCGTATTTCGGGCATTCGCCAAATTAAGTACACGCCAAATGTTATACACTTAAGGTAGAAGTAATTATATTTAAATACTGATGCGCTCAAAACACTTCAAACTATTGTTGAAGGGTGTAAAACCTTGTTGAAGGGTGTAAAACCTTGTTACTGTTATTGTTTCTTTTTTTGTCATAGGATGAGATTGTATATCAATGGATATAAATCCAATAAAGTTAAAATTAGGAAATGTATTACTGAAAATTAAGTGCAACGCTTAATTTAGCGCGGATTCTTGAAAACAGTTTTGTGTTTCTGCTTAGGAAATACAGATTGGATATTGAAATACACCTTTTCGATTGTGTCACAATCGAATGCTTTTACAAGAACTCACTCCTGCATATGCACAAAATATTTAAAACTTGGTTTGAATTTGTTACTTTTCTCACATTTCAGAAGTTACAATTTGCCAGTGCATCAATGCAGTTATACGTATAAAACAAAGATATTGTTTATTCGAAGTAACGATTTTGTTAACATCGCTAAAAATTACGTTAATTCAACGGTGTTGGACGTCGCTAAATGTACTCAATTTGTCGCTTAACCTCGATTGAGCGTCGAAAGAAAGCACGTTAAATTCACAATGATGCGTAGCTTCAAATACAATGTGCAAATCTAACTCTTACGCTTACTACAAAGCATTGTTATCTGTGGTTATTCCATGAAGAAAATCAAATGAAAATGGTTTGTTTACCCGCGTTAAAATAGATAATAAACTGAAAGGATTCGTTCAATAACGTATAAATAAATTTACTTTGTTATTTTAGAGAAAGATGACATTATATTGCGTACAAATTGTGTATATCATAGAAATACATATTTTTTGCGAAAATAAAATCATTTTCCAAGATGACCTGTAAATCTGTTGATGATGCGTTCTTATTATACATCTGTTTTAAAGTACCTTTTGAGGAATTTTGGATTTGTCAATCGGAACTGTCTACCTAGTAAAAATGAAATTTTCCTGGAACTTATTGCACATGTATTTTGGGGGGATTCTTTCTTAAGTTTAGAGAGAATTTAAACCGAAATTCGACTAAGCTAGTTCCGACAAGATAAACATTAATAAAAACATCTACAATCGAAAGTACAATTATACGAAAATACAATTATTATCGTGCAGCGATAGAGTAGTGGTTAGTACCTTTGCGTACGACCGCTCCGACCCGTGTTCCAGTTCAGTCAATACACCACTCCGATGCGCTTAAAAAGCAGTGTGTCAGCCCATTAGGAGCAATAATATATGAGCGAAGCGCTAAATGTCTAACTCCCGTAAAAGCACGCTTACAGAAGTGAGGCATTGGTAGCCATTTTTAATAGTGGGAAAAAGTCCTTTGAGGTAGGGAAAATTACACACGAACTAAAGAAAAATTTGTTGTTTATTAGGTTTGGAATTGTTGCTAAATTTCCTAAACTAGCATGTAGCTTTAGCTAAAAATGCCCCCGCGCTCAAGCATTCCAATTTGTACAGACAGCAAGCTATCCATTAACAACAGAAACGAAAACAAGTTTTTGGCCTAACAAAAAATGTTTTGGTTAATTTGAGACCTGATACGAGGCAAACTAAATATTTCGACAAAATCAGGCTCCCTGCCTGGCGGCAATGCAAAACCAAATTGCAATATGCAAACCAAATAGATCTACACTTAAACAGATGAAAATCTGCACAAAACTTTGTTAGTTTTTGTTATCTCTTAGGCCTAAGTCACACTGATGCTAATATACCTTTCAAAAAGTGTAACTAAGGCTTAACAAGTAATATCAGAAAGTATTTGCTACAAACAAAAGAAATGTGTGAACTGAAACCATGGGTGTGTATTTTATAATCAAAATAAAATTTGTTAAACATTCTGTAAGAGCCAAAAGAAAAAAAAAACAAACTTTTTCAAAAAAATAAATTAAAGCGAAAAATCCATTAGAAATCTGCGTTTCAAACTTTGATTTAAAACAAAAAGTAGCCAAAGTTTACATAAAAAGACAAGAAGAAAATATAAGAAGGTTTTATTGATCATGATCACACTAGGTTTGGAAGACAGTTAAAGAAGAAAAACACGAAGAACGACAATTTGTAATATGGCTTTCTCGTCTACACAGAAATCCAATTAAAATCTTTTTAAGGCAAGATCCCCCCAAAAATCAGTGCATAAAATAAAATTATTGAATGGAAGATTTGGAGCTAAAACATATGCAAAAATAAAATGTATGGTTGGCAAAATTTCAAACAACAAATTAGGAAAAAGATACGAAAAAAAAATTCTTTCTCCCACCTACCATACCAAAAGCAAAATCAGCTAATAATTGTATACCACCGTGTAACAGCAACACGAAAAGTTGGAAGATGATGAACAAAATCGAAAACTGACTTTCGCCTATCTCTTATTTAAGACTTGATTTTAATTATCTGAGACCTGGATTATTGTTAAAGCTTTTTCTAACCTTGCGAGTGCACCTTTACACATAGAAACATCAACAGACAAGATTTCTTTATAGTGTTGCAAACATCTGCAAAATCTGGATGACCTGAATTCATCAAAAATTATATTGCATCCAGCTACAAAACTGCTCAATTTTAATATTTTATTTGTAACAATGGAATTCTACATGGCTATTGGAAATGTTATTCCAAAATTTTAATGCTTTTTTATCTTGTAGATCATTTAATAATTGAATATGTTTCCATTTTATTTTAATAGCCCAGAGTCAACAATTACTTTTATATCTGCAAGTGCATTTCTTGCAAGCTTTAACTTGTGGCACACATCAGGAATGAAAACAACATAATTCGTAAATTTAAACTAGCTTGGGCTAAAGGTACAGTCGACTGAAGGCAGAATCTTATCAATATAGCATTTTCCTATCAGTACTTTAGGGTGGCTACTCATTCCAGAAAGTATTTTCAGTTAATTGGGGCTGAGTCTTCTGAAAGTAACGTTTTGTCTTTGAAATTTTTGGGTCCTTACTCCCAACCTTCTGCTGCAACTACCTTTTTGTTGAGGTTTTGGCAAAGTTTTTCCTTAACTGGGGTTTGCTGTGATGATGACGATGCTGCTGATGAAACTTTTTTTAATGAATTTTTCGCGAAAATGAAAATGGAAGGGGCTACACTTCATTTTTCATGGAAAGCAACCATCTGGCATACAATTCTCGATCATATAAAGCAAATTTATGGAATTTGATGTTGTGATTTTTATCAAAACAGTTTATACATCCATCCGCTGAGCAGGACTTCAGTGTAAATTCACTTTCGTTTTCAATATTTTGTTACTATTAAAGATGGCTACCAATGCCTTACTTCAAAATGCCGAGTCAGACATCTAGCGCTTCGCTAATATATCACTGATTAGGAGCCATCGACTGACTGCACACTGGCCTTCCGGCAAGTTAGAGCAATGCTATACGTATCTCTGGCGGTAAGTCAACTAATAGTTGCAAGTCGGCGGGCGGAAGAACCAACCATTACGGATAGAAGCCCAAGGACTAAAAACTCCCGTTACTTAGTTACTATAAGTTTTGTTTTATATGACCACATTGACCATATGACCATATTGACCACAACCCAGCTGCTATTGCATCTGTTTTAAAGGAGGGGCCACGGCTTGACACGCTCATGATTGACACAAACCCAATCAAGGGCCTGTGCTCTCCGGATGGCTTCCTGCAACACCCACTACATCATCTACCCAATTTCCATAACATGGTATGGGTCGACCCGGCGCTATGGTACATTCACTCACGCTTGGTCAATCGTCACCAAGGGGAATTGAACCCAGACGTCTCGTATGAATTCCGAGAGTGATAACCGGCCATCCATAATCGAAAAGGCAAGAAGCCCTGCGGACGAGGTTGAAAATTACTTTCTCTCGTTATCATGTATACATCATTACCTTGAGCATATTGCAAAATGAACAAGATGCCCTACCGGGCAGAAGGATTTCTGCAAGCTTTGCTGCTGAAAATGCCACAAAAATGCAACACTAGCACACTAGTCCTGCAAAACTAAGACAGTCACATCATTCAGCTCGAGAAGCATCAGCATTAAATAAACAAAAATATTGATGCGACTGACAATGTTCGTCAAGAAAGTCAGCCTACCATAACATAAAAAAGGGACTTTTCTTTATGCTATCGCGGAGATCATTTATGAAGATCTGTTTTTTTGTACGAATAAGCTGAATGATTGTTACTGGATATTTGCCACCCACGTACTCCAAAAAAGTGCATCGACACAATACGAAACTTTAATTTAACCACATTAAATATAACGAATCCTATAAAAAGATTGTGTATACTGGCGGTAACCAACATATCGTTTGGGCAGCACAAACTAATATATAAAGTTTCTATATTGATCTCCTCAGAATGAAAAATATAAAATATCACAATAATAATTACTTAGAAATTAAAGCTCATATCTAATCTAAAAGTTAAAAAAATACAACATACGTAGGGAGAAAAGAGATAAGCTGATATAGCCAGAATACATCCAAAAATTGCTACTAAATATAGTATAAATAGCTGTATAAAGTGCATATGTTGGTGATGTTGGGGAGGAGCTGAAAGGAAGCTAAGCTGAGCTTTAAAAATCCAAAAGCTTCTAAAAATTGACTTCAAACATGCATACACATACAAAATACACGAAGGTCTTTCATATTTAAAAAGGCTTGGAGCAAAATAAAACAAGAAATACCTTTTCTTCCACACACCATGTATTGGCACTGTTTTCATATTTTAAACTTCAAGAAAACTTCTTTCAAAAAACAGAATAACCACACTGTAATTTAATTTTGTGAACATGATAAGTTCCCAACAGTAATGCAATTCTTTATATAAAATTATAAGCTGTATTAACTTCTTTTAAAGTCATATTTCCATCAAAGAAACTTTTAGCAAACTACACACGTTCTTTCGCTGCCATTTTTAAAACGTTTTGTGGACGATCACATGGCATGGCGAAAATCAGCCAATAAACTATCGCTATTTAAGTGGAGGTGGCTAAATTAGCACCCTTTCGTAGAAATCGGGCATTATGCACCAATCACGATTGAGACGGCTTTTTTATGAACCAATGAAATTTAAGAAACAAAAATGCGTAGGTTTGGACAGTAAGATGAAAAAAAAACCAGACAAGATGCCCTACCGGGCAGAAGGATTTCTGCAAGCTTTGCTGCTGAAAATGCCACAAAAATGCAACACTAGCACACTAGTCCCGCAAAACTAAGACAGTCACATCATTCAGCTCGAGAAGCATCAGCATTAAATAAACAAAAATATTGATGCGACTGACAATGTTCGTCAAGAAAGTCAGCCTACCATAACATAAAAAAGGGGCTTTTCTTTATGCTATCGCGGAGATCATTTATGAAGATCTGTTTTTTTTGTACGAATAAGCTGAATGATTGTTACTGGATATTTGCCACCCACGTACTCCAAAAAAGTGCATCGACACAATACGAAACTTTAATTTAACCACATTAAATATAACGAATCCTATAAAAAGATTGTGTATACTGGCGGTAACCAACATATCGTTTGGGCAGCACAAACTAATATATAAAGTTTCAATATTGATCTCCTCAGAATGAAAAATATAAATATCACAATAATAATTACTTAGAAATTAAAGCTCATATCTAATCTAAAAGTTAAAAAAAATACAACATACGTAAAAAAATTGCTACTAAATATAGTATAAATAGCTGTATAAAGTGCATATGTTGGTGATGTTGGGGAGGAGCTGAAAGGAAGCTAAGCTGAGCTTTAAAAATCCAAAAGCTTCTAAAAATTGACTTCAAACATGCATACACATACAAAATACACGAAGGTCTTTCATATTTAAAAAGGCTTGGAGCAAAAATAAAACAAGAAATACCTTTTCTTCCACCACCATGTATTGGCACTGTTTTCATATTTTAAACTTCAAGAAAACTTCTTTCAAAAAACAGAACCACACTGTAATTTAATTTTGTGAACATGATAAGTTCCCAACAGTAATGCAATTCTTTATATAAAATTATAAGCTGTATTAACTTCTTTTAAAGCCATATTTCCATCAAAGAAACTTTTAGCAAACTACACACGTTCTTTCGCTGCCATTTTTAAAACGTTTTGTGGACGATCACATGGCATGGGGAAAATCAGCCAATAAACTATCGCTATTTAAGTGGAGGTGGCTAAATTAGCACCCTTTCGTAGAAATCGGGCATTATGCACCAATGACAATTAAGACGGCTTTTTTATGAACCAATGAAATTTAAGAAACAAAAATGCGTAGGTTTGGACAGTAAGATGAAAAAAAAAAAAAAAAACAGAAAAACACGGACGATCGTAAAGTATTTCTTGCTTACGCAGAAATCCAAAAATCTCTGTATATAGCAACGAATCGACAGAAGCTCCGGTTAAATAGGAATAGGCTAAATATAAAAAAAAAAGATTCTCAGAAAAGGTGATAATTCATGCCTTCCGCAGTCACGGATCTGCACCGCTAATGATATGAAGAAAAAATGACACGAGAAAAAAAATAAGGCGATTAGGGAGATTCGTAAACTCGAGGAGCCTGTTACACGAAAAAAATCAATTACTTGTGAGAATTTTTTTAAAACTGTTCTACTATAAAGGTACTCCAGAGATTTAAAGCCTTTTGTTGTATCAAAAGAAACATCATTACTTTGCACGCTTATTTCAAGTGTTGATGTCAAGTTTCTAATGACTTTGTAGGGAAAAATTCACGAACAATTCTACGACGTTGTATATAATTCCCCACAAATCTATAGAAAAATAGTTTCGTGTAAACGAAACACGATTTTTCCGAATCCCGCTAATGAACAACAAAACTTGAGAGCTCGCACCCCATATGTGAATGGCATAACGGAACAGTAGAGACTGTGTCAGCTGGGCGCATTTGGTCTGGTGATTTTAGTAGTACCTATTGTGTTTAGAACTCTTTTCATCGGATAGCCGAGACACCTACATAAGCTACTTTGTTGCTCTCCAATTTTCATGAAAATTTGTACAAAGCACAATTGAAAGGTGCTGATATCGAATTAGACATTAATTTTGTCAGATTAAAACAAAATTGGTTTCTTCGGTTTGCACACCTTGATTATATCGTCACCCTTTTTCGACACGAGATTTGCGTACATAATTTTCGAAGTTAGATGTGGTAAAAAATGTTACTCGGGTTACAATATTGTTGAGAATAGATATGTATCGTTGTGACAACAAACTTGCAAATCTGAAAAATGACTTTTCATTCCTGATGTTAACTAGATGTTCATTGTAAATCTTTGCAGCCATGTCATGTTTTGTTATGTTTTCCCAGTTATTGTATATGGTAAAACTCGAACTAAGGGATGAATTGTAACTGAGCAGTCATTTTTATGTGAAACCAGTTCTAATGCAAAACATGATAAACAAAACAAAGAAAAATTTAACAAGATTTTGCGAAATTTTAACATACAAATCACCATTAGAATAACCAAAACACAACGAATATCTTAGTTCTTGTTGATATACTTTCCTTAACAATAATGAACTATGATGCAGGTCAATAGTTTTCTACAAGCGCATCTTCATGAGATAGACATTTCTTGTTCACCTCACTTGTCTGCCCTTTTGGTAATTGCCACCTACTCGTGTCCAGGTTTTGCAGGAATTCCAACTACTGACATCAGCACACTGCAACCCATAGATCTATTTATTACAGTTCATCAACATTATCCTGTTCACTGTCGCGAAACATCTGTTGCAACTAACTTCCAAAATTCGTATATGTGTTTCAACAGCACGAAGTCTGGTATTCGCTCCCCGTAATTAACACTGTCGTTCTTTTGATCTTCATATATTTCAAGTGCTTCACACAATCTAAAAGAAATGAAGAATCCTAACGACTTCAAGCCTTGAGGACTTTAATATAAATGCATTAATGTTCTTGACAATATTACAGCACGTCTCAGAATACAACTGATTTTATATAGGTGGCACATTTATTGCTCGTATTGGACAGTTTTGGACAAATTTGAAAAATGATTGACAAATTCGAAATCAGACCGTACAATTTTCCTCTCTGCAAACGTTTATAAAAAATTGCAGAACCTTCAAAATTTGGCAACAACTTCATGTAAACATTACACAAAAGCTTCCATAGTTTCGAGGAGCACTAGGGAAAAACTAGCCTATTTTAAAGACTTCGCTTTACAGATGTCTTCGTGTCAACCAAAGACACGCAGCTAGAAGACTTCAGTACGTGGCTCATAATTGCATGACTCTCAACAATAATAAAAAACTCTCAAACTATAACATGATTTTAAAGAGGTGAAACGTTCATAAAGGTTGCAGACCTTCTATTAATTTTGTGAAAATGACTACAAACTCGAAATTGAGTCAATGTCCAATGACTCTTTACGCAAAATATATGAAAATCGAAAAACTTTTAAATTTTGTCCAAATTGCCCAATTCCAGTCAAATCTAAAGAAATCACTGCTGAATTTGAAATCTGCACCATTGTTCTTCATAAAAATCTTTATGAAAATTAGACAACTTTCGAAATTTGGACCGTTTGTAAATAGTCAGGTTACCGACACTCAGACGTTCGAAGGACAGTTAGGATATTCAGACATGTTTGACATTCTGTAAAAAAGCTACTTACCTTTCATCCAACAATATCCTAAATTCTGATCATAAGAGATCAGATATTAAGGTCAATAATGATCAATGCAATCAAAGAAGTGATCGCTAAGCGATCATAGTAATAAAACCCAAAACAAGAAGAAGGCAAAAAGCAAACAGAACGAGGTGGTGAATGAATTAAAAATGAACGTACTCAAAGTCAGCATCATTTGCATTTCTTTCAGGCAATTCCGATAAGATGTATTCGGTCAACAGTGACAATAACACATACGTATCAATATGCCGTAAGTAATTGTGTATGCCTTCGAGCAACTCGACGCTAATCTTTTCTTTGAACATCTCCTCAGTTACAACGGGAAAAGGTTCCTATCCAGCAAACGAAATATTACAGTTAATGGCTTGTTGCTTCGACTTCCTTTTCAGTGATCTTACGATGAGATAATGAGAGAAAACAGTTTAGGAGAATTGAAGAACTTTATCAATTACCTTTCTTATCGAATGCAGACGTTTGGCTTTTTCTACAGTCAACATGTTCCAGGCAGAGGTAAGATTAGTCAAACGAAGTGTGCTTCGCATCTGGAAACACAATACATTTCTTTAGTTTTACGAGAAATATTCAAAAAGTGATAGATAGGAAAAGAAGTGATAGGTAAAAGCGGCATCCATCTACCTTTCTACTTGGAATAAATTTATCAGGATCCATACGCAACACATCTCGAAGATACTTGCTGTACATCATATTTGGTTTTCCTTTCGTCGTCGATAAAAATCCAATAGTAATCTCGACTCCTCTCAAAGCATTTGATACGTCGGCAATCTGTGTCAACTCTCGCATCATTTTCTGCATGTCGACTGAAGGGATCTTTGTCTAGGGGAAAAGAAGAATGACAACACTGAAAATATCATTTTTGGTCCAATGTCCTACACTAATTGAACGGTACGGTTCCATTTCAGAGTCTGAGAGACATGCATTTTCCGATTCGTTATTGGATCACAGCAAATAGCAACAAGCCTCTCTTTCTATTTGAATTGCTCCTATAATTACCCAATATAGTAGAAACAATATGACCTGATTTGTACCATTCTACCTGCTATGATATTATGAATATGCTAAAAATCTTCCAACGTTTTTGTATTTACAGTAAATTTAACGAGTTACACTAATTTTTCTAATTTAACGCAACCCCTAATTTAGAGCGTATTTTTGAAATCAATTTTGTGATTCTAAATAACGCGGGTTGGATATTGGAAATAATAAAAAAACATCTAATCCAACGCGGGTTGTTCGAGTTTGCGGATTTTTGGGAGTACCTAGTAAATAGAATAAATCGTCACAAAATTATTATTTTGTAAAATGTTCACAATCCAAGGACACGCACAGGGTCGATTATTATATAGACGTTGTTAGTCACGTTTGAAATACATACTTGATCTTTGAATGACATAAACTTCTTGGACTTTCTAATGCTATCTGTGTACTCAAACTCCTTGATTGTCAATGTAAATTTCGGCTTTCCAAAGAACATGTTCTCCAAAAATTGTTTCTCAATTGCTTGAAAATTATAATTAACCGTTGTTTTACTCCCCATCTTTACCGAGTAATCGCAATGTGTATACACCAACGGGAGTAAATCTCTGTCGGGGTTGTATGAGATCACATCGTTTTCATTGCTTTTGAATAAATCAACAAAGCGATCGCTTTTCTTTAATCTTTCCAAGAACTCGTTTTGACTGAATGCTAAGATGTCGATGATGGCATACAAAACACGACCTGGTCCATCACGAGAACAGAGGATTCGACTGAAACTGGTATTCACATCAATCTGTTTTAGATGGCCATCTTCATTTAATCGCACACGACCTGAATTCCAGAAAAACAAACTTGGTGATCAACATTACGCCGAGAAGAAACAATCACCAAGTGCTGAAATATATCTCCATAAAATACGATGTCATATAAAAGCATTCATCCATATTTGGAAACAGATTAATTATTCAATTTAAATTATCCAATAACACAAAAGTTACCATAGTTTTCAAGAAATGGCATTATCTTTTTCCATACGGTACATAACCGTCTCACCAGCTTTAGCACCAGCTTTTGAGATTCTTTAAAGAAGAATAAAAATCAATGGAATATGAAAAACAAATTATCAGAACATATCATTAAAACAAGCCCTGGAATTAACTTACGTTCGTCAAAATATTGACAGACAGCTTCTTTAATATTCAGTTTTGTTGCACTCTCTTTATCGAGTTTATAATTCAATTTAGCACGAAGGAGGTTTTGAAGACGTATAACACTAGGCAGGTGTTGGATCAGTTGAAACAAACGTCCCTAAAACAAATTATCGCAAAGCAAAAGATTTAACTGTTGCGTCGTCACATCTATTGCCATTATGAATGAAGGTTGTTAAATGTCCACCGAAACATAATAATCTCTTTTGAAATATAACTACGAAGTCTTTCGCAACTACTGTTATATTTTCAGGCGAAATGATTACAAGTATAACTAAATGTCTACTTATACTTACTTAAACTCGTAAAACGTATATTATAGCTCTGTTTTTTTACATTACAATTACAACAAAGAACAATATGTTGAAGGACTCGAAATTGAAAAGATTGTCTTGGCACTTATAAAAAACTGGAAATGCGTGAAAAAATGAAAAAAATTTTTTTCTAAATTATACGATGTCTAATGTCTGTTTGGTCATTTATTGAGAGCTGTTGTGAAGTTATGAAAAACACCAAGTTTTCTTAAATCTTTAGGTTAGTTTGACAAATAGTCCAATTGAATTTCTGGGTCGGGTTTCGGTAAAAGTGTTTTGACGGTACCGATGTTTTATCTCTGCTGTCTCTACTTTCTCTCTACTTTCTAGCGACTTACGCCGTTTTGTTTGATTTCCTCGATACAAACTTCTTCACAAGAACATTCACCTTCACAAACGAGAAAGCGATCTTATTTTCCTTGTATAAACAATTTACTGCTTGTAAATTCCCTTAGTATCCCAATCACTTTTCCATTACTCTCCTCATTCTTGAGACAAAACGAAACCTCTCAGAGTTGTTCGGGTTTTGTTAGTTCCTTCTCGTCAAACAGCTACGGTAGAATAATTAGATTACTTTAGTTAGCAATAGCTTTGAACTGCCTTTAATGAATTGTTCGAGATAACCAGCATCCTGGTATCATTGGAAATTTGTTTGAGCTCTGAATCGAAGAAGGTAGCAATACAACTCGATCAGCTTATCCCTTGATCAGCCTTCTTTTGCATTGTAGTGGAGCCTTAGGTCAATGAAAAGGTAACTTGCATTATTTGTTTATTGCATTGAAAAACATGAAACTATTTATCTAGCGATCAGTCTATGTATCTAGAAGTCTTGTGTGGCTTTCTTCTATTGTAAGCCTGTTTTTAAGATGAAAACCATTGAGTGCTTCATATAATTCAACTTTTTATCTTTCTTCCATAGGTATTACTGCACATGGAGCAATTTTTTATACTATGGATGTCTTCGGTAAGTGCATACTTCCCTTCATTAATTCCATAACCTACGATATTTTGTACCGATTATTAGTCGTCTTTGTTCATGATAGTTACAGATATCGTTAACTTCTGATAGAATAACGATCTTATCATTTTCGCGTAAATCTTTAGTAGGCTTGTAAGTGTCGTCTTTCGTTAAAGTAATTTATCTGCTTCTTCGGAAAAAACTCGATTGCTAAACCTTTTTTGACAAAATCGTTTTTGTTTTTGTGCTGTAATCCATACTTCAAACAATCCTCTGTGAAAATCTGAACTATTGGCAACTGAAAGGTGGCTACTCTGACAGGTGTCGTCAGCCATTACAACTTGTCGGACTGGCCTAAAATTTGCTGTATATCTTTCAATTGACCAGGATCTTGTTGCACAATAGGTACAGTGCGCTTCAAATTAGAGAATGTTATGGCTATGAATGATGCATTTCGGTAAAATAATTTTCACAGTGGTTGTATTTTTACTTGAAAATCAAGAAATATTAGATCGCTATTTCGTTTGAAAGACACAATTTCTCACCTAAGTTATGTCATTTATAAAGGTGAACGTTCTTGTGAAATGTTTACATCGAGGAAGCCAAACGTAACGTTGTAACTCGCTGGAAAGAGCACGACAGAAGAGATAAAAAAAATCGGTACCATCATGACAGTTTTTACCAAAACGCAACCCATAAATCGTTTTCCTACTTTCACACATTTGCAGTTTTCTATAGGTGCAAAGACACTTCTTTCTATTAAGATTTTTTCAGCTTATGTTGTTTCGTGTTATTTTAGTTTTAATAATGTATAAAAAATACACCTTTTAGGAGTGTAGGCAATTATAAGTAGATTTATATTTGTGATCATTTTACCTTACGACGTAACAACAGTTGCAAAAAGCGGCGCACTTATAAATTAATAATTAGTAAATATCAGTAATCCTTTCACTGTGATAAATCAAAAGTCTTCTTACTTTGGAAGTCTTCTAATGAACAGTAAAGAAACTTATAAAATAACAACATTCACTTATGAACTCTTAAAAGGTTCGAACATAGAATTACTAGAACAGTGATAACATTTATAGCTAATATGCCATTAGAAAAGATTCTGGAGTTTCATAGTCCTTAAAAGATTTTCATACTATGACTTTAATTGCACTATATTTGTTCAATGTACTATAGCCTGTTGCCGCTGAAAATATATGAAAACAGGGTGTATAACGTTTTCATAGTTTTGACAACTGCACCATTTTATATCATATATTAGTGATCACGATAAGTGTGGCCAGTGAAGGGAAAATCGTGTTTTAATGACTTCCTCACTTATGCAGAAATTCAATAAACGGTCAGTGAAAACTTTTATAATTTCATCGTTTCAAACCTCAAAATTTCTAACGGTACTAACCCAATGCATGATGTTACTTTTTACATACAATGTGTTTCAAAAAATTGGTATTTAACATCCAATTTAATCATGTAAAATTTAAAACAATCAATGAAATCCTTATCATCGTTTTTCCAAAGTTATTTTTTCGATTTTCTCTTCGTCTTCTTTTCCATTTCCTACAAAAACACATCATGAGAAAGATAAATAGATAAGGATTCTATTGATATAAGATTTATAAGAATATATTGGATATTTACTTTAAAAACTGCGGTAATATTTTTTGTTGCCAATTTTTTGAAACACACTGTAGATAACGTGAAGGAAACAATCACGTAAGATGTTAAAAAAATGTCAGAAAGATAAAGTGCAGCTATTGGCAATCAATTAAGGGTAGTCTTCAAGAATTGTAGATAAATCAACTTTAATTAACAGTTAAGATGAAAAATGGATCAAGCATTACCTCCTGTAAGAAGGAAGATAGCAATGACAGAATTTTCCCCTGAGATATAACTCTTCTTTGGTTAACTTGAAGCACAAAGTGAGCCAAAGTGATTGGTTGGCGGTATTCCCAGAATTGTGCACATCGCATTGGATCCACATTTCTAAACGGTGAAATTTCAATTTCGTCCAGCTCATACAACCTTCTCATTGTTGGATTGGTTTCTATGCGAGTGTCGGTCATCAACATCTCTTGAGCGGCATTCAAATCAGCGTCAACTCTCTGAACGAAAAACACAACAAGATTTTAAACAAAAATCGCCTTCCTTAAAAAACAAAATCAAACTTACCACGATGAAAGTTTCTACAAACTCTTTGTGAAAGGCCATTTCATATTGACGTCTTCCTTCTTTATTACTCAGATTGTTTTGCACGGGATTGACTAAAGAAATGTTAACAATATTTTGCCACTCACGATTTGTATATACTTGAAGGGTGAAAAAATATAATCTAAGACCTTTGACATACAATATCCATAAAAAAGAATTCATTTATAAAAACTCACCATTCCTCTCACAGTTGCTTAAAATATGCTTGAAGAGTAAATGAACGATCACATTTGTGTCATCGCTACTTTTTGCAAAGACTTTGGAAAGATTTCTTAAGTCTTTTTCGATGTGTTCCAGCAAAAATTGGTTAACTGTGCCAATAGCTATTTGAGGTTGAATAAGATTGCAAATAGCCTAGAATATACACAAGTATATACACTAGTATTATACACAACACATGTTTTACTGACTTTTTATGTTTTAATATATATATATATATATACATATAAATGTAGTGAAAAAGAATTTAGGCGCCGAAACTGTAGATATATAAAAAGTAAAGAGGTGGGTGAATAAGACACAAACAAGGCGGAGGTTGCCACAACGCGTTTCACGTCTGTTGACGATTTTCAAGTGGTTACAATCTTTTTTATGTTACCATTTTTATTATTAAGACCGTTTCTAAGCAACAATATTTGACGTTAGGAAATGGAAATGGAAAATGGGTGTGTTAACTCCTCCGGTTTAGACTAGGTCTGTATTGGTTGATAAACTTAGCTTCGTGTGTTTCCCTGTTCGTACGGTCAGTTGATCTAAGTTTGAAGAAGGGGAATATTGAGAATTTTGCGTTTCCGCAGTTGCGTAGATGTTGTTCTACGTACACATTTTGGTATTCTGGATGTGATATATGTTGTCTATATAGAATTAGTCGTTCTTTTAGTGATCTTCCTGTTTGCCCTATATATTCTTCGTTGCAACCGCTACAATTAATTACATATATTAAGTTTGATGTTTCACAATTAAATGGGGACTTTACTTTAAATGGTTTGTTGGATTGTTTAAACTTGAATTCGGACCCTTCTTTGATATATATGCAACAAACACAACTCTTTCCACATTTACTTACTTTTATTAGGTGGGGTTCAATAAATTCACTCTTACATAATAATCTTTCTAAATTTGGAGGTTGCTTTTTGCATTTCAGTAAATTTAGGTTTTGGAATTTAGTTTTTGTCGTTTCGCTTAGTTGTAGTTGGTCAATAACAGATTTAACGAGTGGGAAAACATCAGGGTTGTTCGGGTTATGTGTTGTTATAAAAGGCAAGTGGTTTTCGAGATTTTGTGTTTTAGGTTGTCTAAGTTCTATTTGTGGGACTGTTTGTGCTTTATGTATTCCGTTCTGAATTATTTTTTCTGGGTATCCTTGTTTTCGTAGCACATCG
The DNA here is from genome assembly GCA_027922465.2 of Turritopsis dohrnii. NCBI lineage: Eukaryota > Metazoa > Cnidaria > Hydrozoa > Anthoathecata > Oceaniidae > Turritopsis > Turritopsis dohrnii. The sequence goes on along the minus strand of BQMF02000146.1, from coordinate 556,389 downwards.
TGTAATTCGTTTAGTCGTTTTGTTTTGTTTCGGGTAGATTCAACTATCATGCAAATTCTTCGTGCAAGGCAATAGGGAATATCTTTTAAACATGGTTTAGGGTGACAAGATTTAAACGGGACGTATCTCTTAGAGTCAGTTGGTTTAGAATAAATGTCCATCCAGATTTTAGTGTCTTCCTTATTTACTAATATATCCAGAAAAGGTAAATGATTTTTGTTCTTTTCCATGGTAAATTTGATGTTTGGGTTTAGACTATTTAGTATAGATAGTAATTCCTCACCCTTTATTTCGTCTTCATCTAATAAAATATGGCAGTCATCCAAAAATCGATTCCAGTTTGTTTCAAACTGGCTTTTAATTGTTGTGTTGAATCGTATCTCAATTATTTGATACAGCTTAGTTTCAAGGTATCCCATAACTATAGTTGCGTATGTTGGGGCGAATATGGTTCCCATAGCGGTTCCGACTATTTGCTTATATTGTGTCGTGTTGAAAGTAAACGTATTATTTTTCAAAACAAAGTTTGTACCTTCCAGTATGAATTTGGTGTTGAATCTTTCATCTAGGGTTTCAGAAAAGTTTTCACAAAAATATTTGATAGCTTCTAAGCCTAAATCATGTGGAATGCTTGTGTATAAATTACAAACGTCAAATGTTACTATTGAAACGTTTTCCTTGACTTCTCTTTGGCAGATCTTTAGGAATTCTATGTTATCTTTAATGTAGCTTTTGATATGTTGAAGCATAGGTTTTAGAATTTTATCGAGTATGTTGCTTAATGGTTTAGTTGGACACGAAGTTCCACCAACAATTGGTCTGACTTTTAAGTCTACAGGTTCGGGACAAGTTATTATTTCGTTATTTTGTTTCTTAATTTCTGTTTCGATTGTTTTTGATTTATGTATTTTTGGAAGACCATAAAAAGAGCTGGTTGTAATGTCAAATGATGTCAGGTATTTGAATTCTTTCTCAGTGAAACAGGTTTTGAATTTTTTTTATCAGTTTTATTGCATGTTCTCGAATGTTTCTGTCAATGTTTCCGTCAAGTTTTTGGTATGTTATCCCGTCATTTAAGTGGTCATTTATCATTTTTATGTAGTGTGTTTTTGAAAGGATCACTACTGCTCCACCTTTGTCAGCTCTCTTAATTACTATTTCTTCATCTTTTGTTAATTCTTGAAGGGCTTGTCTTTCATTTTTACTTAAATTATCTTTAGCTTTCGTTGTAAGTGTTTCCAAAGGTAGGTTTATCAATATTTTGATCAAGTAATTTATCTCTATTTTTCGGAGGAGTAAACATTGATTTTTTAGATACAAGGGATTTTTCTTCTTTCTTTTCTTTTTGTGGGTCATTCTCGAAATCAAAGTATTCTGTTAAGCGTAATTTTCTCGTAAATATTTTTATATTGGTTTTTAAGTCAATTAAGTTTTTCTTTGGAGTGGGAGTGAATTTTAGGCCTCGTATTAGTAAGGAATAATGTTGCTTAGAAAAAGTCTTACTTGTAAGATTAAATACTTTAGGTGTGATTGCTGCTACCTCCGTTGGTGGAAGGTTGGGCGACGACGAAAATTTCTTTGGTATCCGTTAAAGTAGCTGTTATTACGGTTGTAGGTGTGCGGTTTGTTCCATCTAGTCGACTGTCCACTGTTACTTCGGTAATTGGAATGATTGTCTCTTGAGAAATTTTGTTGATGATTGTTGTAATTTGGTTCTTCTTCAGCTTCATTAGTTTCTGTGTTTCTGTTGATGTTGATGTCTTTCAGCCAGTTTTCGTTTCGAGTATATTGTATTTCTGATTTTTCTTCCTCAATTTTACAGTTTTTCTTCCATTCTTCCTGGAGAGCGTTTGACTCGTTCTCATCCGAGAAAATTACGCTTAACAGAATACTTTGATTTCGAGAATGACCCACAAAAAGAAAAGAAAGAAGAAAAATCCCTTGTATCCAAAAAATCAATGTTTACTCCTCCGAAAAATAGAGATAAATTACTAGATCAAAATATTGATTACTTGATAAACCTACCTTTGGAAACACTTACAACGAAAGCTAAAGATAATTTAAGTAAAAATGAAAGACAAGCCCTTCAAGAATTAACAAAAGATGAAGAAATAGTAATTAAGAGAGCTGACAAAGGTGGAGCAGTAGTGATCCTTTCAAAAACACACTACATAAAAATGATAAATGACCACTTAAATGACGGGATAACATACCAAAAACTTGACGGAAACATTGACAGAAACATTCGAGAACATGCAATAAAACTGATAAAAAAATTCAAAACCTGTTTCACTGAGAAAGAATTCAAATACCTGACATCATTTGACATTACAACCAGCTCTTTTTATGGTCTTCCAAAAATACATAAATCAAAAACAATCGAAACAGAAATTAAGAAACAAAATAACGAAATAATAACTTGTCCCGAACCTGTAGACTTAAAAGTCAGACCAATTGTTGGTGGAACTTCGTGTCCAACTAAACCATTAAGCAACATACTCGATAAAATTCTAAAACCTATGCTTCAACATATCAAAAGCTACATTAAAGATAACATAGAATTCCTAAAGATCTGCCAAAGAGAAGTCAAGGAAAACGTTTCAATAGTAACATTTGACGTTTGTAATTTATACACAAGCATTCCACATGATTTAGGCTTAGAAGCTATCAAATATTTTTGTGAAAACTTTTCTGAAACCCTAGATGAAAGATTCAACACCAAATTCATACTGGAAGGTACAAACTTTGTTTTGAAAAATAATACGTTTACTTTCAACACGACACAATATAAGCAAATAGTCGGAACCGCTATGGGAACCATATTCGCCCCAACATACGCAACTATAGTTATGGGATACCTTGAAACTAAGCTGTATCAAATAATTGAGATACGATTCAACACAACAATTAAAAGCCAGTTTGAAACAAACTGGAATCGATTTTTGGATGACTGCCATATTTTATTAGATGAAGACGAAATAAAGGGTGAGGAATTACTATCTATACTAAATAGTCTAAACCCAAACATCAAATTTACCATGGAAAAGAACAAAAATCATTTACCTTTTCTGGATATATTAGTAAATAAGGAAGACACTAAAATCTGGATGGACATTTATTCTAAACCAACTGACTCTAAGAGATACGTCCCGTTTAAATCTTGTCACCCTAAACCATGTTTAAAAAATATTCCCTATTGCCTTGCACGAAGAATTTGCATGATAGTTGAATCTACCCGAAACAAAACAAAACGACTAAACGAATTACACGATGTGCTACGAAAACAAGGATACCCAGAAAAAATCATTCAGAACGGAATACATAAAGCACAAACAGTCCCACAAATAGAACTTAGACAACCTAAAACACAAAATCTCGAAAACCACTTGCCTTTTATAACAACACATAACCCGAACAACCCTGATGTTTTCCCACTCGTTAAATCTGTTATTGACCAACTACAACTAAGCGAAACGACAAAAACTAAATTCCAAAACCTAAATTTACTGAAATGCAAAAAGCAACCTCCAAATTTAGAAAGATTATTATGTAAGAGTGAATTTATTGAACCCCACCTAATAAAAGTAAGTAAATGTGGAAAGAGTTGTGTTTGTTGCATATATATCAAAGAAGGGTCCGAATTCAAGTTTAAACAATCCAACAAACCATTTAAAGTAAAGTCCCCATTTAATTGTGAAACATCAAACTTAATATATGTAATTAATTGTAGCGGTTGCAACGAAGAATATATAGGGCAAACAGGAAGATCACTAAAAGAACGACTAATTCTATATAGACAACATATATCACATCCAGAATACCAAAATGTGTACGTAGAACAACATCTACGCAACTGCGGAAACGCAAAATTCTCAATATTCCCCTTCTTCAAACTTAGATCAACTGACCGTACGAACAGGGAAACACACGAAGCTAAGTTTATCAACCAATACAGACCTAGTCTAAACCGGAGGAGTTAACACACCCATTTTCCATTTCCATTTCCTAACGTCAAATATTGTTGCTTAGAAACGGTCTTAATAATAACAAGCCGCATGGCTGCAACAGGTCACGACTTAAAGCTTTACTGTTATTCATTGCCTGAAGAATAGGTGTTTTTTATTTTGCTATGTTTTTTCATTTTAACTGTATTATATACTTTTACTCTACATTTCTAGAGTTTGTAGACATCTGAGACAGGCCGAGAAGCGTGAAAACTAAGGGTTATTTGCAGATATTTTAATTTGAAATTCTAAAATAAAATGTGATATTATAACAAATTTATGTGTTGGAATTGCGTCGAAAAATACGCTCATGCTTTTTCTTCTCACTCGCGGAAAATTAGGTTAGGTAAACCTCCCGCCAACCATGCTGGGTCATGCTTTAACAATCTTGAAGGGTGAACGCTTATATAAATTGACAACTCTTAATTCGTTGAACTATGCATTCCCAAAAGGTAAAATCTGCATACCGTTTTCTCTCTAACTAGCGCCCCTCTCCAGTAAGCGCCCCTCTCTAGTCAAAAATATTTTTATAAGCGCCCCTCTCCAATAAGCGCCCGGGCGCTTATAGAGTGACTAGACATTACTCAGAAATTTATAAGCGCCCGGACGGTAATTAGAACTTTGAACCAAACACGAATATTCTGTAATAGAAACGGAAGGCTATGTTTTTGTGATGTCTAAATTTAAGTTATAAGTACAAAATCTTATTTCGTTGCCATGAAAAATACAGTTGTTTTTACTCTTTTATGATAAAAAGCAATGCCTCGTTCACAGCTAGCATGACCATTTTAAAATGTTTTTATAAGCGCCCCTCTCCAATTAGCGTCCCTCTCTAATAAGCGCTCCCCTAATTTCTAAAAAAATTTTATAAGCGCCCGGGCGCTTATTAGAGAGAATACGGTATTTGAAACTTACAAATGTTTCAGAACTTTAATACACCTTTCTCGTAATTGATTGCGCAATATTTTTATCATGCTCTACCTCGTTTTCAATATGCTATACCATGACAACCGAATCTCCCGTGCTCAATCATTAACACTATCACAATCATAACACTAATTGCTCATTACTGAAATGAGTCCCGTGCCATTCTGTTACCATATCAACCTTTGCGAAAACGAGGCGGAGTATGGTAAAAAGTATTGCGCAATCAATTACAGGAAAGGTGTATTTACCTTATCGATCCTTATTACACCGGCCTTAAATGGCGTTATTTTTTGAGTGGCGGTATTAGGGCGGGCGTTAGAGGTCTCTGAAATTATTACGCCGACCTTTCAAAATAAGACAATTAGCATGTATTTTGATGGGTTTTTTTATTTGTCGGTATTGGTATTTTGCTGTTCGAAAATTTTTGAATTTGAAAATTTTTTATGCAGGCTTAATATAAAAACTTCAGTCAAAAAAGTTAAGTAGAACGGTAGTTATGAAAGGTCATTAGTTTCAAAAATTGGACAAAAGATGTCAACACTTGTCAATTTTTATGCAAAAAGTTTGTCAGGGGTATAAGCAGACAAGAGACAACTAAACAAATGAAATGGTTATATAAGTATGATACAATAACTAAAGTTTATTCCAAAAGCTTGTGGACACTTTACTTTTTTAAACTTTTCTCAGTACCGATTTATGCTATATTCAAAAGTTATACACCGTTGGAAAGCTGAGAAAATGTGGAATATTCTACGCGAAAAAGTTTTTCAAAATTTTCATAAATTGAAGAAGAAAATTGAAGAAGAAAAAAAGGTCGTTTTTTTCTAAGGGTGGTACAAGCTTGATTTATACATAGTTGGAAAGAGGAATCCTTGGCGATTACGATTATGTAATTTTTTTTTCAAAAAATTATTTATTTCGAAAGATACAGGAGGGGAAAGTGACCCATGTAAACAAACCAAAAAAATGACTTTTTTGAAAAAAACCGGGGGTATGAAAACAGACTTTTTTTCTGTTTACATTCAAAACGATTTGTAACTGTTATTAATTAATTTGTAACAATTTTTAATTTCCTCTGGGATTTAACGAAGATCTGTTACACTTCTTTTGAAATGCAATGTAAAATTTATAATGCTTTGTACAATGTGAATTCTTTTCAATATAATTGCTTTATTGAAATTTCAAAAAAAGATTCATGCTAATGTTTTACGACGCAACATATAAAGAAGATGATTAAATACTAAATGACACTTTCTACTATATGACTGTTTTCATACCCCCGGTTTTTTTTTCAAAAAAGTCATTTTTTTGGTTTATTTACATGGGTCACTTTCCCCTCCTGTATCTTTCGAAATAAATAATTTTTTGAAAAAAAAATTACATAATCGTAATCGCCAAGGATTCCTCTTTCCAACTATGTATAAATCAAGCTTGTACCACCCTTAGAAAAAAACGACCTTTTTTTCTTCTTCGATTTTCTTCTTCAATTTATGAAAATTTTGAAAAACTTTTTCGCATAGAATATCCCACATTTTCTCAGCTTTCCAACGGTGTATAACTTTTGAATATAGCATAAATCGGTGCTGAGAAAAGTTTAAAAAAGTAAAGTGTCCACAAGCTTTTGGAATAAACTTTAGCAGCAAATATTTACATCTGAAATTTAGGATTAAATACTAAGGAACCACACATATTATCTAAAATTAGTAGCATTAAAACCTTAAAATATGGAGTAAAAATTCCATGCAAAATGCTAAAAGTAAACGATCCTTTCTAAACTTTTCATTCTATGTTTTTAAAGTGAAATTAATTTCAATTTAAGGCTCAAATAGAGAAACTGCCCAAATGAAAATATGAGTTTGGCAAAATACCTAAATGAAGAAATTTTGGTGCACAGTCAATTCGATTTATTTGGCGCAGGTTTGATTTTGCGCAGCCAAGGTTATTTTAAATTTGGTGCAATTCGGACTTCTTGGTCAAAATTTACACTAATTTTAGACTATTTTTATGTTTTTCGAAGAAAAGATTTATATATTTGGTACAGCTCACTGTAAATTTGGTGCAATTTTTTGCGCCAAAACTTCTTCACTTAAGGTAATTACAAAATGATAAAGTTCAGAGTTAATAAACAAAACGTTTAATCAGCTCACTGTAAATTTGGTGCAGTTTTATTTTGGTGCATCTTTTTGCGCCAAAACTATATATATGAACTATATATATATGTCTATATGAAGACAAAGAGAAAAAATTCAGTTTTAAATTTTTATATTCCTTAAATGCTGAACGGAAGATAACTTAACAAAATGATTAGAAAAAAAACTAAGCGAAGCTGCACAGACAAAAACCTTTATAAACTTTAAATAAAACAACAACAAAGCAAAACAAAATATGAAGCAAGAATAAACAATGTATACTGGATTAACAGAAAAATAAAAATAACAAAACATATATACTGTATCTTGTCAAAGCTGTAAAATAAACTAGTGATTCAAAGTTTCTTTAAGCATAAAACAACTGTAAAACCTATATAAAAACTCCACAGTAAAGATGAGATTCATTATCTCAATTTCAGATGGAAGGTCTGTAAATACTAAATATTTGTCGATACCGTATTCTCTCTAATAAGCGCCCGGGCGCTTATAAAATATTTTTGGAAATTAGAAGGGCGCGTATTAGAGAGAGGCGCTAATTGGAGAGGGGCGCTTACAAAAAAATTTTGAAATGGTCATGCTAGCTGTGAACGAGGCATTTCTTTTTATCATAAAAGAATACTAACAACTGTATTTTTCATGGCAACGAAATAAAATTTTGTACTTATAACTTACATTTAGACATCACAAAAATATAGTCTTCCGTTTCTATTATATACAGAATTTTCACTTTTAATTAATTTCTGAGTTAATGTTAAATCACTCTTATTGCAGAGGGGCGCTTATAAAAATATTTTTGATTAGAGGGGGGGGGCTTATAAGAGAGGGGGGCTCATTGGAGACAGGCACTAATTAGAGAGAATGCGGTATTTAATTTTTTGTAAATCAGATCCCCATTGTCTACAACAAAATCAACATCACTGTAGAATCCCATGTTCCCAAATTTTTGGCTAAAGAAAACCCAATAGAAAAAAGTGCACAACACGTACATTGCTTCCCAGCAGTTGATCCAAAACGTTCAAAATTGCCTTGATGGAATAGACCCTGTGTTACTTTAGAAAACAACATTTATATATTGATACTGTGTAAAAACTGTTACAATGTGTAGCGATACACGTTTTTTTTTTAAGAAACACGTTTTCCCAGGCAGCCTCAATGTTTCTTAACCCTACTTAAACCAAGCTTTTTTGATTCGGTAAACTGCCAAGGGGGGGGGGGGGGGGGGGGGGGGGCACTTAGTGCCCCCACCTAATAACTTTTGATAGAGAAATGGTTTTCAAATGAAATTTGGCACTGAGATACTTTAGTCATTCCCAAAACTAATTGGGAAAAAAAAATTTCAAAATTTCAAATTTCTAATTGATGACGTTACTAATTATGTCAGTGATTGGAAAAATTTGTGCGAAAAATGTCAAAAATAGGTCTTTTACTAATTTTCAAATTGTGGATTACAAAAGTATGTTTTTTAGATTGTTTTTCAACTTTTGGAAAGGTATTAGACCATAGTTAGTGAAAATTTCAAAGAATATCATATTTGACACATGAAAAGTCCTAAAATATACGGTCAAAGTTAACAAAATTCTCAAAAATGCTCAAAAACGCGTAAAATGTCACTTTTTCAAATTTTTAGCTTCAGTGACCCATATTTTCGAGATTGGAAAAGATTTCTACTTGAAAGTTGGCAAGATCATTACTAATAATGAATAAAAGAAGTTCCAAAGAAAAAATCTCAAAAATTCTCAAAATGATGACGTCCACTAATTATGTCATAATTATGCGATAAAAGTGTAAAATATGGCATTTTGAAACCGACTTGCAAGCCAAAGTTATTGAAGTTTTTTTTCATTTGGAAAAGTTAGAACTAATATAAAATACATGAAAGAATTATGAAAACATGTATCCATCTTGAATATCCCATAATATCAAGTCAGGCAAAGTCAAAAATTGATATTTCACAACAACCGTCAAACGACAAGCGACCAACAGTATTTACAAATGCTTATCACAAATCAGCTTTGAATGTTTCTCACACACTGGCTCCCCACATTCTTGACATCTTGATTTGTAGGGCATGTACATTTCTATTACTCAATTTACCAAACAGAAAGTTAGTTCAACTAGAATTTCAAGATTTTCCCACTAAAAGTTTCCTAAACTCGTGTTTCTTAAAAAAAAAAACAACGTGTATTAGAAAGACAAAATAGCAAAAGTATTGTTAAAATAGTTTTAACACTCAAGGAACCTCTAGTTCTATGTAACAGTTTTCTCGTTTTGTATTCGAATTCGAAATCGTAATCGTAATCACACAAGTTATGGTTTCTTCTCGTAGTTGTTTGTTTTTCTCGTGGTTTTTGGATTGTTCTTGTGGTTTTTCGTAGTTTTTTTTCCGAATAAGCAGGGGGGGTGGGTACTCCGGGGAAAAAATTGTAAAATGGGGGGGCCATTATAAAATGCACCACAGGGAATTTTCCCAAAATTACATAAAATGGGGGGGGGGGTGATAATAAAGTGGGGGTGAGGGTGGAAACTGTGGAAGTGAGATAAGGTTTGGCTTTTTCCTGCAAGCACTCTTATTAGAAGTCTTGTATAGTTATACTTTATATAGTACAAAAAAACAGTGTTTTGTGAGTCGATTTGTGAGAAGAGATCTTCAATACATGATTATTATGTTTGCTTAAACGTCTAATGAGTTATGATGAAATTGCAGTAGAGTACCATAATTACAGTTGTTTCGAATTCACTTTATATATATAACATTCACAATTTGTTCGAGTCCGCACTTGTTTTCAACGATCCAAATGCCAGTAGCAGTACGCCGGAATTTTAAGAAAACAATGTACGTATAATTTACAGACCAAACATTTTGAGAATTTGGAAGAAAAAAGTAATAATAGTAAGAAATACAGTCGAGATCTACTTTTTCCCAAAATTTCGCCTCGCCTCGCGCCACCACAGCCGTAATTAAACAGTTCTCGGCTTTGCCGTGACCTGAAAAATGGTAACATAAAAAAGATTGTAACCACTTGAAAATCGTCAACAGACGTGAAACGCGTTGTGGCAACCTCCGCCTTGTTTGTGTCTTATTCACCCACCTCTTTACTTTTTATATATATATATATATATAAATAAACAAATGTCCAGTGTATGTGTTGTGTTTGAATTATATACATATGAACAATTAAAAACACATCTCTTCACAAATTTTCGATATCTTACATATCTTTATCAAGTTTATATATAAATAACTTTGGAAAATGGAACTGACTTTTATCGCACATAAAGTTGTTTGTATTTGTAGGAGTATGTAAGATATTTCTAATTTATATCAGATTTTTATTTTCTTTATGTCACTATGTTTCAAAAAAACATGCTACCTGTTGATTTCCGAGCATGTAACCACACATCATCGCAAGGTGGACTAGAAGACGTTGGATAGACACAGATAAAGGCGACAAATCACGTTCAGGATATGGTTGATTGGATCGGTTATTTGCCATGCCAAGACTATGTCCCGGACGAGTTAGGTCACTGAAGTATATTGAAAAGAATGCATAACGCAGATGAAACCGATTAGCTAACATCCACCACAACTGTTATCAGCGAGCTATAAGCCATATTTAAATATCTCCATAATATTATATGATACAATTACCAACAATTTAAAAAGTCTCTTTAGATAGTATTGAGAACATTAGTGTTAGTTTTTCAAACTGTTGTATTAACCTCTAAAAATGTTCTCAATAATTTTTTCTCATTATATTACAGCAGGTGTATGGTATATAAAAGAGATAACAGAAAATTGAAATTTACCAATGAAATAGAAAAAAAGCAGAAAAGTTGAAAAAAAAGGTTTATAAAAGATTTCACAAACCGATTCGCCACCATCTTATTTCTTGGAAGAAGTTTATGATCACTTCCACCAATTTGTGATTGACAATAAGGACATGTCCCAGTTGTCCAAGCTTTACCACACTATTACAAGAAAAAAAAATTTGCGAAACATATTGTTCTGAATAATGTGATCCTAAAATACTAAAAAAGACATACATTTCCAATAAAGTAGACATGACCATTCGGGCAACCTAAAAAAAACAATCGCGCTTAAAATGGAGGAAATGTTGACATGTAATTATTAAACTAAATGGTTTTACATGACACATACTGTGTGGAGCCCAACCGGAACCATCAGCTGGTTTTGCATTAGCAACCTCCTCAAAGTTATCGCTTGGCATTGTTGGTAAATAGTAGCGCTATTTGAAACAAAGACAAGAGATTAATTGAATACAATCTCTGCAAAGACTTCAATAAAATCTGATATTTTATCATTACTTTCATTTAGGCATGCAACTACTATAGATCTACAATGACTTGTTAAGGGATTTTGTTTAAGCATTGACTAATATTATCATAGAGACCAGTTTATAGGTTGTCCAAATAACACTATTCCGAATTATTCCGAATTATAAGAATTATAAGAAATTTTTAATGGTATTTTGTTAATATTATTTTGATAGTTTTATGACGAGGCGGCGAAACTTGAGTTACAAAATCGAGTTATAAAGTCAAGTTATGGATTATGAATTCATAATTCGAATCACTAACTTCAAAGTTATAAGTTTTGATATCACTTATTAATTTTGACGTTTTTTCTTATAGTACAAGCAAATTCGGCCTAAAATCTTGAAGATTCTAATGAAAGTTTGCAGGTGGAACAATTTGATAGAGAGATTATTTCCTAGCTTTATGACTAATGAAAGAATAACTGGACAGGGGGAGTAAAAGTTTGGATACCTGAATGGTTATTGGATTTCTCATCATCAAGATATATAAATTCATCAGACTTCTTTCATTTGAATGTTCCAAAACAATAAGAAAATGAAGCAAAATTTCTTGAAGGTTTTTATCAGTAATGGACCCAACAATTTCTTTGATCTTTGCCATCCAATTCTAAACCAAATCAAGTTATAAGAATATGATTTATAATTTGGAGGCCAATCTTTTTATTCAAAACGCTTGTGTTAAAATGAAAAAAAAACATTTGTCTCTATAAGATGCATGATACAGCTAGTCAATTGATTTTTTGAAGCTATTAGTGGGCCTGAATCACCATATTTTGTCTGCAAAACGGTTGATGTGGGCAATTTAAATACTTTACTTTAAATACTTGTTATACACTGTTATTGTAATGAAAAGCAAGAACTCATATGGAATAAACAGAATTATCACTGCATCATTACGTTGAAAATGATAACAACACAATAATGAAAAGAAACCTACTTGCAAAAACACACCTTTAACCAATTTTATTTTGTTACAACCCCTTAAAAGCTGATTTCGCAATGATTTTGTGGAGTACCAGATTTAATACTGTTAATTGATAGGATCATGTTTACATGATTGACATGGAACTCATACCGGTTTGAATTTCATAGGGAGACAGAGATTAAATGGTTTGATAGGGAAGGATAGGAGGAATAACTTAGGTATATACAGAAATAAAAAAAACATATGTAAACAGAAATGCTTTTCATGCTTGTACAACCCCAAATCGGCATGATAATTATATTTATCATATAATCTGTTAATTTGAACATGTTAATTTGCTCATAACAAGTTTGCTAAGGTAAAATGAACATTTAGACATTAAATTTGATGTATCTCCTATTAGTATTTATTCAAAGCGTACTTCAAAGCTAATTGTAGTATTGGTATCAAGCCTTTTCGGTTGCCTCATTTTTCTGTTAACAGTACACAAGTTCTACTTTCAAATCATGATGAATTTAATCAAGCAAATATTTCTTTTAACATAGATACTTTCAAGAGACACGGGGGCCTAATAAATTGACGTATACAGACAAGATTAGAAGGTCCCTGCTTTCAGAAAACATTCAGCGGCTCGCACCATGTTTTCATTATTGTGTTTCACTTTAAGAAGTAGTCAAAACGTTTTGTATATAGTTGAGGATAGAATAGAGTAGAACTGCACCTCTAAACTGAAACCTTTTTCAATCGACGTGATTGTTACCTGAAAAATAACATTTAATCATTTTTGGCATGTTTCTGCCATCATACCAAATCACCTTACCAATTTTTTATTAAACTGTAATAAATAGAGGTATAAAGGTAATCTTACATTGTCATCAAGCAGTAGCAACCGTAAAGTTGCCAACTCAAGCAACCATTGAAGATTAGGAATTGCACTGATTTGCTATAAAACCAAATTATAAACTTAATCAACGAATCAGTGACCGTACAGAGCTTAAAGGCCGTTATACGTGCACAAACAATGTGTCAAATCTATATACAACACTGTCTTAAGCATTTATAAAGCCAAACAACATTGACATATCCGAACTAGCACTTGCGCCTTTATTTTTCCTATCAGAACTAAATAAGCGAAGGGCTCAAACTGGAAGTCTTTACTTGATGGTATTGAGATATTTCATCGGCTTGTGACTTCTTCATTACCAGTACTGTAAGTTCATTGCGAATGTCTTGGTAATTCTTGCCATACACAAGAAAGTTATCTGCAGGTGGTGGCTAGTAAGGTTAATTGAAAAAAAGAATGATGGGAACACTTGAAGAATTTAGGTAAACAATGACAAGGACAATCAAACACTATGTAAATGAATTTTCAGCTAAGATTGTGTCAAAGTTTTGTGGTTTACAACAAATTAAGTACCTGGTTACCATCTTTCAATTCTAGCCAATCAAATTGATACTTTGCAACAAGTATTTTCAACTCTTGATTGCCATAGCATCGAATAACTTGTCTCACTAAGAACATGTGACAATCACTGTTACGTGCAAATTTAACAAGCTTTGCTATCAAAGCATGTAATTTTTTTAACTCCTGGTTGACTTTAAAAGTTACGTTTTCATCATTGAGATAAACTTGAGCCAAAACAGTTACAAAATCTGCAATACATCCTCTAGCAATTCCAATGTTCTTCAATAATGCAACTGATATATTAGTATGATATGCAGAGCTGTTGAAATAGTTCAAAGCATCATCCAAGCTTCTGGTAATGTGCCGAATGTACGCAGGATTTAATCTTGCCCCTTCCTTAATTTTCGAGGAAAGCGACACCTGATGATCCTACAAATGTACAATATATCTATAATGACATTATAGGAGGCCACTTGCGATCTTGTCAAAAATAGAACCAAAAACATTTCCACACAAACACTTCATTATTTTATCACTCAAACAATCTATATGTAACAGTTTTTACCTCATAGCAGTTCACAAAAAGCTTGCAAATATTCCATCGATCTTCATCAGATTGGGCGTATACGATGTTCAACTGAAAACATTGATCAATTTGATTTTCAAATTTTTCCTCCCTAAAAGTACGCAACAATATTATATCCAAATTTGCCAAAAACTGATGAAATAACAGGGACAAGAATAAATGGAAAGAATGAAATTGAAACTCACCTATTCAACAATTGCTGTAAAATGAAGGATCTGATTATCGGTGTCTCATCAAGTGCATAACCTTGAACCAGAGAAAATCTTTTTGTTTTGTGATCATTACATTTGAATGCATAGGTCATAATTCTATTCAAAACTGCATCATTCACATCTGTTTTTGCAAAGCAGAATTCTGTAACCAACTCCACAAAGAATATGTCACACCTGTGCATGAAGCTTCCAAAAACAGATATCTCCCTAATTTGAAAGAGTTTATAAAGTATATTCTCTGTAATTCTCTTTCTTTAATGAATAGAGAGATTTAAGGTTGTTAGTTTGAAATGTCAAGTCCTCATGCCCATTGATGATAAATCAGTATCACAGTGGATTCTTGGCTTGATAGTAGAAAGTAGAGCTTACTATTGATGGTTTTGAAAATTCATATCATTAAATCCATTTATTTTCAAAAGCATTACATACTGCGTTTCGTTTTCTGATGGTAAGGAAAAGCCATCAGTAATGGCTGTAGGAAAGAGAGGACGTATATAAGCTGCCAGCACATGAAATTTTGTGCAAATGGAGAATACATAATTGCATGGAAGGGTGACTGGTTGATCTGAAAGGCAATACATTCTCCAGGATTTAAGAAATTTTAAAATTTCATTATTACCTAACAAAACAAATACCCGAACATACAAAATAACTTTCTTCTTTTGTTATCTAATTTAGTCATTATAATGAATATCTTTGCTTTTGCAAACTTAAACCATAGAACCAGAGGAAGTAATAAGTTCAGCATTGCAAGAAAGAATTTCCCTTCCTGGGGAATAACTTGAAATAATGAATGTCTTTTCTTCAATTATATTTCTGTCTATTTCCAACATCTAATGACTAGAGAAATGATGAACTTGTACAATAAACAAACTAACTGAAGGACAATAGCGTAATTTATTAGGACATGATCCTGATAAGGTGCTGTTTATATTTTTATTGCACACACTGACTAAGTTCAGGGGCTAATACAGACTGATCGATAACCGCTTTTGGGCGTAAAAAATCGGCTCCCAAAAAATGTTTACTTGCAAATAACTCATTACAAAACAGCATAACAACAAAACAGCAGTAACATATTAATGTTATTCTTATGTCAGAAATCCACAACCTGCCAAATAACACAAAAATAATGCAAATAATGCAAAGATCAGATACCGACGGCCAACAATTTATTCCGGATCACCCTCTGAAGTTGGATAAATCAATATCACATAAAGTATAAACTTTTATATCAAACTGAATGGATGAAAATCGGAAAATTACCTGGCATCCTTTTACCTTCATGCAAAAACATGAACTATACTTCATTATGCTGACTCAACATTGAGTATTAGGCTTATTTGAATTTTTGAAAAATTTTACGTGATGTAATAAATTCCTTAAAGGATTTGATGTCGTGATTAAAAAATCTGAAAAAAGAAACTGGATTGTTTAGATCAACAGGTTAACAATTGTACTGCTGGTGTCTCTGATTTGTTCATTGATCCTTCTATGTTTGGGCTTAATTCTGGTTAATGAAGGCATTGAATTAAATTATATGATCACAAGCCTAGTGAAAATTTTGAACTAAATGAATTTTCATTGGTTCATTTTATAATATTGAGGTATAGAAGCATACCTGAGGTGGGTAAAAATTAGATCATGTATTTGAATAGGACTTGGTGTTATATTGAACAGTTAACTAAAATGCAAAGAATACCTTTAAACAATTGCAAAAATCGCGAACATGACGTTTGGTGTAATGCTACAAATCTTAATTTTCTCATTAGTCCTTTTAACAAGCTTTTTGTTGTTCTTGAGTAGGTATATTTTTCGATTATTACTTCTATCCACCAACCGTTTTGCACTAGGCTATGCACTATCAACAGAGTTGCTGGTGTAAGAATAGTAATTTGTGCATTTTTCAGATGTATTCTAACCAAGAAATATCTTTGGTTGGTGGATATAAGTAATGATCAGAAACTATACTTACTTAAGAACATTAAAAAATAATCTTAATGTTTAAAAGACCTAACTATGATTGACTCATAGTCTGTGAATTTGTTTTTGACAACTAATGGAAAATAATAATGATAAGTAGGTTTTGTCTTTACAAAACCTTTTCAGCTGAAATTCAGGTTGTCTATCCCTTTCTAATAGTCTTTGTAGTTACATGGTGATCTTGAAGTTTTGTGGGACAAAGGTGATAATTGCGTAACAACTATTCCCAAACAATCTCATCATTATATCAATCCTTTCTAGCTGTGTAACATTTGTAATAGCAACAACAGTCTGGAAATATTTTTATGCATTACCTTTGGATTTGTTTGTTGGTTTTGAGTAAGTTGTTAAGGAAATCTTCAATTTGATTCCATGATTCTATGCTGCTTAAATCATCAACCATGTCTTGAAGAACCTTAACAAATAACATATTGCTGTTATAATTACAATTTATCAGGAACGGTTCATTTAGTTTCCTGGAAATAAGATCATAGAATATTTACAATGCTGATTTTGGCTAAGGAAAGTGCAGGATTGAGTAAACTGCTCACCTAGAACTTTACTGAAGACAATTTAATGCAGATTTCTTATTCCATTACCTTGTTAAGCTTTAAATCATTATTCAGTACTTTACTTGCAATTGAACTACAATATCCTTAACATCCAGTGGTTTTTGAAATACTTATGTGAAACTTGTACTTCTTACTTCAAGCAATAGTTTCAAATTATGTTTTAGAACACACATGCTTATATATTGCATATTTACCTTCCACAATTCATGGTATGCTTCTTGTTGTTCTTTACTTGAATTGGCACCAGGGGGACAGATATTATCAATAAAAAGTTGCAGTACACGAATTCGGGTCCACCATAATCTATGAAAGGTAAACACAATGTTTACTTATCTTCATATTCTACTCATACAGGCTGGTGCAATCACATATCTTGCTATAATAATCAGCAATCTGCATTCAGTTTTAAATTCGATAAAAAAGTAATGTTAAAAATAACTGTTTGTATTTTGTTTTTGACAAAAATAGGGCCTACATATTTTCGGTTGAAATCTTTGATATCTTTGTAACAATGAGTTGTAGCAAAATGATCTCATAAACTGTTTGATCAGTTTTTTAACTCCGCAAGACTGATTTTCTTTAATATTCTGACATGGGAGCAACGCCATGGGAGTAAGACACTTCAGTGAAGTATTACACAATTTTTTTCAGTCAGTGCAGATGCAGTGAAAGATTGTTGTTTTCTGCTAGCTTTTAAGATGATTCAAGAGATAATACATGAAACGATGTAAGTAAATAGCTTTAGTTCATTGGTCTCCTAATACATTCTGCACTATGAACGAATGTGTGAAAAACAGAAAAAGGTCATATTAATGTCATGAATGTTTGTTGATAACAGTGCTATAATGATTGGTAACTAAAGGCAGGATGAAGACTCATTTTTATTTTACATCTTGCTATAATGTAGTCAAACTGAAAACTCAGATGATTAGCAGCTACATGAAGGAAACCCTATAAGTGGATAATGCAAATAAACCAGTTACCTTATCGGCCAAAACTTAGTCGGCCTTAATTTTAGTCGGCCTTAACTATTAGTCGGCCCTAATTTTAGTCACCTCGTCAAAATTTTGTCACTAAGGGCCCACTAATAATTAAGACCGACTAAAAATTTGGGCCATTTCTAAATTTACAAGCAGATGGAAAATAGACACTTTTTAATGATAATTCACAGATTTTTAATACTTATCATGGATATATGTGACCGTCCACGGGAAAAAACTAACAATGGAATTATAGATTATAGATTATAGATTATAGATAAGAAAACAATAGAAATTATAGATAAATCTAATCTATAATCTATAATCTATAATCTATAATTATCTATAATTATAGATTATCGATTATAGATTATTGATTATAGATTATAGATTATAGATTATCGATTACAGATTATAGATTATCGATTATAGATTATCGATTATAGATTATAGATTAATCTATAATCTACAATCTAATTTATAGGTTATAGATTCTATCTAAACTATAACCTATGTCATCAATAGGCAAAATTCAAAAGCCCTTAGTTCTGCTTCGCGGTAAAGAGAGTCATGTCATGGGAACATAATATACGCCATATTATAATAGTGCGTATAAGAAGCTATTCTTCAAGGCGTAAAGGTTAATCAAAAAGTGATTAAAACTTCTCGTTATTCTCCGTTTGATTAATAAACTTATCTTTCTCTACCTTATCGACTTTCTTGATGTTTATGGACAAACATGTTTTAAAAAATCTTTTTCTGGTGGCATCAGTTGAATAATAAAAATAGACTTGGCCACCTGGTTCACATTCACTGACAAGACAGTTTGTTGAAAACCAAATTAAAATGAATGCTTCAAGTAGAAACCATCCGATTGTATTCAAGAGTATTTTGTTACTCACTTGAGAATAAAGTCTTCGAAGCGGATGTTCGAAGTGTTGCACAATGCATACAAACACCAGTTACGTACATGTGCATATCTTTTTCTTCCATTCCAAACAAGAAACATAACATGATAAATAATTAATGACCTTTTTTACACAACAATATTTTTGTGAATTGTTCGAGTGAATTTGTGAAGCAAATAATCATGAATAGGTTATAGATTTTATGGTCAATCTTTTAAAATAAAAAAATTTCCGATTTGTAGTCATCAGAACTTAAATCCATTATCTAATCCGTATGGAGGGTGTACTGATATCCGATCCCCATTCTGCCGTGAAGATGTAAAAACATTACTTTGCGCCAGGCCTTTTGGAAAAACTTCGTGAGTTTCCCGAAGATTTCTCCAAGAGGCCTGGTACAAAGTTGCTCTTCAAGTACATGCTTCACTTCGAAGTGCTGGAAATGGCGGCGAAAGAAAATGTGGCTGAAAGTTTCATCGAAAAATCGCCTGATATCTGTAACATATGCACGACGTATCCATTAATGAGTACCTGACCTACATTGTAAGTTTGTTTATATTATTACCAAAGAGTTATTTGGAGATATCTTGTTAGATAAAGCAATAGTTTTTTCGTTGTAGAGCTCGTTATTAGCTCAAAATACTTTCTAAGGAGTAGGACTTCGTTTCTGAAAAAGCCTTTGTCAAAATATAGAAAAAATTGATCCTAAGCATCTCATTGCAATAAAATGATCAAACTATATATACACATTTATGTTATAAAACAATAGCAAAAGCAAATTTTGATTTTATTTCTATTTTCAGGTCAGAACAAAAATAACTACTTCATATGGTATCTTCTTTGGTGGACCGTGGTCGGTTTAAATGAGGAAATCGAGTACTCATTCATGGTTCCAGGGCACACAAAGTTTAGCTGCGATCGGAATTTCGGTGTCCTGAAAAAAAAGGCCATCCATACTCCTTTGTGGACGGTCTACGACATCGCCATGTTGTGCAACAGTAGCAGTTGCAATTATGCTGAACTTGTTGGTAAGCATGATGGCACAGTGTTTGTTAAAACCTTTGACTGGAGTTCTATGCTTTCCAGTTTCTTTTATCGTGTGGAAAATGTCACCAGTTACCACCATTTCCGCATGAGCAGCTCAGAGCCAGGTGTGGTGACATGCTTGGAAACGCTGGACTCTGAGCCAGTCAAAATCAGCCTGATAAAAAAGAACATAAAACCATTAGAATATCACCTTCCTCCAGAAATACAACCTGCTGGGCTAAATGATGACCGCCAAACTTACCTGTACAAAGAAATCCGTCAATTTTGTAAAGAGGGTACAGAAGATTTGGTGGCTCCCTTGCCTAAAAACAATGCCAAAAGAACACGATTGTCAAAGGAATAAAGATTTGGGCAAGTTTCAACAGAAGCAAAACTTTATTTCTCTCCCGCCTCAGAAATGGGGTTGATAGTGAAGTGGAGAATTTTTTTTCCCTTTTTTCATCTCCCGCCTCAGAAATGGGGTTGATAGTGAAGTGGAGATTCTTTTTTTCCTTTTTTCATCTCCCGCCTCAGAAATGGGGTTGATAGTGAAGTGGAGATTCTTTTTTTCCTTTTTCATCTCCCGCCTCAGAAATGGGGTTGATAGTGAAGTGGAGATTCTTTTTTTCCTTTTTTCATCTCCCGCCTCAGAAATGGGGTTGATAGTGAAGTGGAGAATTTTTTTGTTTGTTTCTCCCACCTCAGAAATGGGACCAATACTGAAAGTATAAGATTTGTTTTCTTCAAAAGTAGAGAGAAGAATTTTTTTAAAGAGCTGACTTGGACAAAAAACAATAAACAAAACTTTAGAATATGCTAAAATCGTGATATACATATCATTAATTGGCTCTCATTATAGTTTTTAAGACCCTTACTAAGCATAACTATATGCATATTGAAAGTTGGATTAGGAGTCCTTAATTATTGACGATACCTGTATAAAGAAATTTATTTCATAAATATGAATAGTATCATTGCTGTATTGTTCTAGTTTTTTGCAATTTAAAGTAGCTTATTTCATGAATGTTTTGGTTCAACGTCAAATGTTAAGAATAAACATTTTGATTGCTATTTCCTTTTCAATACAATTCCATTCCAGAAGTACATAAGGAAATCTATGTTTTGACACTGTTTTGATTCTACAAACGTCTTGAACTGAAGGATATAGAAGGATACAATTACTCACCACGCCGTGCATTTTTCCATCACGCCATGTTCTTTGTAGAATGCTGCCGTTTGAGAAAAATCGTGCATGTGGTACATCGCACGGCACAGGGATTCCCAAAGATTGGGAAAAAAATGAAAAATAGTGACCTCATCTGAAAGAATCACTGAAAATAGCAAATGATGTGAAAGACCTAAATGGTTTCATCAAGAAAAACGTTTCTGACAGAACTTTTACTTCTATTAAGGTTGACAATATTTCGCGAAAGAAAAATTAACCTGCGTCCCTGGTCATGTTTTTTACTCCCGAAAAATGGCGGAATGAAAACATAAACAAACTAAACGAACGAAATTTTTATGCGATCACGGTAAAATTTTCACAAGTCACAAGTCGCTTGTTTCCTATAATAAGTGCATGGGCTACTCGGTTATAGATATCTTGTAAAGATTTTACATTAGGTTATAGATCATTACGTCGTAAAACAGTTTATGCATAATATGGATGACATTGCATTGACATTGCATAGATTATAGGTTATAGATTATAGATTATAGGTTATAGATTATAGATTATAGGTTATAGATTATCGATTATAGATTATAAATTATAGGTTATAGATTATCGATTATAGATTATAGATAATCTATAATCTATAATAATCTATAATCTATATTATAGATAAAATTTTACCGATACATAGATTATAGATAAAATCTAATCTATAATATAGGTAAATATAGATTAATCTATAAATCATTGTTAGTTTTTTCCCATGGACGGTCACATATTTCAAAAACAAGTATATAATCAACAATAACAACATATCAAACGTTTGTACAATCTATTGGAAGCATTATTACTTCTCAATAACGATTTCGCACATCTCACTCGGGTCAATGCAAAACAGTTCAGGTGTTTCATCACCAATTTCGGCTACTCTTTTCCTCTTTATTTGCTCCAAGGTCTCATCATCACCGCTCCCACTGCTGTCACTAGAAACGACTACGGGAACTCTTTTATTCCGTTTCTTTTTGGCAATGACATTAACGATCTCACTGTCACTTTCTTGATCATTGTGCGCGTATGATTATATATTTGTAAATTCGTAAATTCTTTGTTAAAGTAATACCGATATGAAAAGTGGATTAAGGAAAGCTTAATTATAAACTTTTAATTTGGCGCAAATTTTTAGTCGGCCCAAATTTTAGTCAGCCTTAATTATTAGTCAGCCCTAATTTTAGTCACCTTGTCAAAATTTAGTCACTTAGGGCCGACTAAGTTTTGGCCGATAAGGTATGTGAATTCAAAGAGTATTATACAAGAACTGTAAGTAAAAACAAGATCTTGTACAACAAAAAATTTTAAAAAAACAATTACGTATAATTTTTTAATATGCAGGATTGAGACACATACAACTTGAAAGAATCTGAACGGGAGTGCTTCCTGGATAGATGCTTAATCTATCAACAGAAACATAAATTTGTTATACATGAATTCCATGATCACATACTGTTTTGATACTGTATAATGATATTTTATTTGGCAAAAATTGCTATATTGTCAATTTTCTCAATTCAAACAAACTTTCTTATTATTAACGTGAATCAAAACACATTCCAACATAACAGTCTTGAAAACACTACACTACACATCCTGTGCTGTAGATCAAGTCAGAACCCCAACTTCTGCTTTCGGATGTATCTGGTGATTGGCTAATGAATGTATGTTTTCATGACAGAAATCTGTTGATTTTTTTCATTATTAATCACATTGACAGTATGTTTAGACGTTCTTATTCTGATGAAATAATGTGTGTGAACATATTTTTTTGAATCAGAGATGTTTATTCTGAATACTTGAGTTTAATTGTGTGAATTCTTCTTCTAAGTCCTCTTTTTGAATAACCTCTTTTTTTCCTAATTTGAAGTGTTGCACATATTATTACTTAGTAGAGATTGGATTTTGATTACCTTTGATAGTTATTTGCTTATATGACTACTCCAAAGTATTTTTAGTACTATCACTGTAGTATTGAAAATAGGTTTTATTTTGTTCTTTTTTCAAACCTGTATACAAATTTGATTGTATAATGTTGTAAAATAGTTTTATCTCAGTAACACTAATCAAGTGTTCCATTAAATTACATTGTCAAACTTATCAAGCTTCTGCAAGAATGAAGGTTACCTTATAATGTTTAGCTGTGTCCATAGGAACTTCTCACTCACTTTTAAGTCATCGTCAAGAATTGTAAGTCAATACTTATTATTCGATCATGAACATCTTCATTTCATATTATGAATAAGTTCATTTGTAGTATTCATTAAATTCAATTTGAACTTCGGTAGTAATGAAAACATTTTTATCTGAGTATCAAGTTGATTTGTCAATAAGGGTCATTTTGCTGGTAACTATACCATATTGTAAATATTTAGTGAAATGATAAACTTTTTCTCATGGGTATCCATGTAAACACAACAATTGATAAAATTATTCTTACTAGCGTAAGCCGTAAGACGTAAACTGTAAGATGTATAGCGTGAGAAGTTTAGTGAAAGATGTTTAGTGGAAGAAATAGCTAATGAATTGTTTACTGGTAATGAATTATTTACTTGTAAGGAGAAAATATGCGTAATTTGTCCTCATCCTGCGGACTTGTGACAAAGAACTATTATTATTTATAGTGATCATTATTCATAATATGAGTTTTAATCTTATCAAATGATCAGTTTACAAATTATTTTTCAATGGTTGGCAGCTGAGGCTTTTTTTTTCGTTATTATAGCTACTTTTACATCTTGCATATTTATTTGGCTTTTACATATTCAAAGAGTGCACAAAGAATGATACATTTAATGCAAATTTAATCTTCTGTTGCACACACATGTCAACATTGTCAACCATCCTATTTTTCACTGATGTTCAAAAACTTTTTTACCTGGTTCTCATTCAGTTAAAGATAAAACATACAATCAGTTATTTCGAAAGTTACTACGAATAGAAACTGTCCGCTTTAATTCTATTTTAAGTTGTTCGTTCGATGAAAAGCGTTTATATCTTTGTTTTCATAAAGATGTATGTTCACGTTTTTAGCGATTTTTATTGACTTCTGTAACTTTATTCCAATAATAGTCTGGGACACAGTATGAGTGTAGGATGAATGTAAAGTTCTCTTTTGAAGTAGTCACCTTCATTTAAATAATACATACCTGTTTTTCCGTCAAATTTTCATCATAACGTTAAAAACGCTTGTCTGAAAGTCGTGGACATCCGTATTGGGAATAAGACGTTATCAAGCATAATACTTTACTCCTTTTTTATTACGAAAGTGTAACACAATAAATGATTACTCAAGCATAATTAACTTGAGTGTAACATTTTACTGTAATAAAAAAAATAAGTTAAAGAGCTTTAAGGGTTTGTTTGCTGATTTAAAGTTATTTAAAGTGTACTGTTAAAGTTATTTAACGAACCTTCAATATTTGGTACATTTAATCATAAATTTTTCCGTGCTTCACTGAAAAAAACAACAACATTTGTTTGATCGTTTTAGTCAATCAATGGCAAGACACTTCAGACCACACTTTACAAAACTTCAGACTCTATTAAACTTCAATATACTGCACTCATTGTTTCGGCCATGTAGACAAGGAAGTTAAGATTGAGAGAGTTGAGCTTTGCATTGGCGCTCAATCCTTGTGTTTGGGGTTCACAAGTTTAATGTCCCCCACTTGTTTACATTCTAACATTAAAGACAATGAAGTTATTTCAAGGAGTATGGATGCATCATAGCTTTTCTTTGAAACAAATTTTAACTTTATTCTTTATTTTTCTCACAGCATAAGAAATTTACTTTTTTAAAATTTATGCTTACATAAGCGTAAATTTTATAATTCTAACGCCGTAAGCCATAAAAAAAATTACGCTTATGTAAGCGTAATTTAAAAAAAATGAATTTCTTATGAATTACGTGTAATATGCAAATGGTCCCTTTTCGCTTTCCATGTCACATATATAATCACATTTTTGCGAAACTGTTTTGAAAATAAAAGCGTAAAAAAGTTATCACTGGCACACTAGTAATTCCAAAATGCAAATCGAGTATATGTTGCAATAAATAGTAAAAGAACGGTTTCGATCTTGTTGGCAAAATGTTTCTCAAAGAAACGAGCTAAACTAGTTAAATGTCACTATAGCACTGTTCTCACAACACAAACAAGTTACACATCTATTGCAACTACAAGCTAGAATATTTTCTAGACCTGCAATTCATTTTTAATTTTTTATAGAAGTACAGAAAAAATGTCCTCCAATGAATTCATGTAAACGTTTGAACTTTATTCAATGATTCATGTAGTAATATTGTACCTGCACGATTTTAATAACTGCTCAGTTTCCTCTCCAAACAGCTGACACCTTTTGGCAAAAAACTGAAAAAAATGTTGCACAATGTTCTTCATTTCTTTAACTTCAGACATCCAAACATAAAACTGCCGTTGATTGTTCATTATAACGTCATTTGGCACCAAACAAGTTAATGCTTCTTTAAGGGTAAGAATATCAATATTCTAGAAAGAAAGGAAGCTAGCAACAGGCAACTCTCTATCATTATGGCTGGTTCTCCTCAACAAATTCAAAAGTGGTTAGTTTGAAGTGAAGTAAGTAAGTGAAGTCCTAATTTAGGAAATTGAATAACATAATGACCAATGAAGTAAAGGTAAAACAATGACATACCATCTCACTGATATCACAGATTATTCCTTCATTAACTTTAAATTCCAGTTCAGGCTTCAACCAAAATAAATTAGTTATATTTTTCAATCGTTCTTCAAATACAATTAGTGCAACATGCACTGCTGGAATATTGAAGTCAAAATGCCTTCTTTCTGTTTCTTCCAGAAGACAATCCAATTCTTCTCTTTTTTCAGCATGCTGAATAATTGTTTGGGCTGCCACTCGAACAGCACATGACAAAACCTAAATTTTATTAAATGAGAATTATAAAAACAGATGTCATCGGTAGTTATCACCCTTCAGGTAGTCAGGAAATTTAAAATAAGTACAACTACCCTCAGTGAAACTGTTTCATCAGGTTTGACTATGAAAGGCAATTTCATCAGTTTCTAATAATGTCCACAATATCTTACCTCAAATGGACATACAATCAAACTAAACCATTACAATTTAATGAAACTGACTTTTGAAGGTAGTGTGAAAACTGATTCAAAACAAAGGTGGCTTTTTTTTAGGTTTTATACGGTGTAATCAACTTTCAGCACTGATTGCTAAAGAAATACTTTTCAATGAAAACGTCACATACAAACACTGGTATCTGCCAAACATATTCAAGATATCATGGAAACTGTTACCTCATATCCATACTCTGTTGAACATGGATACTTCAAATGGACTACATCATTTAAGTAATCCATTACTGAATTCCAGTCAAGATCTTGTAGTACTTTTCCAAAGTCTTGAGAAAACACGAACTCATTGATCTGGTGCAAATCAATTTTGCTATAATCTTAAAAGAAAAAATACAGAGTGAACAAAGAAATCTTGAAATGGGTCAGACTAGTGTTACTCCAATAAATTCAGCAAGCCAATGTTATATCATACAGTAAACTGTCAAGTCAAAAGAAATTTCAATTTTACCTGGATTTATGTGTGATGAAAGATCATTTTCCAAGATCTCCACAATTTGCAAGGAGAATGGAAATTTTGCAGCAAACCCTTTTTGCCCAACGATGTTCCTTTCATTAAATTTTCCAGAGTCTAGGTTTATCATTTTTGTGAACAGATCAACCCATATTGGTGTAAGACATGGGAAATTCTTCAAAATCAACAAATTATCATTTTTATCCATCTGATCCAAAATCATCGTTAATATTGCTGTGACTTTATTTTCAGCACATCTCATTAAAGCTTCACGAAACGTTCCATAATCAGGCAGGTGATGCTGTTCGATAGCCTCTTGCTGAACCCA
The DNA here is from genome assembly GCA_027922465.2 of Turritopsis dohrnii. Classification (NCBI taxonomy): domain Eukaryota; kingdom Metazoa; phylum Cnidaria; class Hydrozoa; order Anthoathecata; family Oceaniidae; genus Turritopsis; species Turritopsis dohrnii. The sequence continues at coordinate 529,229 of BQMF02000146.1, read as the reverse complement.
ATTTTTAATACGCTCTTGCTCTATTGACTGTTTTTCCTTTTCCAAGAGAAACTGATTTACATAACCCATCAAAGATTTCACAAACACAACGTTTAAATCTAAATAATACAGTGAAAGAAATTTTATACAGTATTACATCACATGTCAAAGCAATGAATTCAACAGTTATTATCAATCTATTATTTATAAACAATTTTCTTATTACCTTGCTGTCCTTCTAAAAGATCAGTCAATACTTTGATTTTGCCGGCTATTTCCTCTGTGGACATATTCTTCACATCATTCACTTCTCTCATTGCTGACTGAATGCATCCTTTCACCAAATGCAATATCTGACGCACTTGAACATCACTTTTCATATTAACCCAATCAAATAAAGAGCTAACAGAACTACCAGCATAATTTATGAAAGATGGGAACTCATTATTAGGCTCACGTAATTCATCAATATGTATGCAATTCCAGGAGGACTGAGTACCACTTAAAGCTTTAAAGCCACCAAGATTATGGTTAAGTTGAAGCAAAAAACAAACGTAGATTGGACTAGATTTCTTCCAATAATCTTCTTTAATCTCCTTGCAGATATGTTGTGCACATGCTACAAGATTATTTAGGCCAATGGAGCTTCTACATTGAATTATGATCAAGGCCTTCCCGTCATCTTGGTCTTGAAATATGGACCTAAAATACAGTGTCACTAGTATTCCACAAATAAAATGGCAATTTGAAATTAAAATAACTTAAAATGAAATATAAAAAATTTATGAAAAAACTTACTTTATACGGTCTCGGAAGGATTGTTCTGTTTGGAATTGCATTAATGATAACAAATGAATATTTACATCTTGGAATTGTAAATTCTTCTTTTCATCCAGAGAAAGTAATCTTGAGAAAGTAGTTACCTGTTGGAAAAATTTTTATTTTAACACATAAAGATAAAACATCCTAATTTAGTTGTTCACAAAAAATTTGCAATTCCCTTAAAACTCCACAAACCTGCATGTAGCAAATGTTGTTGGAATTACATAAAAAATCTTCCAAATAACTACGCAGGGATACGTGATTTTGTTCCTCAAAGTATATCTTCCATAATTTTTCTGTCTCCTTTCTTGGTAATCTAGATTTACTTAACCTAGCCAGAGCATCCGGAGAAGCAAGATTTAGCAATGCTTTCTTTCCTTGTTCAAATATCTATATGAAACATAGCAATGGTTATAAATTTCATAGTACAGGTTATATATAAAAAATAAAATGGCTAATATTCTTATTATCTATTATCTCAGGTTATAAGAATTTGCTCTTGTGTTATATAAAACAGTTACCTCATCAGGATCTGTTTCTCCAAGTTGTTTTAATTGAATTATAATAGAAGCACACGTGTCGTCATTAAAACTGATAAATGCATCATGTTCTTCAAAGGTTCCACTTCAACACAAAAACAATATAACGAAAGTTATTGGGCATTATTGACAAAATAAAAAAAGTTCCTTAGTAAGAATTCTTGCTTTTCAAAGTGCAGCAAAACTTAGTATAATCAACCAGAACCTCCACTGGGCCTGACAACGCCATTAAAGAACTTAAACTACTTACGTTCAAAGATGATTAAATGAAACAGATCTATTATATTTGGTGTATGGGAAAAATGAAATACCAAGAACACAACAGAACTTTTTACCAGTAGTTTGAAATAGTTGAAAAGTCTTTTGCCCATTTTTTGAGTCTATTTACGATCTTGCTTTCTTCTGGTAGCATACATGTTGATGTAACCACATAATGTTTCTCTAAACGGTTAATCAATGGAATAGGAAAAGACTTGTAAACAGCATCCTGATCTGCAATGACAATCAGTCTAAAGAGAACAAGCATTTTAGAGTATACAAAAAGCTCAAAACAAAGAATATACATTATATAGCTGTTCTTACTTAAAATCTTCATGCACTCTGCACTTGACACGATGTGTGCCAAGACCAAGGTCGACATAGCGTTTTCCACCAAGGTACACATAGTACTAAAATAGGATGTTTAGTTGCAAAGCAATTGAAAATATATTTCCTTTAAAACCTATAAAACTGATCATACTTGGTTAAGAGCATCATACAAGCTTTCATACAGACTTTCCATGTTCAATAGTACCACAGTTCGTCCAGTTTCCATACACATTTTAATTCGATTGATATCTCGACAAATCTGAAAATTACGAAAGATAATAAAATGATTGTCACTAGTTTAAAAAATAGCCTCTTATTTCAAAAGAATAGATTATAACTGTACCTTGGCAAACTCCTGATCTTTTGGAAAGCTGCTTCCAAAGATGACATTAACATCAGCCTTGTTTTTAAGAAACATGTCTTCAATGATTGGTAGAGCTGAATATTCTTCTGTCATCACAAGCAAATAGCGGACATTTGTACAATGTCGTTTTGCATCTTTTGTACTTGGATCATAGCATGGACAGTGATCTTCAAAATTAGACTTGACTAAATCCAAAGATGTCACACCAATTGATTCCTGATCCTCTTCAATATGTTGGTTTCTTTCCTGAAGGCAATTTTATCATTGCCATCATTATTATTATCATTAATGGGAATATATATTTCGTGTTTCAAAATTTCAAAATTTACTCAGAAGTAAGTGTCTGTATATCATACAAACTGTTTTGCATCAAACATGAGTTTCATAAAAAATAAGTTTTATAATTCATTTTTGTTTTAGGAAACAAGGAAATTTCCCAAATAGATGGCCTTGTTTAGATTTAAAAGCCTCTTTTACCTACAACTCTCCACGAAATATATTGGGAAAAAATAGCAAGAAAAACGTCCTACAAGTTAAAAAGACCTCCTTGCCTTGAAATTCAATGTTGTGTTTGTTGAAAGCTAATAGAAATGTTTAAGAGTGAAAAAAACCAGCACTTCAACAACATTGAGATCAGGGTGAAGGGGTATTTCTCAAATATTTTGTGGAGCTTTGTAAAGGCATCAATATTTAAAAATGTTAAAATACCAAATGCAAATTAAGTTCATTGAATGAAAAGTAAAAAATGATAAGATTGACGTTGTTGATAAACATCACTTACCGGTACTTCGTAAAATGGAATTAGGTTTTCTCGAAATGTTTCCCAAACATTGATTTCATCTAAACCACTAAAATTCCTTTTCACAACATGTTCCATAGTATCCAAAGATGGTATACCACCACATTTTTTCCCAAAACATGACACCATCTTTATCAAACTGAAATTTCAATAATAGGGAATATTGAGTGCATTAAACAAAATAAAATTCAAAAATAGATTTCGTAATTAAGCCATAAAGTTCACAATAAAGTTCATAATTGTTCATATCTCTCTGCCATTAATTACCACTTTCTAGAATATAATGTTTATAAATTCCTTGTTCATATCAATTTAACTTCAAAATGAATCTGAATGATATAGTTTCAGTTTTTACTGATTTTTATTTTTGTGCACATTTGTTGGCCTATCACCCAACATTATTGTCAAAATATTAGTCGTTATTCTTTTTGAATAGATATCCATAAGAAAGGTCCCCATTTTGAACTACATGACAACCCTGATTTCTAACAAGTCAAGATTGCACAAGAGAAGACAACAAGAATCTGACTTCAGATTATACATCCATGATCTGCAATATATGCAAGTTTTTTAATAAAATGATGGATAAGAAAAATTGAAAGATTAACACTCTGACAAACACAGCAAATATGTACACAACTTCTACTTTCCCTTGTGTGTCACTATCCATTACAACCTCTGTTGCTTCCACTATTACATGAGTAAGTGATTCAATAAAGAAATATTTGTATCATGTGGATCCTTCTGTGTTAGAACTTATGTTCATCCACTTCCACAGCCCTCTCCCTTATAGATAACTCAGCCATGGTTTTTACCTTGGCCAGGGTAGGGTGGAAATATCGTCTAAAAGAAATTTGTGTTAAGGCTTTTTCTTCAACTTGTCTAAGACATCAATGGAATTTGTAGACGTATCGTTGGCAACTGTTGTCTGTTTCTTGCGATAGCTGGATCCATCAGCTGGTCTTGGATTTCTACAAATGGTTCCTTTAGGGAATTTCAAAAGAAACACCTTAATGGCTAACTTATAACAATCTTCCCCAAAGTAAATATCAGATTGCCAACAGCATAACAACTCAAAAGTATTATTGAATAGCAACTATGTTCCTTCGGAAGTATATGCCACAACAACATTCCTGAATAAATGTGAATTGGAGATAAGAAGCATGAGGTAAATTCAGTAAGATGGAAAATGTTTGCTATGTATTGCTTAAGTATTTCTCTTCAAAAACTACGGCTACACTACTTCAGAAACTGATGACATAATCATGGATAGTTTCGAGTTGCTGTCAAATGCATCTAGTTTGCATTAGATTGGAGTTGAAATCAAACTTCATTTATAAAGATCTAATTTTTTTTTTAAATTCAATTTCTTCCATCATCCTGTTTCCCTGATGGTTATGATCTTTTCACTTTTAAGAAAAGCATCAATCATTTCCTCTATCTTAATGATTTTATCTATCTTTTCTTCTTTTCCTCTTCATTTATTCTTCTTTCCTAACTCCTTAGCTAGTAGCGACTGTTTAAAAGTTCTTGTAGTAAACCAACTGAATTATTCTGATTAGGTTCTGCTACAAAAATAATGGGGAATTTTGGAATCCTATCACTCATACCATACATTAAAAACAATTATTTCTTGTCTGCAGAGCTGCTTCTTATAGTGAATGTTTAGTTCTGATGAGTTCATTGGCATCTGCTATGTATTTCATGTGAAATAATAATGCACATACAAGCTTTTCGCCTAACCATAACAACAGCTTGCCATAATGGCAACATTTAAGGTAGATTTAGAGAGATTTGAGAGAATACCATAACAGAAAAATGAAAAGTAATTTGACAATATAGATGCAGTAGTTGCATTTTCTGAGTGAGTTGATTCACTCATTGATTCACAAGTCGCAATTGAGTTCATGCACTTCATGTGGGTCTAGCTATTTCAGATGTGACAACAACATTGTTAGTGAGTTTAAAGACAACAATATTATTGATGAAACTAGCCGCCAAGGTGGCGTCGTTCGCCGCCCGTGTTCAGCTCACGAATTGAGTTCACGAACAATAAAATTGTGACCGTCCATGGGAAAAAACTAACAATGATTTATAGATTAATCTATATTTACCTATATTATAGATTAGATTTTATCTATAATCTATGTATAGGTAAAATTTTATCTATAATATAGATTATAGATTATTATAGATTATAGATTATCTATAATCTATAATCGATAATCTATAACCTATAATCTATAATCTATAACCTATAATCTATGCAATGTCAATGCAATGTCATCCGTGTTTTGCATAAACTGTTTTACGACGTAATGATCTATAACCTAATGTAAAATCTTTACAAGATATCTATAACCGAGTAGCCCATGCACTAATTATAGGAAACAAGCGATAACAACTTTAATGACTTGTGAAAATTTTACCGTTATCGCATAAAAATTTCGTTCGTTTAGTTTGTTTATGTTTTCATTCCGCCATTTTTCGGGAGTAAAAAACATGACCAGGGACGCAGGTTAATTTTTCTTTCGCGAAATATTGTCAACCTTAATCAGGCCTTGTCAGGAAGAAAAAGGGCGGCGTGCGACTACCGCACGCCTGAATTTAAAACTTCAAAAATATGGCGTGCGATCATCGCACGCCATCTAATTTTTAGGCGTGTGATGGAGTGCGAAGCTTAAAAAGATTATATACATTCGTTCTTGTAACGTAAAAAAACAGCTGGCACTGTCTAGACGCAGCGGAATTTATTTAAATATTTGTTTACTTTAAAGTACCAGTTGTATATCAAAAAGGCTTTTATTAATCTTGTTCATGAAAAAGGTTTTTCTATCTATTAATCTTCTTGAAAAGAAGTTTTTGATGACGTTATCGACCACGACGAAAAGAGATACATAATTTCTTTCATGTGTTATTAAAAAAGTCGAATATGAAATTTACATTCGAAAACGTGTTTATCAATTTATATCACATCACGTTGCAGCATGTTTCGCAATATGGAAACAGAAATTGTCACCTGTCTTTGCTTATAGATATTTTTTTGAATGAAGCACGTAAAATTTTTTTCTTCTCGTGCTTAAATATTTTCAAAGACAGCTGACAGCTTTTGGGAATACTATCGTGACGTCTTAAAATGAATGAAAATGAATGATCATTTTTTTCAAAACTTTTTTACGTTGTGCAGTCGATCAATGTTTGATAATGAATGAATTTTCATTTCTTTTCTCAAAAGATCAAAGATTATTTATTATACTTTGACGACCCCACTAGTCCTCTTATTGAAAGATTTATTCTCTAGCCACAGAGGACTTCAGGTTTAAACATTATCAGACAAGAAAAGTTAAGACTGCGAGAGTCAACCTTTATTGTATTGACGCCAGTCCTTGTGTTTGGGGTTCACAAGTTTAAACGTCCCCCACTTGTCTGTAAAAGATTAGGCAGACATACAAAATTTCAGGCGTGCGGTGGATGGCACGCCACATATAAAAAACGTTAAAACAGGCGTGCGAACAACCGCACGCCTCGAAGAATTCTCCTGACAAGGCCTGCTTAATAGAAGTAAAAGTTCTGTCAGAAACGTTTTTCTTGATGAAACCATTTAGGTCTTTCACATGATTTGCTATTTTCAGTGATTCTTTCAGATGAGGTCACTATTTTTCCATTTTTTTTTCTATAACCTATTCATGATTATTTGCTTCACAAATTCACTCGAACAATTCACAAAATATTGTTGTGTAAAGGCCCTGTTAGACGATAAATTAATCGCTAAACTATTCCATAAAGTTACTTAAAATAGAATAGTTTACGAAATAATTTATCGTGTATTGTATCGTAAACTATTTAAAAATTATTAAAAGAAGCAAAAAAATAGTTTAATTTAGCTTCGAATAAAATCAAATCATTTTGATTTTATTCCGAATAGTTTAGCGAAGTTCAAAGAATACCGACATTTAAATCATCGAACACGTGTTGCACAAATTCACTTAGGAAAGTAACAATTGTACATGAAGAAAAATGCGCGTGTCGACGCTAACGGTAAAATTATTGAAGCTTTAAAAAAAGGTGAAGATATAGATCGTTTAATCTCAATTCTTGAAAAGTCAAATGCTCCATGGTCACGTTCTCTAAAATAATCTTTCACTAATCGTTTTCCGGAATTCAAAAGATTCGCTATACACCATACATGAAGAAGCAATATTTGAACAAACTAAAACTTCTTCAACTGCTTCTTCCATGATGAATGAATGAACCTTACACTTATAACCCATAACTTATCGTATTAGTTTATTGATTAGTTTATCAGTGTATTTGAACATAAACTAAATTATTAGAATAATTTTCTGTTTCTATTTTAGGAATAGTTTAGCGAATAGTTTACCGTCTAACAGGGCCTTAAAAAAGGTCATTAATTATTTATCATGTTATGTTTCTTGTTTGGAATGGAAGAAAAAGATTATGCACATGTACGTAACTGGTGTTTGTATGCATTGTGCAACACTTCGAACATCTGCTTCGAAGACTTTATTCTCAAGTGAGTAACAAAATACTCTTGAATACAATCGGATGGTTTCTACTTGAAGCATTCATTTTAATTTGGTTTTCAACAAACTGTCTTGTCAGTGAATGTGAACCAGGTGGCCAAGTCTATTTTTATTATTCAACTGATGCCACCAGAAAAAGATTTTTTAAAACATGTTTGTTCATAAACATCAAGAAAGTCGATAAGGTAGAGAAAGATAAGTTTAATAATCAAACGGAGAATAACGAGAAGTTTTAATCACTTTTTGATTAACCTTTACGCCTTGAAGAATGGCTTCTTCTTACTCTTCCTTAATACTTAAAAGTATGCTATGCTTGCGACATAATCGTACAACGTTTTGAACTTTTGTTACGTAACATGTCACAAATGACCGCCAAACATTGGATTAAAGAGCATTCTATTACTAACACAAATGACCACTCTTATAGTAAACAAGACGTTTCTCCAAGAGGCCTGGCCGAAGTAGCATTTAAATTACACCACATATAGGGTGCGGATAACTGTATACCTATACGCACATATTATAATATGGCGTATATTATGTTCCCATGACATGACTCTCTTTACCGCGAAGCAGAACTAAGGGCTTTTGAATTTTGCCTATTGATGACATAGGTTATAGTTTAGATAGAATCTATAACTTATAAATTAGATTGTAGATTATAGATTAATCTATAATCTATAATCGATAATCTATAATCGATAATCTATAATCGATAATCTATAATCGATAATCTATAATCTATAATCGATAATCTATAATTATAGATAATTATAGATTATAGATTATAGATTAGACTAGACGCCAAGGCGTCGTCGCACGCCGCCAAACGATCAACATGCATTTGAGGTAAAACATTTCTTACCGGCTTTTATTTCGAAAATGATCCTTTTATTCAAATCCCGTGTGGAAGCGTATAAACGTTGTTGTATGTACTGATAAAAAAGTGACGTCAAATCAATGATTCAGTAGAATCTGACGTCATTACTGAGAAAAAAGCGTTCTCGCCTCTACGTGGCTTTACGCGGCCAATATAGGAAATCCTACGTAAAATTTAGTTAAATGTATCACTCTCTAAAATAAAAGTGGTATGCACAATCGCGGATTATTATAATAAGATTTATCTATAATTTCTATTGTTTTCTTATCTATAATCTATAATCTATAATCTATAATTCCATTGTTAGTTTTTTCCCGTGGACGGTCACAATTAAAGAATTGGCAATCGCAACCTCTGGTGTGCAGTCAGTTTCGCATCTTAATGTTTTTTCAGGGTGTCCCAGTCAGGCAACCAGTGTCCAAGTTTTTGTAATTTTGAAGCCCGAATAAAAATACCTGCCGCAAATTATTCCACTTAAAACCAGGGATGGGGGACGTATATTGGGAGAACTGAGGTTCAATTCCTGGACTGTTTTAACTTTCTTTGCTGCTGGCTTTATTGCTTAATAAAGCTTGTTCGCACATGAAGACAAATACGTTCCTAGTGTTTCAAGTCTTGCATGTTCTAAACTTACCCGTTCATTTTTGCGGTCGCATTTAAAATGTCAGCAAACTTTCTTACTTTACACAATGCATTTCGAACGTGAACTTCGCATGGTTTTTACGATTTTAAACCAATCAAATACCAGTTTAAACAATGGTTCCAAAAAAACTACATTTCATGATGTGCTATTTATTTACTTTTTAAAACTAATCGTTTACCAATGCAACAATACACTCCTAACGTACAGAGATTCAATATTCAATATGGCGGACATGCAGACGGACGTGAACATGCAAGATTTAACTGATCTTTTAAGTATCGATGTTGTTAATAATATTGACCAAAATCTAGATGTGGTAGTTGATAATTGTTCTATCAATAATTGTGAAAATCTTATACAAGATAAATATGTCGATTTTAAATTGGCAAAGATGAAAAATGAATTATTTCAAGATCTGAAGGAGTCGTTAACAGATTCTGTGAAAATGGAAATGTATAAGTTTCGTCGAAACAACGAATTATTCAATACTACAAGGACTGATTCTGACAAGTATGTCGAATTTTTGGAAAAGGAGATTTTATTCTTGAAAAAACGCTATTATTGATTTATTTTTAAAGAATTCATCGATGCATAACGACCAAATTTTACCTTCACGGCAAGATCAAACAAACTTCGATAAAAATTATTTTCAAAACAAATTATCAAGAAGCAGATCTCCACCGTCGATAGTAACTAACAGTGAATCTGATTTAAACTCTGTCAGTGAAGAAGTGCACCATGATTATTTGTGACGATTTCAGGGAAAATCATCACTAAGGATTTATCGCTATCTTGCATTAAATTAATGCAAAATTATCGCATCACATATCGCATCATTATCGCTTCACTAAAACTAATTAATTCGCAAATATTGCATAATTATAATAATTTTCTAATAACCAATCACAGCGGAGAATCATTCGGTCAGCAATTTCAGCTGCCATTATAAAAAAACGAGTGTTAAGAGTGTTGTTTAGACTAAAGGCTGTTTCTGGAAAATTTAATGCGGAAAGAAACTGACGAGTACTACAGAAAGCCGTGATTGGATCTTTCGCTAATGTAAACGTAGATTAATTAATAACCAGAATTTATAACAAAAGAAATATACTTGCATGAGCTGCAAAATATATTTTAAAGACAAATGTGCGCCAAGAGAGAAAAAAAATCTTTTTCGAAAAGGAAATATAATAAATAAAAACTAAAATTCGTTGCTATCGCCGTAATAAGATTGTTTGTTTACATAGTAGATTCCATGTTTCATATACGTGACCGTCAAAGGGATTTTGATAACAAACGATATAAATAAAATAAAGTGACGGTATTTTGTTAGAATATGAAAAGTAGGATTCACCTACTTACTACGTTTCGTTTCGTTGAACGTCTATGTATGTTTATATTTTTCATATTCCCATGCACCATTTTTCGAGGTTGGATTATAACTGGGAGTATTATATCTAATTGCTATTTTGCCAAATAAAAATAAAAAGTTTTTTTATTGATAAAGATGTCTACACTCTCAAAAGATGTTGTTGTTATCGCGACTTCAGCATTATTTTGAAAACTCAATGTGACGGATGTATAATTACAGGTAGCACGCGTTCGTGTTAAATAATGAACTGATTACCTGGTTCTTATTCACTAAGAGATAAAATAAACAACAGTTTGTTCTCAAGTTGCTACAAATAGAAACCGTCTGCTATAATTCTTTTTTTTGTTTAAGTTGTTCCACCGCTGTTCACATAACGGAACATGGTTCACATTCAGTTTAAGAAAAAAGAAAAAAAAGTTTGTTTTAAAGTTACTACCAATAGAAACCGTCCCTTACAATTTTTTGAGTTGTTCGATCGATATTTTGGTTTATTCCTTGGGGGAAAATGTTTATCAGAATTTTAATCAACACTTGAGTGAGTTATATAGAATCAAAAAAGCGATTCTAAGAATTTATTATTACATTCCGATATTCGGAAGTATGTCATGACTAATAGCCGTTATGGTAAAATGAATTCCAACACAAAGTTGTATTTGTTTTTTCAACAAGCGCATTAATTACTTCACGGTAATTATGTAAAATCTAAATCGAATGTATAAAGTAAAAACATAGAATTTTATCGCAAGAAATATCGCTTTAAGCAAAGAAAATAAGCGATAAATTATCGCATCTTTTATCATTACTGACGAATCTATCGTCTAATGATGCGATAAATGTGCATTAAATCTATTGTTTTGGTGCGATAGTAATATACGATAAATGATCTAAGTGATGATTTTCCCTGAAATCGTCACATTTCATGGACCAATTATCAGATATACGTAAGAAAAAGCATCAAGAGTTTATTAACAACAAGTCCCTAGCGATAAACACTCGAAAAGAACGTTTACAAAGCCTCGCTGGTTATGAAAGAAACGATAATCGTCATATTTTATCACATCAAGCAGATATGGCATCACAGCAGAAAGTTAACAAGAACAAAAACGCCACTGTAGAAAGAAAAACTGTGCTTGTATGTGGAGACAGTCTACTGAATAATATCGACGGGAATGGGATTTCATCCAAATCAACTAAAGCTGTGGTCAGAAATTTCCCTGGAGCTGATTCATTTGATATGGTTGACTATATCAAGCCACTCATCAAAAAGAATCCCCAGAAAATAATACTACATGTTGGTACAAATGACATAACTTCTGGTTGTGATACACGGAAAAATCTATTCACCATGTTAAATATGGTTAAAGAAGATAGTCCTTCCACAGAAATTGCTTTATCAGGAGTTGTCACTCGTGATGACAAACCAGGCATTGATAAGAAAGTTAAACTTGTAAATGAAGTTAGAGAAAAATTCTGTGAAGAATTCAACCTCCATCACATCGAACATGGTAACATAGATCGGAAATTATTATCGAAAAAGAAACTACACCTAAACGGAAACGGTATGTCACGTTTCGCTCAGAACTTGTAGAAATTTATCTTTGAAAGTTGTTGAAATGACGAAGGGGATGACCAGAATGAAGTAAACGATTTGAATGATGGTGAAAATGTGGATCAAGAAGAGAATGGCATGAAACTTCTTAATAATCTCAAATCAAGAAATCCTTCCAATGTATTATCTTATTTGAATATAAACTCTATTCGAAAAAAGTTCTCTGACCTAAACACTTTAATCGATAAACTTGATGTTAATGTTATCACATTAGCAGAGACTAAAATTGACGATTCTTTCCCCTCTGCTCAGTTTAAGTGGGATGCTATCAAACCTCAGTTCTCTGATAAATGTAGTGCCTCTGGAGGAAGGATTCATTTGCTTGAAAATGATGTATTGCATACCACTGATGAAGATGTTGCCAAAACTTTTAACACATATTTTAATAGGATCACAGAACATCTCAAGATTTCTAGTTAGGAATGTCAAACTTTACCATTGAATTCTGAAGATTCACTTAAATTCAAATTTGAAACTCATCCTAGCATTAAGGTGATAAAATTGAACCAAGTCTCACGCAACAAGTTTGATTTTACCCAAGTAGGCAAACAAGATGTTCTAAAAGCAATCTTGAGCCTAAATAGTTCCAAATCTGTGAGTGGGAATATACCAACCCGTATGCGTAAGGTTGCTGCAAATACTTGTGCTCCATTTCTAACTTCCTGCTTCAACGAGTGTATCAATTCTTGCACCTTTCCCGATAGACTTAAGCTTGCTGACATCATTCCAAGTTTCAAAAAGGCTCCCTTACGGACAAAGCCAATTTCAGGCCGATAAGTTTGCTCCCTGTGGTTTCCAAGGTTTTTGAACGGACGTTAGCAAATCAGCTGATTGCTTATTTAGAGCCTTCATTTTCTAAACTTTTATGTGGTTTTCGCAAGGGTCACAGCACGTAACACGCTATTCTCAACATGCTCAGGAATTGGCAAAATGCTATTGCAGACAAGCAAAAGGTTGGAGCAGTTCTAATTGACTTGTCAAAAGCTTTCGATTGTTTGCCTCATGACCTCTTATTGGCAAAACTCTCAGCATACGGAATTAGTGATAGGAGCATAAAACTTTTGCACAGCTACCTCAGCAATAGAAAGCATCGGGTTCGTATAGGCTCATATCTGAGCTCATGGCTAGAAGCTTTATTAGGTGTTCCACAAGGTTCCATTTTGGGACCCCTATTATTCAACATTTTCATTAACGATCTGTTATATATTATAACTGATATTTCAAATTTTGCTGACAATAACACTTTATTTTCTTGTGCACCACATTTGGGTCAGGTGAAATTAAATCTAATGGCTAAACTTCATTTAGTTATAGATTGGTTTAATTGTAATTCTATGGTTGCTAACCCCTCTAAATTTCAGCTAATATTTCCGGAAATTAAAAGTTCTGAGGTTAAGTTACTTGGGTAAAAATTGATAGTAAATTGTCATTCTTGCCCCATATCAGGGAAATCTGTAAGAGATCAAACCAAAAGCTCAAAGCTTTAAGAAGGGCTAGAAATTTCATCTCACAGAAACAAGCTGGATTGCTTGTCAATGCGTACATTCTTTCTCCTTTTAGTTATTGCCCATTAATTTGGATGTTTTGTGGAAAAGAAGGAAATAACCTTATTAGAAAATGCCACTTTAGAGCACTGCGTGCGTTAAAAAAGGACAGTGGAAAAGATTATGAAAGTTTGTTGTCAGACTGCAATACAGTGAATATTCATGCACGAAATTTGAAACTGTTGGTTACAGAAATTTTCAAATCATTGGATAATCTTGGCCCGCGCATTATGCATAATTTATTTGCTGAAAAACAGTCTGACTATGAACTTCGTTCTGGTCATACCTTGAAGTTTCCTTTCTATAGCCGTTATTTCATTACCTTTGGGGTAAATACTTTTGATTTTAGAGTAGTCATGACCTGGAATACATTGCCATCAAATATCAAAGATTTAGATTCCTTAAGCTCTTTCAAATATGCTCTCAAAAGTGTTGTACCAAAGTGCACCTGTAAAATTTGCAGATAATGTTTTATAATACCGGGTATGGCAAAAAAAACGTCCCCAAAGTTGAAAACTTGATGTAGCTTCGTCAAATGATCGAAATGATTTGAAACTTCACAGGTTTGTTTTTACACCTATTTTTGATGTTTCCTGAAAGTTTAAGAGCTTAACGACGTTTTTTCTAAAAGATATAAAAATTTTCCGAAAACATATCAAAAATCACTTGTTTATAGATTTGACGTCAAAAGAAATTTTTCATTTTCCCTGTTCAGCGCCCGGTTTATTCTTGAATTCATTTTGACTTTGTTGTTCTTCATGAAGTCATTGCAGTGGCCACTGACGTCCCTGGTTAATGAAGACACTGCAATGTGTAATTACTAACAGTCACGCAAACCGAAAATCATCTTCAGTTTGATCTAGAAACACCTGCGTGAAGTCAATATGGTTTTTTCAGATGAAGATAAAGCCATTATCAAGCACTACCACGAGAAAGGATATTCTGCATATCGTATTTGGAAAGACAATCCTGAAAAGAATTGGAAAAAGAAGTCAGTAACTCGTTTGATTAAAAGATATAAGGAATTTGGAACAATGGAAAGGCAAAAAGGCTCTGGTCGTCCAATCACGGCAACAACAACACAAAATCAAAATGCTGTTGAGGAATTGGTATGTTCTCAAGAAGAAGCCCCGGGAACTCATGTCACCCCAAACAACATAGCCAAGATTTTGAACATCTCGGATCGATCTGTGCGACGAATGGTGAAGTCGAAAGGAATCAAACAATTCAAACGTTTGAAAGCTCCCTCAATGAACGAAGGGACACGTGCAAGACGAGTCGAACGAGCCGAATCTCTTTACGAAAAATTTTCACGAAATCCTCGCATGGTGGAAAGAGCAGTATTTCAAGACGAGTGTGATTTTCCTTTACAGGTACCACTCAACAATCAAAACAACAGAGTGTATTACAAAGGAAACAAAAAGGATGTGCCTGAAAAGAATCTTTTCCACACTTCGGATCGTCAATCAATCAAAGTGATGGTATCCGCCGCTTTCACATGGCATGGTGTAAGCAAACCAATATTCGTCAACCAAAATGGTCTTAAAATTAACGCTAAACGATACCATGATCATTTGAAAAAGGAATTGTTTCCGGCTATCCGTAAGATTTACCCTCGCAATGATTGGATTTATATGCAGGACGGAGCAACTTCCCATACCAGTAGATTAGTTCAAAATTTCCTTGAGGAAACTATTCCACGACGTTATGTCAAGAAGGATCAGTGGCCCCCTAAATCACCAGACGCGAATCCACTCGACTATTATTTTTGGAGTCGAGTTAAAGATAAATTATACGAGGGAAGACTCAACAAACATTTTACTTCAGAGGATGAAATGATTCGGAAAATCAAATCGGTCTGGAAAGAATGTGCATCAAATCTTTCTGAGATCCGAAAAGCAATGAAACAATTTACAGAGAGACTTAAAGCAGCAAACGACTGCAACGGCTCTTCAATCAAAATGCACTTTGCATAAACGTTTTGTAAATTTCATATTCTTTTAGTTTTATGAATAGATTTGTGGATTTGTCATTGTCTAGTTCAATGAAATTTTGTAATTGATATAAAATTTCATTTTGATCACAGTAAGATATTGACGTCAATTCTATAAACAAGTGATTTTTTATATGTTTTCGGGAAATTGCTATATCTTTAAGAAAAATTGTCATTTAGCTGTCAAACTCTCAGGAAATATCAGAAATAGGTGCGAAAACAGCCCTATGAAGTTTCAAATCATTACGATCATTTGACGAAGCTACATCAAATTTTCAAATTTGGGGACGTTTTTTTTGCCATACCCGGTATTTTTATTGTTTTTGTTATTTATTTATTTATTTATTTATTTTTTAGCATTTCAATTTTTATTTACTTTAGATATTTGGACTGAATTAGATTGTAAATTATTTTTTATAATCTATGTATTTTTACATCCAACTGAAAATAAAGAATGAATGAATGAGAAAAAACTTCAACTTATTATTAGCTTTTGTTTTAAAAAAAGTTTCCCGCTCTAACATGGGCGTAGTCAAAAGTAGGGGGGAAATGGTTTCTCTTCTTAAAAAGATCACACAGGAGGAGAAAAAAAGGCACGTGCTAAATGAATGAAGTGAATAAAAAATATGTTCGATCAGAAGCGCATAACAATTAAAAGAAATTAAAAAAGAAAATCAAAAAAATATTTTTGTTTCATGACACTCTTTTTTTACCTATCGGTTTTTAAACATTTTGATTGCTCGAAAAAAAAACACCCGCCTCAGACAGTCAGGCAAGCGTTACAACACTGATACAACACTGGCAAACCGAACATGCTGCCATGTTATGCCACTGCTGCTTTTTGTCCAAAATGTTTAATCAGTTAGTTTCCTTGTATTTAGTTGATGTATTGTTTTCAAAGCCAAAGTCAACGGTGGTCTTGTAATATAAAATTGACAATAATAATAAAACAAAACATTATCCCTATTGGTTCACCAGCCAAAAAAGTTCGATTGGGGTTGCAATGAGTTTGTTTTGCACTGACTTCACACAAAAAAAAAGAAATAATTCTCTCACAACTAAATGTACCATTTTGCGTGACAGACAAACAAACAGACGGAGAATCGGCTATTAATATATAGATGCCACCTCTTCCAGCATTCTTTTTTTTTCTTGCAGTGTTAATGAAGTAGAATTTGTTTTTTTTTTGAACTATTTTTTTAACTACTAATGCTTCAAAAACAAATCTTTCAATAGCTATTAACCGGAGGAGGGAAAGCACAAGACATAAAATTGGGTGTTTGAGGGATATCAGGAGTGCATCAAAACTAACCTGAACTTAGCTGTCAACAAGGACAGTACCTAAATGTCAACAAGGACAATATCTTAATGTCAACAAGGACAATATGTGACCGTCCACGGGAAAAAACTAACAATGGAATTATAGATTATAGATTATAGATTATAGATAAGAAAACAATAGAAATTATAGATAAATCTAATCTATAATCTATAATCTATAATCTATAATTATCTATAATTATAGATTATCGATTATAGATTATCGATTATAGATTATAGATTATCGATTATAGATTATCGATTATAGATTATCGATTATAGATTATCGATTATAGATTATAGATTAATCTATAATCTACAATCTAATTTATAGGTTATAGATTCTATCTAAACTATAACCTATGTCATCAATAGGCAAAATTCAAAAGCCCTTAGTTCTGCTTCGCGGTAAAGAGAGTCATGTCATGGGAACATAATATACGCCATATTATAATATGTACGTATAGGTATACAGTTATCCGCACCCTATATGTGGTGTAATTTAAATGCTACTTCGGCCAGGCCTCTTGGAGAAACGTCTTGTTTACTATAAGAGTGGTCATTTGTGTTAGTAATAGAATGCTCTTTAATCCAATGTTTGGCGGTCATTTGTGACATGTTACGTAACAAAAGTTCAAAACGTTGTACGATTATGTCGCAAGCATAGCATACTTTTAAGTATTGAGGAAGAGTAAGAAGAAGCTATTCTTCAAGGCGTAAAGGTTAATCAAAAAGTGATTAAAACTTCTCGTTATTCTCCGTTTGATTATTAAACCTATCTTTCTCTACCTTATCGACTTTCTTGATGTTTATGAACAAACATGTTTTAAAAAATCTTTTTCTGGTGGCATCAGTTGAATAATAAAAATAGACTTGGCCACCTGGTTCACATTCACTGACAAGACAGTTTGTTGAAAACCAAATTAAAATGAATGCTTCAAGTAGAAACCATCCGATTGTATTCAAGAGTATTTTGTTACTCACTTGAGAATAAAGTCTTCGAAGCGGATGTTCGAAGTGTTGCACAATGCATACAAACACCAGTTACGTACATGTGCATAATCTTTTTCTTCCATTCCAAACAAGAAACATAACATGATAAATAATTAATGACCTTTTTTACACAACAATATTTTGTGAATTGTTCGAGTGAATTTGTGAAGCAAATAATCATGAATAGGTTATAGAAAAAAAAAAATGGAAAAATAGTGACCTCATCTGAAAGAATCACTGAAAATAGCAAATCATGTGAAAGACCTAAATGGTTTCATCAAGAAAAACGTTTCTGACAGAACTTTTACTTCTATTAAGCAGGCCTTGTCAGGAGAATTCTTCGAGGCGTGTGGTTGTTCGCACGCCTGTTTTAACGTTTTTTATATGTGGCGTGCCATCCACCGCACGCCTGAAATTTTGTATGTCTGCCTAATCTTTTACAGACAAGTGGGGGACGTTTAAACTTGTGAACCCCAAACACAAGGACTGGCGTCAATGCAATAAAGGTTGACTCTCGCAGTCTTAACTTTTCTTGTCTGATAATGTTTAAACCTGAAGTCCTCTGTGGCTAGAGAATAAATCTTTCAATAAGAGGACTAGTGGGGTCGTCAAAGTATAATAAATAATCTTTGATCTTTTGAGAAAAGAAATGAAAATTCATTCATTATCAAACATTGATCGACTGCACAACGTAAAAAAGTTTTGAAAAAAATGATCATTCATTTTCATTCATTTTAAGACGTCACGATAGTATTCCCAAAAGCTGTCAGCTGTCTTTGAAAATATTTAAGCACGAGAAGAAAAAAATTTTACGTGCTTCATTCAAAAAAATATCTATAAGCAAAGACAGGTGACAATTTCTGTTTCTATATTGCGAAACATGCTGCAACGTGATGTGATATAAATTGCTAAACACGTTTTCGAATGTAAATTTCATATTCGACTTTTTTAATAACACATGAAAGAAATTATGTATCTCTTTTCGTCGTGGTCGATAACGTCATCAAAAACTTCTTTTCAAGAAGATTAATAAATAGAAAAACCTTTTTCATGAACAAGATTAATAAAAGCCTTTTTGATATACAACTGGTACTTTAAAGTAAACAAATATTTAAATAAATTCCGCTGCGTCTAGACAGTGCCAGCTGGTTTTTTTACATTACAATAACGAATGTATATAATCTTTTTAAGCTTCGCACTCCATCACACGCCTAAAAATTAGATGGCGTGCGATGATCGCACGCCATATTTTTGAAGTTTTAAATTCAGGCGTGCGGTAGTCGCACGCCGCCCTTTTTCTTCTTGACAAGGCCTGATTAAGGTTGACAATATTTCGCGAAAGAAAAATTAACCTGCGTCCCTGGTCATGTTTTTTACTCCCGAAAAATGGCGGAATGAAAACATAAACAAACTAAAACGAACGAAATTTTTATGCGATAACGGTAAAATTTTCACAAGTCATTAAAGTTGTTATCGCTTGTTTCCTATAATTAGTGCATGGGCTACTCGGTTATAGATATCTTGTAAAGATTTTACATTAGGTTATAGATCATTACGTCGTAAAACAGTTTATGCATAACACGGATGACATTGCATTGACATTGCATAGATTATAGATTATAGGTTATAGATTATAGATTATAGATTATAGGTTATAGATTATCGATTATAGATTATAGATAATCTATAATCTATAATAATCTATAATCTATATTATAGATAAAATTTTACCTATAGATAAAATCTAATCTATAATATAGATTAATCTATAAATCATTGTTAGTTTTTTCCCATGGACGGTCACATATCTTAATGTCAACAAGGACAAAATCTTAATGTCAACAAGGACAATAACTGATGTCAACAAGGACAATATCTAAATGTCAACAAGGACAGTATCTAATAAAATGTCAACAAGGACAATAAAAGGCTGTCAACCAGGACAGCAAATAAATATAGTGAAGACTGTCAACCAGGACAGGAACTTATAACTGCACAACTAACCTAGCTGTCAACAAGGACAGCAACTGACTAATGCACCCCCTCAATCCATATATTTCTGAAAACCCAAACCATCATAAATACAAGGAAACTATAAGACATGATAACAATATATTAAACCCTATGACTAAAATCACCAATGGGTACAATAAATACAAAACTATAACATCGCCTAAAAATATAGGAAACGAAATAATCCTGATGGTACAACCTGTACGAAAAGGATCGGTCTTAGAAGCACGCAGATGGACGAACATAACAGAACCTTGATGATTGAATTCGACATCTTGAGCCAGTAGAGCTGTAGAAGGATCAAAACGCACCGATGACGGGCACGTGAATTCGGAACATCTTAATAAACCAAAAAAGGCCAACGAAGTAGCTGCTTTTAGCAAACACCTGTCATACGCAGAATACTGCAAGAGCTCCAGGCGAAAATGAATAATACGTATGTGATTGAACAAAATCGGTTGTCGTGGAAGCCTTGAACGAGTCGTACCTTGAACGCGTCTAATACCACGCAATGTATAATAAAGTCTCGAAAAATGCGCCAGTTGACATTGAAAACCTGATAGAATAGAATGGAACTGAATGCCAGCTAAATAAGTACGGATAGTAGCAAACGACACACGAGCTGCCAAATCCACTACAAAAGAAATTAAAACGTCCTCATTGACAGGAAATACGTGGTAACCGTAAGCAAAACAAAACCGTTGATAGGATCGCAGACCCGAACTGTACGTAGCCATGGTAGTAGAAGCGAGAGCGTGCGATTGATAAAATGCTACCGCGGTGGAAAGATCGTCCAAACGAGCGGGTCCAACGCTGTCAGTAGATTGTCTACTCCGGGTCGATGTGCCCGAAAACGAGAGACCTGTAAACGAGAAAGAAGATCAGCTGAAGCATTGAAATGGCCTGGCACATGTTGCAATAAAATATTAAGGTTAAGACGTGCTGCATGAACGAAAAGAAACCTAACTAGGCGCATGATGTACTTATCTCGGCAAGAACCCGACCTCCAAACGTGTACTATAGCCATGTTGTCAGTAAAAATGAGAATCTGAGAATTGCACCAAGAAGAACCCCATGTAACAACTGCCGCAACGATAGCGAAAAGCTCTTTAATATTAATATGAAAGTCACCAAAATGGGCCGGCCAAGCTTCGCTGAACCAATGAGATCCCCATACACCACCAAAACCACAACCCGAAGCATAGTGTACAGTTGCAAAGCGACCGAGGTTTGGACATCTGACTGGAACATAGAGACCCCGTTCCACGAAGGTAGAAAGTCAATCCACCATTGAATATCAGCTCTAGCTTCAGCATTGAGATAAATATGATGATTAAGGGAAGAAACCGATGTAGATAAATCAATCAATCTGCGCAGAAAAATCCGACCAGGTTTCACCACTTTGGATGCAAATGAGAGAGAACCAATTAAAGACAACAACTCACGTTTGGTACATTTACGCTTATTCACCCATGAATTCAAACATGCTGAACTCTAAAAACTTATCCTCAGGAAGCCTTATAATTTGAGCTGGCGCATCAATCTCTATACCCAAGAAAGTAATTCTGCGAACCGGGCCAACAGTTTTATCCGAAGCCAGAGGCACACCCATAGCTGAAAACATAGACTGCATGGTTGCCATGTCTTCAGAGACCTGAGACTCCGAATGGCCACAAATGAGAAAATCATCCAGATAGCGAATGAGGTATTGTAGGCCACCAACGTAAACTAAAATCCACCACAGCAATTCAGCAAAACAATTAAATATAAAAGAAGAGGAACGGCTCCCAAAGGGAAGACGAGTGTCAACATAATAGTAACCAGCCCATTCATAGCCTAATAAGCCCCATTGATCCTGGCGTACCGGACACAATCGAAATGCGTGCCTGACATCGAGCTTAGCCATAAAACATTGAGGACCTAAACCTTTGACCATATCCACGGCGTCGTCAAAACTCGAGTATCTAACAGAGAACTCCTCTTTATTGATGCCTTCATTAACCGCCATGCCCCGCGGTGATGACAAATCTAATATAATCCTATAAGTGCCGTCTTTCTTAGGCACTGCCCCTAAAGGTGAACAATGAAATGGGGTGATAGGTGGTGACTGAAAAGGACCAGACGTATGACCTCTATTGACCTCCCTGGCTATCGCTTCCCAAACCGGTAAAGGATTATTGCGAGCGGACAATAAATTGCGAGGACGTGTAGGCAAAACATACCCTGAAAAACCGATATCAAAACCGTAACTAAATCCATTAAGAACAAAGGAAACCAATAATTGATTAGGATGTTCCCTCAACCAAAAAGCAAGTTGACCAACAGAAACTGGTGAACAAATAGATAATGGCAAAGGCTTAGGAGAAATCCTTATTGATGCTGGTGCATTTAAAGGCTGGGTGGGAGCCATAACAAACTCTGCAGCGATGGATGAACCGACATTGACTGTTGAGGCAGTTTCCATTGGAATTGTAAAACCTGCAGGTGCCCCTAGCCTGTTGTGGCAAGTCCTGCCCAGAGGCATGAGATGTAGACTGGGGGGCACGAAAGGGCTGATTGCCGCCAGTATGAGATGTAGAAACGGGCGTGACAGTAGAACTACCCAAAACACCTTGCATAGACCTTAAAGGACAAGACGAAGCTACATGACCGATACCCCTACACGAAAAGCAAACGATAAGTGGAGAGGCTCCCCTAAGGTGGCGATTGTAAAGACCATCATCAATGCGATCCCAAGACAAGGAAGAATCAAAAGCCATCTGATAGCGAAACATCCTATCATAAGTGCCCCACGCCTGAAATTGAAACTGGGCCGCAAAATCAGAAATGATGGTTTGATATTGAAGTAATTCGTGCACCCGGTGTGGAACAAAGTGACAATAGCATCTTATAAAATTATTCCAGGCAACCATCCACGAAGAAAAATCAGCCACCCTAGGACGACCAGACTGGCGAGGTACAACCGACAGAGACGGTGAAGAACCCCCTGAAATCTGCAAGGTGAATTCCTCCCCTGCAGAAGCTGAAGACGGAAGAAGTAAATCAAAATTCACAAACTCACCGTTCCTAATCCTGTCAATAATGGTTTGCGGCAAAGCAGGAATGCTGGGTGGCCGACATGCAGGCACGCGATTGAGCCATTCTTGCGAAGCGCGAGGCAAAAAGGCATGTGAGGAATTAATACGATCATTTGCATTTGGAATACGATTGGGTATGCTAAAATTAATATTATTCGCAATGTCACTTTCAACATTAGCAGCATGACCAGCTGGTACAACTGGAGGATGAGCGTGACTTCCAAAAGATGTCTCTTCGGGCATAGCTGATGATGGTAAACCATTGCGGACGAAATATTGACGAACTTGATCACGAAT
The DNA here is from genome assembly GCA_027922465.2 of Turritopsis dohrnii. Lineage (NCBI taxonomy): Eukaryota > Metazoa > Cnidaria > Hydrozoa > Anthoathecata > Oceaniidae > Turritopsis > Turritopsis dohrnii. The sequence continues at coordinate 505,856 of BQMF02000146.1, read as the reverse complement.
AATATCGGTAATGTTAACGACGTTTGGGTGAGCCACCGTAACTACCGGATCTACGGAATATGACTGAGAGCTGCTACTCGTCATCATCAGTGGACTAGCAGCAGAACCAGAAGATACTGCCACAGGGCTGACTCCCACGGTGACATCTACCGGACTAGAAATTGAACCGCCACTCTCCAGTGATGACCCAGGCGCAGAACATACGACAGGAACGAGAGGATGGTAAAATTGAAACAGTCTCTGGGCCAATGTCTGAGTGGAACCAGTGTCTACTAAGTTCAGCGAATTACAGACTAACTGAAGGGACGATTTCGGTAATGCCATCCATTCAGCGACAGATTTATGGTCTGCCCCATCAATAGGTGGTGCTCGCTGACCACGACGGACACGATCTTTTCCTCCTGCCAAGGCAATGGCACAAAAACAAGTTGCTACAACAAACAAGATGGCTGCCAACTGCATGCTTCAAAATGACCACCAACTCCGTTAACACAATATTTCGTAGCGAAATAATTTAATCAGGACAAGTAAACGGATGTCAACGTTCAATAAAAACTGTAGAACTGATATAACAACTTCAGCATTGAAAGATACAGCTGGATAAAATATTCCAAATCTTTGAAAAAATAAAAAACCACCAACACGTGCAAAACGGAGGAAGGCGAAACGAACTAAAAAATGCCGGCAGCCGAACAACGCAACAAATACGATTAAGCCAAGCCAAAATAGACATACATGCCTAATGGCCGCGCTCATGCAAATACAAGCCCCAGTCGCAGCGCACTAGCAATTGTGCTTTCCCCCGGTTAACAAGCGTTAAGTAAACTTAACCCCATTTCAAGGAACAATTAAGCAATTATGGGTTGTGTTTTTTATTTATTTTTTTTAAACTCTCAGCAAACTTTGCATCATATTTTCACAACACAAAGTTGTTTTAATCTGTATTTTATTATCATAATTTAAGATTATGTCAGGGTTTTGATTATTTTGATTATTTTGATATTTTTGATTCCCTCCCAAAGAATCCAAGAATATCTGACGAAGGAGTACTGATAGACATCCATACCATTAAAGAATACAAAATATCAATGGTTGTTTATTGATTATCAATGTAGTTGATAAATCATGATAATAGCCTTTAATGATGTATTCCTTGTAGGGAAATGTAATGCCTTTCTACTGGCCTCTCTACTCTTCATGATGTTCATAAATGGTCAAAAATTCCTTGGAATTCATATATTCTTGACATTATCAAGGATAAGGCTATGATTCATTTTAAGGCTATGATGCATTCTCATTGAGAATGACGTCGTTACAGGAAAATTGCTCAATATTGCTTCAACTTATGTATTTTACAGAACTTTATGAACCCTTACCCTAACCGTAACATGCATACAAAATGTTTTCCCAAAAAGGCGTCTCATGACTTGAAAACATTTTCGTAACAAACTAATTCAAGAAAATAGACTAAAAATCATTCTCAGCATTTTCAACAACCGAGGGTCAACAACACCATATTATTTAAAGAAGGTGTTTAGTTAAAAAAAAATTACCTTGAAAGCATTCTACAATAAAGACATACACACACCAAAAGATAATGCCAGTGATTTGTTGTCAGAATTTTTCTAATGTTTGACTGGTGTTCAACATTTGTGTCATACAGTAATAATTGTACTGTACATTTTGATCTCTCTGCTACCACCAGGAATGCTTAGAAACCTGAAATCTTGGTAACCTGTATGTGATCTCCAGAATTTCTTCTGAAAACTAACATCAATGTTTACACTTTACGTGCTCCTACAGTTTGGAGAATTCTCACACTAATGAAGCCATGCAAAACATACTAAAATATTTGAAAAAAAGACTTGCTGATAAAAAAAGTAGTGCAATGTTTTTACACCAGTTAATTACAATCTAAATTAATAAGAAATCTAATAAGCTCTTTTGGTTTTCCCACTGTCACTGTAATTCTCATTTTCATATGCTATAAAGCAAAAACGATTATTCTATTGTATTCCCTTCGTAGACTTGTGCTGGTTTGTAATGGTTAAGTAGAACTATCCAGCACTATGGTCAAGATGGACTCTTCACAGCAACATCTTTATTTTTGCCTAAAAATTTGCGTATATAAAAAAATTGGAAAAAATTACCTGTAAAAATCCCGTAAACCAAAAAATTCGTTCTTCTTATATTTTATCAATGTTTGACTTTGTCTTTGCTGTTCATATATCTTTAAGTAGGCTTCTGCTAACGGTTGAATGACAGGTCTGATTTTTTCTCCACCACAAATTTCACTGAAATTCCATGAATTACCAAAACTGCACTATTTCATAATACAATAAAATAGTCAAAATTGAAAACATGAAGGCTTAAAATAACTAATACCTGGCAGTATTCACCAATTCATCTAAGTTTGGCTTTCCACGGAATAACATCACTCCTCTATTCATTTTAGCAGGATCTAATGCCCAATTAGATATCCCAATAAAAGCAACACGTTTGCTTTTAAGTTGTTCAGCCTCTAGTATCAGTTCTTCAGAACCATCAGTACCATCTTCCAGTAATGGATGCAAAGTTTTTAATGGCATATGTGGAGAATCTTCAGCTAAGCCTACTTCATCCAGGACAACAACAGATGTAAACTCATCCAGATTTTTTCCTTCTTGAAAGCGACTACATTGATTGAAGGTGCGTATGATGGTCTCAGCAGTGGACAAAGGACTACATTGGTATGATGACATGTGAATCTATTTATGTATGATAAATTCAAAAATTAATGCATCTATATATTATCTGGATCAAGTAAAATATTCTGACATTTTCCTACAGTTCAGATACATTTACATCACTTATTGTATACTGAGGATGTTTTATTGCACTTCAAAAAAATTCTATTTTAGTGAAAGTTTTTTAATAAGTGTCTTACCTATAATTTTCAAATTCAATTCTAGCTATCCTTCTAGCTAAACTTGGGAGAAAGGTAATAACTATACAGTCAATTCTCGATATCTCGAACTCTCAGGGGACCAGGAAAAAAGTTTGAAATTTCGAGAAAGGGGTAGGAAGTTTTTTTCGTGCCATTTTTTTCCAGCGAGGTCAACAATTTGTTTTTGTTCTTAACTCAGGTTCATATTCTTTGTTCTTTGGGACACCATACCTTTGGGCAAACTATTTTTTAGACCTCCTTTTCTGCAAGTTTCTCAATGCTTCACATTTTTCTACAACAGATTTGTTTGTAAAACTTTGCTTAACGTGCTTCATTTTTTCGCCTTTAATAGAGACAATCAATCTTTCAACTAGATTCGTATACTTTTCGAAAATTCGAATTCAGAAAACTGAAATTTTATCAAAACATTAAAAAATGCAAAAATTTCATAAATTTCGAGAAATCGAAATAACGAGAGAAAATCAGCCAGGGGATCAGAAATATTGTTTGAGATACCAAAAAAGTTCGAAATATCGAGAGGATTTATGCCAAAACAAGTGCACAGTGTCCAAGGGATGGGAAAAAAGTTCAAGATACCGAAAAGTTTGAGATATGGAGAGTCAACTGTAATTTCTACATTTCATGGTCCACATACCTGCTTAAAATTTTGAAATAACTTAGACTTAGACAAACTTCCTTGCATATTGTCTTGGACAATAGTTTTGGCTAATGACTTTGAGCTGCCAGGCTTGCCCACAACAAAAAGAGGTATACGCAATTCAATACAGATGACCATCATGAAGATATTTTCACACAATGCCTGATTCTTTGCGATGTTGTCTTCAAGATCGAGATTGTTTACAATAGCTTCTTGGAAACTAAAATATATAATTGCAAACATGAAACACTGCGGATAATTTCAAACATTTCTTAGATAAATAAAAGGATTCAATTGCAATAGCTAAGTCTGAAGCCCTGTCAATGAGCATTTACCTCCAAATTTCGTCTTTCATTTGCTGTGATCCACCAACCACAGCAAACTCTTCATCAAAGAAATCAACAACATATTTCAGGTATTCGTCCCTGTGTTCTAACCTTGCAACATAACAAACACCCAAGGCTAGGATCAATGAAAGCCGCAATTTGCCTGTCCTCATCTAAAGAAAAAGAAAAAAGATTTTGTGTTTCATTAAAAATCATTTACGATCTGATTTACCAATCTGAACATACATTATCAGTTTGAATGGTTGAGTTTGGTAACAATGTCATGATAACATCCATTTTTCCATAAAACCATGCAGTAACTTGGACAGCTCGTTCAACATCACGCAAGCTTACAAAACTGCATTCATCCTGGTATAATAAAGAAAAGTTAAAACAATCTGAGGTATTACTAAAGTATATTAGAAACAACTTGTTACCTTTTGTTGTCTCATAAACACCTGAGACGCAGCTAAAACTTGAACAAGAGTTTTAGTAAAATTGCTCACATCAGGCAACTGATTTTTCTTCACCTATGAATGTGCGATACCATGAGTTAAAAAGAGCTTCCACAAAGTTCCAGGTAACATCAACAAGACAATAAGAATTGAGAAATACTATTTGACTAAAGATCATACTAGAGTGTTAATGGTTACATTGAATTAAGTTATTAGTTAATCATGCATTATGTCATTATTGCAATCAAGAAAATTCTGTGATGGAAACAAGATATTATCAGACGTATTATCATTATTATCATTATGTTTTTTAATTCGTTCTGAAACACTTCAAACAGCAAAGGCTGTTAGGTCATGCATGATAGAAGTCTTGAAAAGATATGATATATAATAAAACATGTACGCAACTTTTTGGGGAAATATCTCGAAAACCAATACCAGTAACTGAATTTTTTTGGGGTCTGCAATACAGGCCATGGGGTGTGATGCCATCAAAATCTTTGATGGCATCACACCCCATGAATTGCACTTCACAGTAGCAATTGCATGATTTAATTTTTCATCACCTCTTATGGTATGGGAAAGAGGGGTATGACAACTTTTGCGAAAATAGACACAGTAAAACGTTTTTACCAGCGATGCTTATCTTATACATCCCATTTTTATTTTAGGGATTGACTGTTTTAATGAAATTTAAAGTCATGTTCTTCATATTATCACGTGAGGCCATCTTAAGGTGAAAGCGCTTTTTACGATTAGTATATAGTAGCAAGTGCTCTGAGATCAGGGTTTTTTTATCATATCAAGGGAACTATGGCATTGCATTCCCAATCAAACACAATGTTCTTGGGGAAATATTTCTAGAACCAATGGAGATAACTGACACTTTTTGGTGTTTTAGTGACAAAAACTTAGGGCCTTGATCAGTTTTTCATGCTATACAACATGGACATACTTTCTGTTTGTAATTTCGTGATTTAATTTTTCATCACAGGGTTCACACTGGGAAAGAGCAGATTTGACACATTGTCTTTGCAGTTAGGCACGATAAAATTATTTACCTACTGGGTACTAGTTTCTTAAAAATGGCAAATTTTTGTCAATTTATTGCAACCTTACCTGATAGATGATCAGATGATCAGCTCTTAAACGTCATCACAACATCAATAGCATAGTATCCTTCAAACGCCATTGTATTGGTTTCAAATTCAATGAGAAAGTGGTTGTCACATTTTTTTCAACATGTTTCCCACCGTACTTATTCAGCTCATGAGTCAATCCTGGTTCAGTCTGCTGTTTCCTAATTTCCAATGCTTCTCTCAGGAATCTTTTACAGTATTGGCTATTACAGGAATGTGTGTTAAATGTCATCCTATGCAATAGTTGCATTGGTATCAGAATCATGTTCTAAAGTTGGTTCTACTGTTCCTCCATAAATGAACTTTTTAGTTCTGGTTGTGATTTTAGCTTTGGTTTCATCATCCCAAAAAGACCATAATAAAGGCCATGTGTTCACAGGGGTGGTAGTGTTGATTTGTTCCTAGAACATAGAATGTCTTTTTAATTTCTTGTAGATTTGAATGTTGCTATGATGTAAGCCTTCGTGAAAGATTTCTTGAATTTTGCACTGATTCTGGGTATCCACAGTAGTAATGCACAAGCAACTGCCTTGTTTCTTTTTCTTCATCCACTTGGTTCAGTGGTTTGTAGGTCAGAACAATCATTTTTATGTGTCATGGATGACTCAAGAAACATTTCAAGATTTGAAAGACATTCTATGTTCTAGGAATAAATCTACACCTGATATTTATATGGTATCATGCCCTTGTGAGCTAAAAATTGACTAACATCAAAATCCCAATAAAACAATACAAAAATACGTCATTCTATTGGAAAACAGCAGATTTAGCATTTACTGAACATGACACTAATTTCAGTGAAACTATTGAATGAGACAAAGATTTTCTCCAGTAAAATTCAAAACTATAAAAGTTGTGTTGGAGATGCATTGGAAGTAGGAAACAGTAGAGTGAATTTCGATGGGCTCATGAACTGAAAAAGGACAGTGGCAAATATGCTGAAAGAAATATCTGACAACCACTCCTTCATTCAACTTGAAACCACTACAATGACATTAGAAAGATAGCATTCTAATGATGCTGTAACAACACTTCATAGTTGAATGATGGCAAGGTCAGAATTACTTGCTGAAATTTCCTATTTTTAAGAAAATAATTTGCAGGATATGTCATAAATAAATTTTCATTGTTTCTTAACCAATACCTTTGCATTGGACACTAAAAAGAAAAATGCTATTTCACATTGATAGAGCAGATGCTTTTAGTAATTGGTTTCAAAACAAGGAATACACATTTCACATCATTTTATTCTTTGATAGGGGCTGTCATGCTTAGATAATACTAATATCAAGAAATGGATGCTTGTACAAAAAGCCACAAAGGATAGCAACATAAATGTCTTACATAACGATAAATGATCTGCTTTGCATAACACTCTTCTGTGGTTTGATTCAGCTGACCAAAATCCCAAAGCAAAGGCTTCATACTTTCTGGTAACGGGTGAACTCTGTAGACAAGCTGCCGCAAAGGGAAGTCACCTGTAAATTGAAGGAATCATCTTATTATAATAATCCGCGTTGTGCATACCACTTTTATTTTAGAGAGTGATATATTTGGGTTTTTTTGCACGGTCAAAACCTTCTTATTTTTTCCCTTTTCGTCGTAAAACCACGCAGCTGCGACAGACACTTTTTTTAATGTTACGTAATTTAAGTGTGACGTCTAAATTTTTAAACCAATCAAAACGCAAGAAATTATTTTTTCGCCAATTTGATTGGTTGACGATTTCCAAAAATAAGTTCGTTAATAACTGATTTTCATTATCGCAGTTGTTTTCACGAAGAAACACAGGTTTGTATACGTGCTGCTTATGAAACTGTTTATTGTTAAACTTTTATTGTTATTGTATTTCAGATTTTATTTTAGATTAATAAAAGAACAGTAACAGTGTAAGTGATTAGTTTGTTTACAATGTGAAAGCATATTGAGAATACAGAAGAAGTGCAGTAAAGTTTTTAAAAATTGGCTGTGCAGAACGAACGAACAGGTCTATACAAAGTAGTATTATCGTAAAACTTTTATTGTTTAATATTTTAGATTAATAAAAGAACAGGTGAGTTATGTATGTATGTATTTAAATGTTTGTTTACGTTTTAGTTATCAAATATCGCTATACAGAAGAAAGCAGTTTGATGTTTATTTACACAGTAAGGAATGGTTTTAATTTAGTTTTGAAAGCTTTGAGTGGATGTCTCAGTTATTCTGTCGTTTAGTATGTGTATATGCTGCTGGATTAAAAGGAAGACGAGAGAAATTTGTTTTGGTAACGCGCGCTATTATTACATTAAAAATGGTCCTACAGCTATGAATGTTTTTATTTCTTTTATTTGTCTGAAATCTTTTTCTTTATTTATGCCTTTCAGTGTCAGAAAACTATGCTGGGAAGTAAATCGAGTGTATTAATTTGTTTACAGGTATGAAGTATAGAAAGTAAAGAGTTTAGAAGTGTTTGATAATGGCTTACAGATGATCAAAATTGTTTACTATCATGATGATGTGAATTGGTATTGAAAGGTAAAGTTAAAATAGTATCTATTTAGTTAAAACACAGTTAGTATTAGTGAATAAATAAAGGATATGAGGGATGTTTACTTTTGTGTTTTGAATTTTCCAGGGAGGAGCTTTGAACTGGAAATAAAAAATGGCTTCACAATGTGAATGTTTTCATATGTTAAAAATTCTTTTTTAGCTATACTAATTCTGTCATTATGTTTGTGTTTTTAATTATAATTTTTAAGGTAAATATGTTTTCAAAGTGTCTTTTAGTTTGTTTTGTTTTTCTTTCGATTTCGTCATAGCATGATTAGGTTTTTTTATATGTTTTTTGAATATTTTCATCTGTTAAAAAAGAAATGATGCACATGATGGGTTGAATTATAATGTTGAGTGGGTAACTTAAGAGAAGAATGGATTATGTATTTAAGAAGATCATTAATTATGACTGTGCAATGAAACGTTATTGGGTGGATTTTTCTTAAGTTTATATTTTATCATGTTTATGCATTATTTTGTGTTATGATAATTGTTTACGTACTATGCCTAGGTATATAACTTTGGCTTTATGATTTTATTTGTGACTTTTTATCTTCTGGGTAAATTTTTGTTCTTAGTTATATATTGTTTTTAGGATAAATGCGTACTAGAATTCCTTTCTTTTTTGTTGTTGTTGTTGTTGTTGTTGTTATTTATTTCAATATTCTTATAGCATGATTAGGTTTTCGGTGTAACAATTGAAATATTAATCTTTTAGGCAACAATAAAAAAAGCATAAAGAAGTGAAACTCATGGTTTTAATCATGATGTTGATGGTTTTGGGAAGAACAGACTATCATTTTAAAAATTCATTAATGGTTGCTAACCAATGTAACTTTGGCACAAAAGAAACACAATTGGAAGGTATCGATTTGTTTTCAATGCACATTTCGTAATGTTATTCAATGTTTTGTATTGTTCTGTGCTTTTGCTATTTTTACACAAAAGTTACTTCTCTTCTGCATATAGATATATAATCTGAGCCATATTGCTATTTGTTTCTGTTTTAAATTTTCTGAATGTAAGAAATTAATTAAAAAATTAATGCCTGAAAAGAAACTTTTACTCAAATTAAATTCTGCGACACAACGCATACTGAACATGGGTGGCGAGCGACGCCGCCTGGGCGGCTAGTTATAATCTATAATCCTTATAGCACTAGTTAAATTTAAATAAGAGTTTAAATTGGAAAAAGAGCTTGATAGCGGCAACATCATCATTCATTCGAAATTGCCTATTCATTGATAAAGCAGTTCCTGCTTATAATAGTTTTTAATTCAAACTTTTAAAATCCAAAAAGGAGACATTCTTTCACAATGAATAATTCACTTTTGCAGTAGATGATAATGAAAGAAAACCTTTGAGCTAAGAAATTCTATGATTAAATTTATTTTCTTTTTGCAATTACTAAAAACTGAATGTATCATGATTTTGGTGACTGCAAAGTTAACCTACACAATGCAATTTAGAAATATTTTATCCCCAAACACCACATTAAGAATGTTATACTGTATTTCCTCTAGTAAATGCTGTAGTGTTTATTACAAATAATTTTGGGGGCACATCAATAGAACTGTCTTCGTACTTTTTAAAGATATGAGAAGCTGGTTTGCTCGTTCCTGTGTAATTAATAACACATAAATAACAAATCATGCAAATGTGGAATTATTTCTTGGTTACCCTGTTTTCTAATAGATTTATTAGAAAGCTGCATTATCAAGAGGGCGGTATTTATTACAAATGTACTTATTACATAAACACAGCCATTTTGCATATACCATAATCAATTTGCTAATTCAATCATGCAAGGAATCAAACATTGATCAAAACATAGTTGCTACCTTGTGAGCTATTATGTTCCTTCAGTTCTTTTCACAAACTCATAAAAATGACATTTCTCAAAAATAAACTACTAAAACTTTACTGTTCTTCGGTCTTTCTTACCACAAAATTTATGTTTCTAATGACTAAACGTAAATAAAAATAGCCTCATAGCTTTCATTCACGTTTGTTGGAAAATATAGCACTCACTCAAAATTTTTAAAGAGATGGTGTGATGAAAAATGCATTGGAAAGTTTGACCACAACAATGTTTAATTTCCCTGAAAAATCTACTTTAGCTAAAAGTCAAGTCAAACGATACTCCAACAAGAGATCTAATATATACTCATAGAATTTGTTAAAGAGAATCAAACCCAAAAACTTCTTTTCATTAAATCCCCTTTTCAAGCCATAATTTTATTAGGAAAAATAAAAAATTCACTGAAAGTGCTATTTTCCTAATTTTTTCTCTTATGATAAGTTCTTCTAACTGGAAGAAGGTTCACGGAGGAGATTTCATGATGTACATTACATTCAACATATGTGACCGTCCATGGGAAAAGAATAACATTCAAATTATAGATTATAGATTATAGGTAAGAAAACAATAGAAATTATAGATTAATCTAATCTATAATCTATAATCTATAATCTATAATTATCTATATTTTTGCATTATAGATTATAGATTATAGATTATAGGCAATCTATAATCGATAATCTATAATCTATAATCGATAATCTATAGTTATTACAGGTTATAGATTCTGAAACGTCATCGAAACCATTAAAGAAATAGACACTTAGTTATGCTAATCATGTCGTTGGCACATTAAACATGCTATAATTATAATATATTGTATACCGTTTAGCCCTATTGTGAGTCAAAATGCTATTTCAGCCAGGCCTCTTGGAGAAACGTCTAGTTCATTAAAAGAGCGGTCATTTGTGACATAATGTTACGTGTAACAAAGTTCAAAACGTTGTACGTTAATTTCGACAGCGTAACATACTCTTGATTAGCAAGGGAAAGTAATTACAGTAGAGTCTCCATAACTCGAACCTCTATTACTCGAATGTCTCCTTCTTTCGAACAAATTCGCTGGCACCTTGAAAATTTCCTAATAAACTCTCATAAAAAAACCTCTACAACTCGAATCTCCATAGCTCGAATATTCCCTTCTTTCGAACGAATTTTCTTGTTCCTTGAAGGTTTTTGTCTCCATAACTCGAATTTTCCTGCAGCGTTATGCAAAATTTAGCAAAATTTGAAAGGTTTTACTCATGTTTTGAGTCTTTATCGTTTAAATGTTTAAACATTTACGTGTGGCGCAGGCCTTACATTATTCGAACGGATGATTCGAATGCTTGAGCCTTTCGAACGCCTATTCGAACGCCTTTTTCGAAGGTCTTTTTTCGGAGTTGAAGCCTACACAAAAACATGGCGTCCAAAGTAGGATCAAAACGAAAAATCAAAAATAAATCCTGCATAATCAAATACATTGCCCTCAAAGAGCTGGAAAAAGGGACTGTTCCAAAGGATGTCGCAGCCAAATTTGAAATTCCATCGAGCACTCTTTTGACGTGGAAGAAGAACAAAGAAAAGATCTTCGCACAGTTCAACACCGGACTCTTATCAAAAAGAACGAAACCTCAAAAATTTGAAGACATCAACACAGCTGTCCACAGGTGGCTCCTCGTTATGAGGAGTGAAAACATCCCAATAAGTGGCACTATTCTAAAGGAGAAAGCACTCGAGTTTGCCGAAGGATTGGGTATTGAGTCATTTCAAGCTTCTCAGGGATGGCTAGCTAAATGGAAAACTAGGTTAGTTTGACATAATCTGGGTCTTTTATTTTCATGAAAAAATGTATAAATGTTACAAAAGCTTTGGTAGTTGTTTTTGTAAAATTTCAATCGACGCTCTTTCAGATAGGAAGGATAACTTACAAGGAACTTTCATTCCTAAACCATCGCCGAGGTTTAATGACTTTCCAGTGATTGTTATTTTGCAAACATTGGCGCTGTCATTCTTCAGAAAGTAAAATATGACTTTTGCACAATTAGGGAGATGAACGTTTTTCTTATCCATTATTTTCAGGTATGGCGTGTCCTTCAAAACCATCGCTGGTGAATCTAGATCCGTCACTGAGGAGATGACAGCACCATGGTCAGAGACAACCTTACCTACCATTCTGTCCCGCTATCCCCTGGAAAATATATTTAATGCCGACGAGTTTGGGCTCTTCTTCCAATGCCTTCCCAACAAATCTCTCTACATGAAAGGTGAAAAGTGCTCTGGGGGGAAGCACAGTAAGGTCAGCCTTACTGGCTTAGCTGCTGGTAATGCTTCAGGGGAGCGATTGCCAATGTTCGTAATCGGAAAGTCCGCCAAACCTCGTTGCTTCAAGGGTGTCAAAACACTACCCTGCCGATACCGTTCCCAAAAGAAAAGCTGGATGTCTGGAGAGCTGTTCGAAGAGTGGGTACGCGAGCTTGATCGGAAATTTTCTGTCTCCAAACGTAAAATTGCTTTAATTATTGATAATTGTACCGCACATCCTCATGTTGAAAACCTGGAATGGGTAGAAATAATCTTCCTTCCCCCGAATACTACGTCACAAACTCAACCTATGGATCAAGGAATCATCCGTGCCCTGAAAGCAAAATATCGTTCGTTAGCAGTCCGTAAGATGATAAAAGCGTTGGATGAGAAAGCGTCGATCCCTAAGTTCTCCATCCTTGCTGCTATGTTCATGCTCAGGAAAGCGTGGGATGACATTGCCAACCAAACGTTCACCAACTGTTTTCAAAAATCCGGAATTTCTCAAGAGGATGCCCAAGAAGCCATCAACGAAGATGACGATCCATTTAAAAGCCTAGCCAGTAATGAAGTAGAAGAGGACCCAATCCCAACCCTCGATGCTGAACTCTCGTACATAAAGCAAAAGTTCCCTGACCATATCGATTCTACCATATCAACTGAAGATTTCATTGATTTCGATATCGAAGTCAGTACATCCCATGGGCGTCTAACAACTGCTGACATCATCGCTGACATCACTGGAGCTGAAGACGAAGAATTAGAAGTGGATGATGAAGATGACAAGGACGAGGATAATCTCACACGACCAACAGCTGATCAAGTGCGTTCGGCAATTACAGTCCTCGAAGACTTGAGTCTATTTTCCAAATTTGGAGAGGATATGATCGTACACCTTAAGTATCTGAACCACAACATCAATAAAGATCATGATTTTATTTGTAAACAGAAAGTGATTACTGATTTCTTTTCTTAGTTGATTATGAAAAAAAACACAAAAGTACATTATCTTTGACTTTAAACTAACCCAAAACCCCCCTATATGCAAGAATACATGATGCATTTACCGTTTTTATTCACCTGGTCCGCAAATAATAAGGGTATTTCGTAAAAACTTGTAAACCTCTACAACTCGACTGTCTCTATCTTTCGAACGATTTCCTTTTCCCCCTGGTTGTTCGAGTTATGGAGACTCTACTGTACTTATCTTTTTTGAAGATAATCTTCAGGGCGTAAAGTTTAATCAAAAAGAGATGAGAACTCCTGGTGGAGGCCCACATCAGTGTATACCACTGTCAGTTCCCCCCGGCCTCGTTAAAATAAATTTAAAAAAAACAAAAAAACTTTCTTTTTGATTAAACTAATCTTTCTCTACCTTACAGACTTCAATATTAACGTTAAGGAACAAAAATAATCTTTCACCAGTATCTGTCGATTAATAAAAATAGACATGGCGACCTGGTTCACATTCACTAGGAAACTGAAAAGACAGTTTGTTGAAAACCAAACTAAAATCTATGCTTCAAATAGAAACCACCCGATTGTACTCGAGTGTATTTATAACTCACTTGAGATTACAGTGTTCGAAGCAGATGTTCGAAGTACCGTGCAATGCATACGAACACCAGTTATGTTTATGTGTACACGTGCTTTTTTTTTCTTCCTTGTCAAACAGCAAGCATAACATGATGAATAATTAATGAGCTTTTTTGCACAACAATACAAACGATGTATGCTTCTTTCAGAAAGAAGTCTTTAATTCTTTCTTATTGTAAAATATATAATGGGAAAGAGAAATTTTCGAGCCTATCGAGGGAAAAAGCGTGCTGCAGTCGCAAATTATTTTTGTTTGTGAATTGTTTGAGTCAATTTTCGAAGCAAGTAATCATAATCTAATTAATAGGTTCTATGTAACCTATAATCTACATCGATGTCAATCTTTAAAAATTAGTCTAGTGCTTATTTTATTCAGCTGACGTATAATACTCCATTGTACTGTCATCCGACCTGGCGTGAAGATTGTAAAAGCACTACTTTGCGCCAGGCCTCTTGGAAAAACTTCGTGAGTTTCGTTTCCCGAAAATTTATCCAAGAGGCCTGGTGCGAAGTTGCTATTCACATGCATACATCGCTTGGAGCGTTGGAAATGGCGGCGAAAAAAACGTGGTTGAAGTTTCTTCAAGAAATCGCCGAATATCTGTAACATATACGCGACATCACCATTAATGAGCAACTGATACACGTTGTACGTTTGTTTGAGTTATTTGGCAATATCTTGTTAGATAAAGCAAAAGTTTTGTCATTATAGAGCTCCTAGCTGAAATTGAAACTACTGACCTCACCCGAAAGAATCACTGAAAATAGCAAATCATGTGAAGGACCTAATTAGTTTCACCAAGAAAATGTTTCTGGCAAAACTTTAATTTTTATTAAGGCTGACATTATTTCGCGAAAGAAAAATTGACTGATGCCTCTGGTCATGTTTTTATTAAGGCTAATATTATTTCGCGAAATAAAAATTAACCTGTGTCCCTGGTCATGTTTTTACTCCCGAAAAATGGCGCATTGAAAACATAAAACATAAACAAACTAAAACGAAGAAACTTTTATGCGACAACAGTCAAATTTTCGCAAGTAATTAAAGTTGTTATCGCTTGTTTCCTATAAATATAGGGCATGGACTACTCGATTATAGATATCGAGTAAAGATTTTCTATTATAGGTTACACGTTATAGATTATTGATTTCGAACGTAGGTTATAGATTATAGATTATAGGTTATAGATTATAGATAATCGATTATAGGTTATAGATTATAGATAATCTATAATAATCTATAATCTATAATATAGATAAAATTTTACCTATACATAGATTATAGATAAAATCTAATCTATAATATAGGTAATTATAGATTAATCTATAAATCAATGTTATTTTTTTCCCATGGACAGTCACATATTTTTCTGCTCTCCGTCATTATGATTTGAGTTATCTTGTGTCGAAGAATGGATTATTTTTCATGTCTTATGTTTATTGCGACAAAAACAGGTGGCACATATTATTGATATCTAAGTTACTTAAGCTTCGGGGACACGGGCAACATTTGTCATGCGATTGCAACAAAAATCTGTTTTGTTGCAATCGCAAGGCATTTGTTGCTCGTGTCCCCATAGTATATTTGTTTGTTGCTGCAACAAATTTCACCCATAAAAATGTTGCAGCAACAAATTTTTCATGTTGCAAATGCGTTTTGTAAAATGTTGCTAGTGTCCCCACATTTCCAACATGCTTTTATACAAAACTTTTGTTTTAATCCAATGATATTCGTTTATTTTTGCTGACTTGTCAAAACAAGTTTGCTTAAGTAATCATAACAACATGGCTTCCGACGAGAGCACGCAGTATTTTGTTGCAAGAAACTCAACATAGGCGATACTACGTGCGACTGCAACAAAAAATATTTTGTTGCAATCGCATAAAAAATGTTGCCCGTGTCCCCGAAGCTTTACAGATCGAAAAACAGCAGCAGGTAATTATTTTATATAACTAAACAAATAGTTTGCTATACGGCTTTTCTCAGAGTGACGAAAATTTACATGAAAATGTTTTTGATTTTTTTGAGTGAAAGTCTCATAAACCAACCCCCATCTGACACACACTACATTTTGAGCATGCACGTGCATGAATGTTAATCGATAAAGGCTGTGACAAACTGTCTGAAAATTCTTTTTCCATAAAACAAAAATCGAATTATCGTCCGTGTAGGATCTACATCACCACTCATGTCCTAATCTTTCAAAGTAGTGTATCCATGTTATATGTGGTCGGTAGCTTGTGTAAAGCATTTGTCTAAGAACTAGTAATCTAGAGAAATACTTTCTAGAAATAGACTAGGCCTTATAAGAAATTCATATTTGTTTACTTTCTCAAACAAGTTTTATTTTTATTAATTTGATTTTTTGAATGAATTTACAAAATTTTATCTGAAGGTTTGATTCCCCTTGAAGTTTTAAATTACATAAAGCACACTGCAAGAGGAAACAGTGTCACTAACATAGGGTATATAGATGAAATATGCAATACCTTTATGACTAAATCCTAACACAACACAAAACAATGTAATAACATATATAATAATAATGCATGAATAGCTACAAGAGGCTGAGAAGTACATCTTTGTTTTTTTACTACATCCAAAACAACTAAAAAACTGTATCACAAAACAGTAGCTCAGTTCATTCTACAACAGCAATTATGCAGACAGTCCATGCGACATACACATTTTGATTATCCTGTTTGTGCGAGCTAATTACAGTAATTGTTTTTTTAAAAACCGAAAATTACATTTTCTGTATCAAGAATGTGATTGAGAGCAACTACCTTACCAATTTTTTCATAACATGACTCGGCACTAACATGATATCCTAAGCCAGCAGATTCTAACTTCTTTATCATTTCAGTGGAGTGCCTACAATGCAATAAACAATCATAAATCTTCCAATTCATGTTAAAGTTCATCCAACTATCATTTGTCGCAGATAACATACTTTCTATATGGATTACAGGCTGCAATCACTTCCAAGCCTACAGCAGACAAAGAGAGTGGCTTTCCATAGGCACGTTTATCGGTCATAATTTCTTTGATAAGGTCAATAGCATCCGTTGTATTAGCTTCATCCAAAAACAGAATCGTTGATAAACCATGATCCTTGTGATTGACAGCAGCAAGCTGTTTGGCTTTTTTGACTTTCTTCATGATGGTTTTTGCCGTTACTCCACCATGTACCTTATTAAGATAATCAGAAATCATAGAACTTTCATAATGTATGTACAGAGGTAATTAAGTTCTTACCGTTTCATTTAAAAAAATTTAAGGAGAGAACATCTGTACTATATTATCAAGTATCTTGTCTGGTGATTTACACCACAAAAATTGGAACACTTATGAAAATTAGAAAACTTCTTGGACTGAAATTTACTTTTCAAACACTCATCACTGTCAAAGTATCTTCTGCAGTTAATAAAAACATAGGAAGATCAATCAATTCATTTTGAACATTTCGAATTGTATTGAAGATGACTAGAAGTCGAATAAAAGATATACCTTGATCAGTAACATATTTTGAACCTTTTGTTTTCCAGCTCTGAGTTCACACATGAATCTAACAAGCCTAGTCTTTCCACAACCTGTCTCACCCATCAAAATAACAGGAATACCACACCTAATAAAAAACAAAAACAACCTATTGTATTTACAAAGTTTTTTGTTAATATGAGCAATAATTGTGACCGTCCATGAGAAAAAAGTACATTTTGTTTTACCGGTGAAATATACGGGTATTTTACCGATAAACAATGTAGTATCGATATTTTCACCAGTAAAATGAAAATTTTAGCGGTTAACTAATTATATTATCGGTAATTACCGGTAATCAATACTTTTATCGGTAAATTTACTGGTAAATCTAAATTGATCCAATTTTATTGGTAAAGTGTGAATTATGATAGTTTTTAAAACGAGAAAAGAGCTAGCTTTAAGAGCTATTATGCCTAAGTTATCATTTATGGTGTTACGTTACCGTAGCATAATAATTTGAAAATCATTTTACCTCCAGGATACCTAAAAGTCATTAAAGAGTTCACATTGAATGTTCAGTAATCAAATGTTTTAACATGAATATGCAATACAAAGCAAATAAACGATCTTCCTAATGTTTTCTCATATACATGTTTTCGTAGTAGCATGAAGCCAAATTTAAGCATTTAGTGCCAAGGATCTTTCGACTAAATTATTAATGCTATTGTACTATAGGTCTTCAAAAGGTTGTGCAAGGAAAATTACGTCGGTTCCAGCACTTCATGCTAACATTCTTAACATTCTAACACTCGCTTGACTGTTGTATGACAATGAGACTCGAACGGACAGACGTACTACCATTTGCAACCTTGCCACAGGTTTTCCAACTGTCCATCATCAACATTGAGTGTGCGCACCCACACAAGCTTTACAGCCAGGACATGAGAGAGTTTTGGAACCCTGTGTAAACACAGCTTTCAGGAAATCTTCCACGTAAGCCTTATGATGAAAAACTGATAGAAATGGGTATTATTTTTATTTAAAAGAAGGTGAGTATTTCAAAAGTGAACTTTTGCAACTAGTCAGGCAGACGTTCAAATAATTCCATTTGTCATTCACTCTTTATGGTAATATTATCTGAACAAAGTTACAAAAGTCAATAAAGATCACTAAAAACGTTGCGATATGACCTATTCAGTTAAGGGCACCATCTCCACTTGTTGAAGGCGGAATATCTGTTGAATAAAAATGATTCTCAACTGACATTTTACTTTCCCTGAGGAAAATAGAAATAAAAGTTTTTGCCAAGGGATTTACCAAAATAACTTAAATGGAGTTTCAGCAGACAGTTTTTATTATTGTCAAATTTCGAACTGTTGTATCTTTTATTTTCAGCTGAATGAGAACCAGATAACAAGTGGATTTTTATACACAAATAACTGTTACCTGTAATGTATACATAAAAAAGTTAAATTAAAGGCCGATTTCTACTTACAAAACTTCTCGATAAAACTCCTCGCAGAGAAAGAATTCCTCCTTGTTAATTTCCACTATTTGGGAATTGAAAAGTATTTCTCAAAGAAATTTGTTAAAAACAACATGGCATTGAGTCGACGACAGATTTTGATTGGTTGATACTGACATCTCGTGCAAAACAAGTTATCAAAGTTGAACAAAGTTCAACTACATTTTTTAGCACACAAAAGAAATACATTTCTCAAGAAAAGTGTTTGCACATGCTACTAATAATGATGTGGTTAGAGCGAAAAATTTTTGCAATTCGTTCATATTTTGTAAGTGGAAATCCCGCTTAATTTAGAAAGAGTATAGAAAAATTTCCCTGTCTATTATAATAATTAACACGGTCTTTTTAAATGGAAGATTTAAATCTATGAAGAAAAAAATCATTAATAAATTTTCGACACATCCTTTCTTTTAAAAGGTTGTCACCCTTCAACCATCTAATGCATGAGCAGGGGATTTGTTTTGTTTCAGAGTTTAATGATGTCAATTACTTCATCATGAAGAATAAAAACAAAAATTCAGAAAGAAACACACTTTTGATCAACCAACAATTAGCTATTTATGACTTGATCGGGTCTTAGAAATGGCAGAATTAGTATAAACAAACATTAACATTTTCGAAAACATGTTATCGCTTTCGATTAGCTACCTTTACTACCTTCGCTTAGCTTTACCATACGTCTGAGACGCTACCGGTAAATCACATTATAGGTAATTTTTTACATTACATTACCGGTAATTACAGGTAATGCTGCGAATTTACCGATACATCACTACAATTACTGGTAATCGCTAAAAAAATCTTAAGTTACCGGTAAAATTATCAATGTAATATTACTCACCTCAGCCTCATATGTATGGCCAGCATTTTCTTTGTATTGTCCAATGTTAGTGCATATGTCGGGTCAGGATCATGCACAGTTTCTACACCCATGACACGGCACAGCAAGGTAATCTTTTGAATTCTAGTATTAAATAACCATGTTTCAATTAGGTAAATTTTTAGACACTACTTAAAACTTAAGAGTAATTGTGAAGTTATTTAGTTATTTAGTTACCTTTCCAATTTCTGATAATCTGTTTTCAAGTTGTTAAAATCTCCTTGCATTTGCCTTGTTAAATCATCATAAAGATCTTTACTCATAATATTTTCTTGAATAACTCTTTGATTCTCGGAATCAACCAAATTCAAATTACTATCCACGTTAAATCCAAGGAACGTTATTGTCACTTGATCTTGGTTGAAAAACAGATAAGGATGAAAGCTAAAATTTGGAGTTAAAAAGGCTACAGAACATTCATTAGGATAAGATCAGTTCACTAAAGCTGCAGACAAGATAGAAGTCTCAATCATGAATAAAAACAAAATAATTTTGTGAAGACCAAAACGTATACCCACAAGTAACTGAGACATAGAGAATACAAATTTACAAAACATCAACAGGAGCTTTAATCAGTTTGACCTATTTTTTCTGAAATATATTCGAAACATAACAGGAAAAAAATAATCATTGTTGGTTTGTTGCTGAATATTGTATTGATGCCACAATGTTTCTGCCCTATTCTATTTTTTTTTTTTTTTATCCGATAACTTTTCAAGGTCCTTTATATGTATGACTAACAACACGATATAGGTTACATATCTGTGATTATTAATAGGAATTTCATGGCACAGTAGCACACAACAAAACTGAAATACATTGAAGACAAAACATATACCTTTGTTCCCACTTTCGTTTGATTTGAAGCAAGACATCAGTTTGATGATTTTGATCGTAATCAGCAACAGAACGAGTTGAAAAATCCTAAGAAAAATCTGATCTGTGAAAGATTATTGTTACATAATGCTTTTTTAAGATATAATGACGTGTTTATGGATCGTTTCACATTTGTTTATTTTGAAGTTATATTTCGGCCTTCTTAGCGGAGGCCATCATCAGATAAAGAAATAATGCTTTTTTGTATTAATCATTCTCAAATGATAATTCCATTTATACAATAACAATGCCAAACTTATATTCAGAAACCAAAGGTTTCAGAAGTTTCAAAACTATAGTTTAAGTAACCTCTTAACTTTCCCTAACATCTTAGTCAAACAACAAATCATTGCCAATAGGATTTAACAACAAAACAGCATTATGTAATAAGTAAAAATTTAAAGAAAACTAAGTAATCAGTGCACCTTACTCATTTCCAACAAAAATCTGATAACAAAAAGCTTAAAACCACGCAAATCTGCTTGACATGCTGAGTTTGTGTAAAAGCTATTTTCACTTTCTACTAACTGTTGGTTGAAGAAAGAAATGAAATTTGCAAGTTCCATCCATGACGGATCTGATATACCACAGTACCTATGGACAATTACGTGGATTTGTGACATCATTTTCACACTTTAGATAATCATTGTTCAGTTGAAAAATTTATCACCTCATTAAAATTTGTAAACATTCCATGTAAACCAAAGGAATTCCATTCATTTTAAATGTAAAGTCATTGATATCTTGTGGAGATTTTTCATAAACTTGCAAATATTGGCAAACACGCTGAACTGGTTGTGTTGTGAATTCATCTTCATTGTGTACAATATTCCCCTGCTTCCCTTTAAATTGCAAAACAGAATTAAAGACAAAACTAAATACTGTAAAACATGATATGTATGGAATATCAACGTATAACGTTGAAATTGTCAGACATGATTTATTTAACACAAGTAATAATCTTTCTATATGAAATAACAATTACCAAAACCCGCAAAGTGCCAAAGCATAACATTAAAAAATCCTTCACTCTAAACAAAATTTAACATACCTTTGAAGTTATTGTATGTTTCAATAGGAGAAATGCAATTCAGTATAGGAAGCATTTCCAACATGCTACCTGTCGTTTTGCAACCAATCTGTAAAATATGGCAATAAACATAAACGTTGTATCAAAAAAGCACCCAAAAACGTTTAACTTTTACAGTTGGAATATAATGACTGCTTTGTTTCCATTACAACAATATCTATCAATATCTCGGTAGTAAATTATGCTTGATAAATTTACAAAAAACAAAAACATATTGCTTTTCATCAGTCATCCTAATAGCAATTATCTTGGTATCAGTGGGGATAACTGAAATTTTATTGCGCACACATGAAGCCACCAAAATACGCTACAGTTTGGGATTCTTGTACTTATGTCAGCAATACATGCCTTAATGGTATCTTTGCAAGAGTTGATCATCTGCATGTGCTTCTATACATTTTTGTTTTCAGCTTCTTCAATATGGAGTTAGGTTTTCATACATAAAAAACACAATAGTAAACAACTAAGGAAGCTATTTCAAATATATTGTGAATTGAGTTTCTTACAACTGAGAACTGAGAAATTTAGAAAAACACAGCAAGTGCACATGATAATGTTGAGACAGATTTCAAGTTGTAGATTTTAAGAAGGTATAATTAAAACAGAAATGTAAAAAATGGTCAGTTACCTGTGCTATTCTTCTAGTTGTTTCAATGATGCACAGGTCAAGCTCATTCCTTCTCCAAAGTTTTCCATTACATGTCTGACAAAAACCCAAGACAACCAAGTTGAAAATAAAGTTATCCACTCCATGTGAAACCTAAGATATAATACTCAACTTCTTGTTCACACAACAAACAATAAAAGAGTGTGATCAGCAAAGTGTAAATAGAATTTTAAACATACGGTTGGTGCTATGTCAAAATGATAAATTCTGGGAAAAATTGCATCCCAGGGTTCTTCAAACAAAAGAAGTTCTTGCACTATATCATCTGTATCAACATACGTTCCATGAATGGGAATTGTAATCAAGACTGCATCAGAATATTTACATTTGGATCGTCGCTTTTTAATGTTTGAAGACGTTTCTAATATAACATCTAATTCATTAGCTTTCGTTGTCACAAATAATGATTTACCCATTCCACTTCTTGATGAACTGATTACTCTTGTGTTGTAGCTATGATAACAGATGATAACTACGGAAATATTTTTAATTCTTTTCAGAGAATAATTGATTATATCAATAAAGACCTACCAGTCTTTGTCAACTATTGCAGCAGATATGCCTTCATAAGCCATACTGTGCATACAAAGCTGCCTTTTTAATAGTTTACTTGTTTCCGTGCTTTTTTGTAGGGGAGGCAATTTAACATGATATTTATGCAAAGCCAAAACAAGGTATGATTGATTCTCATTTTCACTACTGCAGTACACAACAAAACGGCTGGAATTTCCTGAAATATTATTGTAATATAAAAAATTTAAAGTGTATCACAAATTCTTGTAAAATATCATGGACGGTTTAATGTTTCAACATGTGTCTAATGAATCCAAGGTTGAATAAAATAAAAATGAAGCTAAATGTCATGAGAAAAACATTTTAAAGTCAATTTGCAATCAAACACTAATGAATAACATTTCACCTTGTCTCATCAATTTTCGCAAGAACAGAAATGACTGTTCGCAAACATCATAAGAAGGACAATCAGCAAACACAAGACAGTAAATACCATAATCATTGTAGATAGCACGAAGCATAAGTAACTTTATCTAATAAAAAGTGTTAAAATGAGATAAGCATCAAACCTACATGTGGTATTATTATAGCTGAGCCCAGTTTGGGAAAACACGTCAGCCATTTACATACACCCTTCAGTTACCAAGAGTTATCAAAAGGATAGACTAAAGAATGGCTGAACTGGGTGAACAACCAAGCCTTGCAAAATGTTTGATTTGTTGATTTATCGTTTGTCACTGCCGTCATGTGTATCAATGGTTCATGCTGCATCATTGGAAATCTCTTTCAAATTTTGATGATTTTTTCCTTATACATAAGTGTACATAAGAGGTGAATGCACCACTTAAATATGTCATTTAGCAGACAGAATTGAACTGAGAAAAGAAGCCAAGGCTAACCTTGAAATTTTAAAAAAAGCAAGTACCGATCGATCAAAAAAGTTATTCAAGTAAAATCCTTTCATACTTTAATAAGCACCTTTCATTCAATATCTTCATATTTATGTTTAAAGAGTTACAATGAATTGGCAAAAAAAACACTTGCGACTTTCAGCTGATTCTTCTTATCACTCATCCAGGTAGCAAAAATAAGTGAAATTCAAACAAAATGTGCAAACTGGATAGTCATCCAAGTGAATAAAGTAATAGCCTCTAAGATAAGACAGACTACTTGTTTACCTGTTCAAGTGAAGTTGATTCATCACACAATAAAACCTCTTCCGAACCAGGCATGGCACCATCATTATTCAAGTAAAGTTCAAGTACAGCATGAAAGATTTCATCTAAACATGGATGACATCGTAATGAAAGGATGTAGAGAAACACATAAAATTAAATAGAAATACTGACATTTTCCATTTTGTTCAACTGGTACTTATCAACATAATACATTCTGAAAGCAACTTTTTGGAATATATGACTTGCACTGCTCCATAGTGGTACAAGTGAAGTGGGTGAACAGCAAAAAAATAAGAGCTAATTTTAAAATAACCATT
The DNA here is from genome assembly GCA_027922465.2 of Turritopsis dohrnii. NCBI lineage: Eukaryota > Metazoa > Cnidaria > Hydrozoa > Anthoathecata > Oceaniidae > Turritopsis > Turritopsis dohrnii. The sequence continues at coordinate 481,550 of BQMF02000146.1, read as the reverse complement.
AACCCTTTATGTACTTGTTATTGAAAAAACAATCTAAACTAAATAATTTCCAACTTATGGATGTAATATGGATGCAATTAATGTCTTGAAAATCAATAAGAAAAACCTTTAGGAAGGACAATCAGACTTGGCTGGTCAGCATTAAGAAACTCGGGAAGATTTCGTTTAACATGTTGACCTGAAAAAGTATTCATCAGGATAACAATAAAACATTATACTATAATATTGAGGGTACCATTTTCAAAACAACTATTGGTAATACAGAAAATCAAAATTTATAGAACAAGGAGCAGATAACGAAACATGTCAATTGTCATAGTGACAGTACTCTTAATGCCATCACAAATGAACAATAAAGTCATCTTGTAATTGCTACTTATGGTCAAGAAATAATTAAAACATCTTAATAATCTGAATATTGTTTAACTCTCCACTCTAATTTTTTTGTTTTAATGTACAGGTTAAATGTTTCTTATTGAAATGTTTTCGCACTTAGCAAGTATTTCAATTTTCCTTCTGGTGAAACAAACTTTTATTTGAAAATCCCAGATTAAGTTGTCAAAAAGTAAATTGAATTTGTTTCTTAATTCTGCTTCCACAGAAACATTGACAGACTATCTTTTGGATCAGACCATGTATAGATCTTTCATTAAATTTTATGAAAAAGTATCCCTTACATTTTTCATTTTCATGCAGGGCCTTCAAAAATTTTCCAAGTTCTGTCAGCTGTAAGAAAGGTGCAGTGATTTCCTTTTTCACAATTTCATCAATATCCATCAGTTCACTAAAAATTAGTAAAGGATACGTCCACTCTCGAATCTTTTCAAAGCATTACTTTGCAAACAATCTACGAAATTAAAGTCATTTACACAAATAAAGGAAAAAGAACATTAATCCTTTATTTGTTTGATTGGATCACATCATTTCACTGGTAAAAGAAATCATAATCAGTCTCATTGAAAATGACTAACACATTAGTAACCAACACTAACTGATCAATTTCCAATTTCAACTTTTCCAATTCCTTCTCAGCTTGCTGTGCTAGTTTGCTAATCTGCTCATCTTCTTTATGTCTCCTACACCAGATCACTGCTTTACTTTCAACAAAGGGGTTACACATGATTAAGGATGCCAATGCAACATTCTCATCAATATTGTGCTGCTTTTTGAGAATGGAAACAAAATCCTTCAACTGATTGTAATCACAATTTTTAAAGTTTGTTGCTTTATCTGAATGAGTCTTTTGCCTGTTTTCATTTGATGTGCTTTCAATGTTGCTCAACATCACAAATGCAATCTTAGTTTTATCAGGATCTACATTAGGAGCAACAGCTTTAAGCAATGTTAAAACCTGTGGATCCAGTTGATGCACTTTCTCCAAGTCTTTTGTGAGGGCATGAAGATGATGCTGCAGAAACAAGCATTGCTTTATTGTGTAATAATTTAGTAAAGGATACTTTTTGTGAATTTCAAAAATGTTTTCCTCCCAATGCTGTAGTCGAATTTCCAATTCCAAAATTTGCTGCTCAAATTCATAAAAACAGTCATCCAATCCTTTGGTTTTAGCATCTTCTATGTTGCAATTTATCACCTGTTTGTAGTGAACCAGGCTTATGTCACCAGCTTCGCAAAGAGAAACAAACACTGATGCAAATCTATTCATTACTTCTGAGGTCTGAAAAGTTCAAAATATTAAATGCAAAAAAAAAATACCAAATATCAAATGTGACTGTCCATGGGAAAAAAATAACATTGATTTATAGATTAATCTATAATTACCTATATTATAGATTAGATTTTATCTATAATCTATGTATAGGTAAAATTTTATCTATATTATAGATTATAGATTATTATAGATTATCTATAATCTATAACCTATAATCTATAATCTATAACCTACGTTAGAAATCAATAATCTATAACGTATAACCTATAATAGAAAATCTTTACTCGATATCTATAATCGAGTAGTCCATGCGCTATATTTATAGGAAACAAGCAATAACAACTTTAATTACTTGCGAAAATTTGACTGTTGTCGCATAAAAGTTTCTTCGTTTTAGTTTGTTTATGTTTTATGTTTTCAATGCGCCATTTTTCGGGAGTAAAAACATGACCAGGGACGCAGGTTAATTTTTATTTCACAAAATAATATTAGCCTTAATAAAAACATGACCAGAGGCATCAGTCAATTTTTCTTTCGCGAAATAATGTCAGCCTTAATAAAAATTAAAGTTTTGCCAGAAACATTTTCTTGGTGAAACTAATTAGGTCCTTCACATGATTTGCTATTTCAGTGATTCTTTCGGGTGAGGTCAGTAGTTTCAATTTCCATCCTCACTCCAATCTTTGGGTTTCCCTGTGCCGTGCGATGTACCGGCGATTTCTTGAAGAAACTTCAACCACGTTTTTTTCGCCGCCATTTCCAACGCTCCAAGCGATGTATGCATGTGAATAGCAACTTCGCACCAGGCCTCTTGGATAAATTTTCGGGAAACGAAACTCACGAAGTTTTTCCAAGAGGCCTGGCGCAAAGTAGTGCTTTTACAATCTTCACGCCAGGTCGGATGACAGTACAATGGAGTATTATACGTCAGCTGAATAAAATAAGCACTAGACTAATTTTTAAAGATTGACATCGATGTAGATTATAGGTTACATAGAACCTATTAATTAGATTATGATTACTTGCTTCGAAAATTGACTCAAACAATTCACAAACAAAAATAATTTGCGACTGCAGCACGCTTTTTCCCTCGATAGGCTCGAAAATTTCTCTTTCCCATTATATATTTTACAATAAGAAAGAATTAAAAACTTCTTTCTGAAAGAAGCATACATCGTTTGTATTGTTGTGCAAAAAAGCTCATTAATTATTCATCATGTTATGCTTGTTGTTTGACAAGGAAGAAAAAAAAAGCACGTGTACACATAAACATAACTGGTGTTCGTATGCATTGCACGGTACTTCGAACATCTGCTTCGAACACTGTAATCTCAAGTGAGTTATAAAGCTTGGTTTCCATTGTGAAATAAGGTGAAATAAGGTGAAATAATTTTTGAGAATAATTTCTTATTTCATGTTATTTCACAGTGGAAACATATTCAACTCTTCTTATCAAAGATTGAGCTATTCTCATTCCTATTTCTATATCATGTGCTCTTATGTCTGCTATTTTTCACATGATTAATAGTTTAATAGTTAAGACTTAACAGAGTTTAATAGTTAAGATTTACAGAGTTTAACCATCTTTCAACTGTGCATTGTCCTTACACAGCCCCGCCTTTTTATGTCCACCCTGTACATTTAATTTGACTTTGTTTTATCCTTTTTTATCTAACAGGACGCGTGTTGATAACAGTATCTGTATATATTATTTTTAATTGTACATTTATTGAAACGCTTTTATCCTGTATAAATATTCGTCATAATAATAATAATAATAATAATAATAATTATTTCAAGTTCACAAACGTCTTATTTCATGAAATAACGTGAACTAAATATCAAAAATTTTTGATATTTAGTTCACGTTATTTCATGAAATAAGAGAACATCAAAGGATAGCGACATGCATATGTGAGTTGAAAAGGCTTCGATGAAAACTGTCAGTGTGTGTGTCGTAAAAAAGTTGATATGGCAAGCATTTCTTTACATGAAGAAGAAACTTTAACAGAAAAAATAAAACCCTGTCTTATATGAGAAACAGTGCAAAGGATATAAAGAGAAGGATGTAGTTAACAATGCGTGGTCTGCAGTAATTGTAAATTCTCCAAGTAGATAGTATGGTAAGATTTGTTCATGACTTTCAGCTAATTTTCTATCAACTGAGACATGTAGGAAATCATCTTCAAACATTTTGCCCTTTCTGAATTTGCCAGAACACCACTGTCGTTGTTGGAACCGTCAAAAAGCGTGAAGCAGCAGTTCGCGACGCAAACAGCCATTAGAAAACACTAAGGAACTTTTTATAAGTTTAATAAAGTGTTCTGTTTAGTTTTCACTCTGTGTTTTCTATCAATGCATCCAATGGCATTACCTGAAGAAATATTTCTTGTCTTCATTTACGAAGCTCCTTGATAAGACGGTGATATTCACCAAGTTCCTCCCTTTTTTGGAATATATTTCTTATCCAAAATCACAGTGAACTTTTTTCTGTTTTCTTCTTCGGTTTCTTCTTAGCAACAACATTAAGAAGACATCTTCTGGGATACTTTCCATATTATTAATGAGTTTCTTGAAACAACATGAAATAATAGTGAGTGCAGTGGAAACCTATGCATAATTAATTTTCTGTCATGAAATAAGAAATTATTCTCAAAAATTATTTCACCTTATTTCACCTTATTTCACAATGGAAACCAAGCTTAAATACACTTGAGTACAATCGGGTGGTTTCTATTTGCAGCATAGATTTTTTTGTTTTTTTTTAATTTATTTTAACGAGGCCGGGGGGAACTGACAGTGGTATACACTGATGTGGGCCTCCACCAGGAGTTCTCATCTCTTTTTGATTAAACTTTACGCCCTGAAGATTATCTTCAAAAATCTATAATCTATAATTTGAATGTTATTCTTTTCCCATGGACGGTCACAAATATCAAAGCAGTAAATAATTTAGGAAATGGAAAATACCTTCAGAAAATAATCCCGTTCAAACTGCATGCTTTCACTGTCACCAGCAATCAACATTAATTGACTTTGCAAATCATTAATATCATCTAGACTGAGCTCTTTCTGAAAATCTTCATCGTCATTTTCATCATCTTTATGAGCAATTGAAATAACTTGATCCAAAGTTACTTTTTGTTCAATAAATTGATATGTTCCACATAAATTGCCAATTATATATTGGCCATTTCTGTTAACTTTCTTGGCTTCCAATAACGATTTTGTGGCAACGGAGCCTTGTGAGTCTTTTGCTTGCTTAAACCAAGCAATGCAACGATTGCTGTCTCTCTAAAGTCCGAAGAACTTACAGGATAATTAAATATGTTATCACAAGAACTATACAGTTTTATAATAAATTTTGATACAGGCCATTACCACCACATGTTACAATACTTGCATTGACATTTTTAACAATCATATTATTTCTTACCAATTTTTGTAAAATATCAGGATCGTTTCTGATATGTTTTGCTGTTTCTTCTAGGGCATAGCACAAAGCATTAAAACCAGAATTAGTATCCAGGTCAAAAATGATACGACTGAAGGCTAGGCAGCTTGCTTCAAAAAGAGCCACACGATCTAGTTCAAAATTACTTTCACCAACTGCATTAGACATTAACTCAACAAAAACCTTTATTTCTTTGGCACCTAGAAAAAACACCATCCAAGATATTCAAAATTGCAAATGTAAGAAAAACAGTTTATTACGGTAGCAGCGAAAGCGAATACCGTATTAAAACACCCGTGGACTCCTACTACTCCTCCTACTCCTACTCCTAAAGGGCAATTAGTCTGCGATTTAGAGTCTGCGATTCCACCACTAAAAACTCAATATAAATTCTAACGAACGAACGCAGACTTTTGAATTTTCGAAGGTTTCACATCATTACATTTAAAATACGTATTCTTTGATATTTTAATCACTTAAGTGATGAAGGAATTGATATTAATCAAAAATGTCTATATAAAACTGGGACTTTTAGTTACTTATGGTACTGAATCAATGTACTTTGGACTTGAAAATAGATAAGTTTTTCGTGTCAGTAAAGCACAGATCAGACTTTCTTATTACTTTCTACGTTTGTTAGCTATCTGTTCTGTCTTTGAACATCAAGGTTTTCAAAAATCGAGTTAAAAAAAAGGAAGTTATCTCTTCGAATTCATTTTTGGTTTCAAGAAATTATAATTCAAAACATACATTCTTTTTCGAAGAAACGCGTTTTCTTTTCTACATAAGCTCTTATAAAAAAAACGTACATTCTAAACAGCTCACACATGTATAATTCTTTTGTCTTCTAATTAAGTTGTGGTGTGTTAGGATTAGACACTATTTACACGAGTTAGTAATTTTAAACATTATTATCGTTTATGCCTGTTTTCCACCAGTAAGATATCTCAAGAAATAACCTTTACAGAACTTTTAAGAACTTTAAGTGAAATTTCGAAAGTATTTTTGTGGCAAGTACTTCTTGCTGCTACCGTTTTGCGCCATCTGGCTCTTGTTTTCCCTTAATTCATTTTGCCTTTCTCTAATCTTTATCTGTGAAACTATGATTGAATAACCTTTCAGCTGGAATCTGCACATCCATTTCCAACTTATTATTATTTAGAAGGAAGTAAACCTTAATCATTTGCAAACAAACAGCTGACAGTTTAAAATAATTCAATGAATACCTCAAACAGTCTACCAAAAAGTGATGACTAGACAACTAACTGCCAAGTAAGAAAAATCTGATTGTCAGAGGCTGCTCAGTCAGGAGATATTATTATATTCATTCATTAACTTTCAGAATCTTAAAATATAAAAAGAACCTTTCATTTCTGTTTTAAGCCACACAAGGATATTCCAACAGTCAATAACAGCTTTCAAAACACCTCTTGTGTCTTTCGTCATACTAAGCAATTGGTTAGCATCAGCCAGTGCTTCATGATTAATTTCTTTCAATATCTGAGTGTCTGTTGCACTTGCCTGAAATAAATATATTCAAATTAATTATATACTTAATCCTGGTAAATGTCAAATATAAAAATCATATAAAATACATACCAAACTTAGGATTTCTCTAACACTTTGGAATGATCCATTCAATGAAAGCTTTTTAGAAACATAAACAATTTGAGAACAGATATCAATACAATAATGCAATTTAAAAATATACTGAATCTTTTGAATGCAGTCATGTAATGTTTCATTATAAACAGTCATATCTAAAGATTTAACCAAGGTTTTAAATTCCTGGAGCAAACCATCAAAACTTTCCACTGCAAAGAGATCTAGCACTCTTTTGGTTTTAATCTGTCCACTTATCAACCCCTCCATGATGTCTTTCAGTTCATGTAGAGTGTTTTGAACAATATCAAAGAAAATCTGCATTGGAGATAAGCCAAATACTCTTCCACGTTCTTGTTCATATTTCTTGACAATGTTTTTCCACACATTTTTAAATAAACCAGATGGAAGTACATTATTGTAATATAGTTTCCTCATCGTCAGGAAAAATTCATCGGTGCATCCAAAATACATTTCAAGATCAATGATTTCGTTTATCTTTCTTTTCTGAATATCAGCATTAATCTTTATAGAAACTTCCGATAAATTAGCTGAATGAAAATAAATAATATTATTATCATAAAAACACCTTGTAAAATTTATATTCACAAATTTGGGATTTGTTATTTATACAATGACCAATCTAAAATCTACATTCCACATGATTTTTCCTTATCAAACTCTCAAACCCTTCCTAAATAGAAATTGTAAACTTCTATAGATTGTTATTCCTATATAATGGCAAACCATAACTTACCAAATCCAAATGGAAGATCTTCACACATAGTGATAAAATAACGCAACACCTCTCTTGATTCTTTAAAATCAGCTAATGCCTTTTGACATCTTTGGAATGCTTCTGTTAGTTGACTTGAACTGAACTGTTTAATACTGCCAATGTCAACAAGAATTTTCTCCTTACTTAATAAACTTTCAAACAGTCTAACTGGAACTTCAGAGTTCATAAGAAGCACTGCAGCTTCATGTATTACTTGAAATGCCTCTTTGAGTGCACTTTCAATCACATAATTGCTTCTTTTCTTATCTAAATACATCAGATAATGCTCTCTCACACATCTGGAAGACTTGTTTAAATGAAAATGTAAGTATATTCATAGCGAAAATAATGACATACCTAATATCACTAAAAAGGTTTTCATTGGTGGCCAAGTTAAGCAATGGTTTAGTCTTTCTTCAAATGATGCATTTTTCTTCCATTCAGTAACAAAGAATTCACATAGTATTTCGAATGCTCCCTTTTGTAATGACAACTTTTGGAGATATTGTAGCGAGCCTGATTTCTAAAAATCACAATTTTACACCATTTCCTATTAAAATGCTTTATAGAAATGTATCGTTGATTGAATTTTCTACTGTGAATTTAAAGAGATAAAGAGCAAGATATTGCTGACTGGATTAAATTCAATCCTCTGACCATTTCAGAAACTAGCATTTCTTTTCTTTCTGGTAGCTATTAGTCACAAAGGTAGTACAGGGACTCCAGCATTTAAAATTCTTATAAATATTAAGAGAAGAAATTTTCACAGGAAGAATATTTCCCGAGTTTCGCTAAATTTGCTAAATTAAATTCTCGCGAAAAAAATGTTTCCTGATTCGGGATTTTTAAACTCCTGCCAAGAAAATCCATATTGTTGATATCATGTATCATAAAGCTGTAGCCAGTATACTCTTTATTTTTTATGTTTGTCTGGCTCAAATTTGCTAAGATCAGAAAGCGGGATCAGAAAGAAAATGGAAAACTCTAGTTGATAATGGAAAATGGAAATGGAAAACTTAGGAAATGGAAAACTTAGTTGGTTAAATCTATATCAATTATTTTCTTTTTGATTACATTACATTCTGATAATAAGCTTCAGATATCGTAAGATGCAACAGGTTGTTTCTTATCATCCTTTTTTTTTTGTTATTTATATAGTTGTTGACATTCCATTTTTGTTGGTTTTGAGCTGTAGATGTAAATCTTTAAACAAATTCCAAAAATATTCCTATCCTTAACTCAAAATTTTGAATATTCTTCAAGATCGCGAAAATAAATTCCCACGAAAAAGTTCATTTTAAACCATTCGAAAATTAAATTCTCACGAAAATAAGGTCTTTTACGTATCTATTCTGGTTTGGTAAAATACACAATTCATATTTGTGACGATTTCAGGGAAAATCATCACTTAGATAATTTATCGCATATTATTATCGCACCAAAACAATAGATTTAATGCACATTTATCGCATCATTAAACGATAGATTTGTCAGTAATGATAAAAGATGCGATAATTTATCGCTTATTTTCTTTGCTTAAAGCGATATTTCTTGCGATAAAATTCTATGTTTTTAATTTATACATTCGATTTAGATTTTACATAATTACCGTGAAGTAATTAATGCACTTGTTGAAAAAACAAATACAACTTTGTGTAGGAATTCATTTTACCATAACGGCTATTAGTTATGATATACTTCCGAATATCAGAATGTAATAATAAATTCTTTCATCTGCTACTCACCGTAATAACTTTTGTTTCTCATTGAAAATTTAACTTTAGCAAAACTTGCTCTTGCCATTTTATATTTCTCCATTTACACACGGAAACGCATGCGCGACTTACCACGAGGCCGCCGGACTTGGAATTTCAAAGGATCGCAAAGAAAGACGAAGGTATTTTCTCAAAGATCTCCATATGTGACGGTTTATGGGAAAAGGATAACAAGCGAAAAAGCGATTTGAATCGCTTAATCGATTAAGTGATTATTTGAAGCTAAAAAGCGATTCTTTAAAATCGATTTTTACCTTCAAATAATCGCTTTTCCGATTCTAATGAATCGCTTTTTTGATTCTATATAACTCACTCAAGTGTTGATTAAAATTCTGATAAACATTTTCCCCCAAGGATTAAACCAAAATATCGATCGAACAACTCAAAAAAGAATTGTAAGGGACGGTTTCTATTGGTAGTAACTTTAAAACAAACTTTTTTTTCTTTTTTCTTAAACTGAATGTGAACCATGTTCTGTTATGTGAACAGCGGTGGAATAACTTAAACAAAAAAAAGAATTATAGCAGACGGTTTCTATTTGTAGCAACTTGAGAATAAACTGTTGTTTATTTTATCTCTTAGTGAATAAGAACCAGGTAATCAGTTCATTATTTAACACGAACGCGTGCTACCTGTAATTATACATCCGTCACATTGAGTTTTCAAAATAATGCTGAAGTCGCGATAACAACAACATCTTTTGAGAGTGTAGACATCTTTATCAATAAAAAAACTTTTTATTTTTATTTGGCAAAATAGCAATTAGATATAATACTCCCAGTTATGTTCCAACCTCGAAAAATGGTGCATGGGAATATGAAAAATATAAACATACATAGACGTTCAACGAAACGAAACGTAGTAAGTAGGTGAATCCTACTTTTCATATTCTAACAAAATACTGTCACTTTATTTTATTTATATCGTTTGTTATCAAAATCCCTTGGACGGTCACGTATATGAAACATGGAATCTACTATGTAAACAAACAATCTTATTACGGCGATAGCAACGATTCTTAGTTTTTATTTATTATATTTCCTTTTCAAAAAAGATTTTTTTTTTCTCTCTTGGCGCACATTTGTCTTTAAAATATATTTTGCAGTTCATGCAAGTATATTTCTTTTGTTATAAATTCTGGTTATTAATTAAGCTACGTTTACATTGCGAAAGATCCAATCACGGCTTTCTGTAGTACTCGTCAGTTTCTTTCCGCATTAAATTTTCCAAAAACAGCCTTTAGTCTAAACAACACTCTGAGCACTCGTTTTTTTATAATGGCAGCTGAAATTGCCGACCGAATGATTCTCCGCTGTGATTGGTTATTAGAAAATTATTATAATTATGCGATATTTGCGAATTAATTAGTTTTAGTGAAGCGATAATGATGCGATATGTGATGCGATAATTTTGCATTAATTTAATGCAAGATAGCGATAAATCCTTAGTGATGATTTTCCCTGAAATCGTCACATTTCTTAAAATCATGAAAACGAGGTTAATTATGAACTTTTTATTTTTCATAGCATTATGTTAGCTCATAATCTACTGATATTTAGGTAATTGTGGCATTTTAATGTCAAAAATATTTAAATCATGGATGAAAAAGGAATGATAGAGACAAGTAGTAGTAAGGATGTAGCAAAAAAGAAAAAATATTTCCGTGGATTAGAGTGTGGAGCCTTTTTTGGATGTAATACTTGGATTCCAACTTTGAAGATAATTCTAAATGCAATATAGAAGTTTGATGCTGCTATTTTGAATTTTCATAGTTGATATCAGCGGTCAGATGCACTTTGACCCCTTATATATGTTGTGTATTCCTGATTTAGAAACAGAAAGGGACGAAACATAATGATCCATCATATCTTTAAATTTCACTTTGACATTGTATTGAAGGGACATGATGTTCCTGGTGATGAGTTATGTGTAGGTTCAGCTGTAGCGACATTGTTGTCTGTTAAAACTTCCATTTGTATGTCTTGTTCAACTCCATGAAGTGGATTTCTGGCCTAAACACCTAGAAAGATCCATTTTAAGTTGATTCAGGGGCTGGTAATGTCAACTTGTCCATCCTCCATATAGCACATGGGTCATACAAGTTCATTTTTGGCTTCAAATGTTTGGGTGGTTTGCTACCAAATTTGATCTTGGCTTACAACACATCTATTTGGGCAGCCTTACATGCCGAATACATTCCAAGATGATAATCTTGAAGTACAATAAGCAGATGTCATCTCCCTCAAGTCTTTGTGATTATAATTTTCCATTGCAAACAATACACCACTGGTACGGTTACAATGTTAAAAACCACCAAGTCCACTGCCTACTGGACATGTATATGCAGCAGTAACAACATCACCAGATGCACAACACGATTTGACTAATACTTTGTACAACTTGTTTTTCATTGAAGCTTTTACACGAGCATCAAGAAAACAATATTTATTAATAGATGCTGTTCCAATTTTCTTAATGAAGCCTTCGTGAAAAAACTGGAAGGATTTGAACCTTTTATATTGTGTACTTTTTAGTAAAATGTGTTGGTATTTTACAGTGCTGATGAGTAGATAATTGTATAACTGAATGAACGAAAATGGTGGTGTTATTCTTAGGTCAGTGCTGCAGGGAATGGTTAAGCACCTCTGCCTGTTATGTCTTCTTCAGAACTGGAAGGTGTTTGATTTGTAGTGTTAGCACTTGCAATACGATAGAATTTAGCATAAACGTGTAGAATAAGGTCTGCCTTTGTACCTGACATTTTCTCTTAATATAGAGAGAGCATTGAGAGTATATTGTTTATGCTATTATTTTTACTGTAATTTACTGAAATGTACTATTGCATTTTCTTTTCTTTACTAAATATATTTTCATTTTCTTCAGGGCTGCCCTTGTAATTAGATATCTATTTAAGGGTTTGCTTTATTTGTTAAAATATATTATTGTCTATTCCTCTTAACTCACGAACGCGCTGCGCTCCCAAGTCCTCCAACAATTTCATGTTTTTTCCTTCAGACAGTGATGCTCGAAACTGCTTTATTTTTTGTCAAAACAAACATAAACAAGACTTTAATTCAGCTAAAGTGTTGCTTTCTTCCGCTAGAAATTTGAAATTGTTCATAATAAACCTCGTTTTCATGTTTTTATGAAATATGAATTGCATATTTTACTGAACCGGAACATGGAAAAGAGCTTATTTAAATTTGAAATTCGCGAAAATAAATTCTTGTGAAAAGTCCGTTTTTGTCGATTCCAAAAATTTAATTCCCATGAAAACTTCTTCCTTAAAGGTAATTTATAGGCACAGGACTGACTTAACCTTACAAATTAATCTCTCACATGCACAACCCAATAGAGTCTGTTTCAGTAAAGAATCAGGGCATGTGGGGCAATTTGGCAACAAAAAGAGAAACATGCATGTGATCATGTGCCATGTGTTTACAACATAATTTGGAAGTGTATTTAAGGTAAGACTCACTTAAGTTTTAACAAGAGTCTCTACCATATTCAGGGGATAGATTCTTAACACATTCACAAATATGAAAGTCATGGCAAAATAAATTTCATAGGAAACTTGTTTAAAAATAATTTTTGGAGGAAAATTGTGTCCTTCGGGAATATACATTCAAACATGATGATATTAATGGCTGCAACAGGAAAGTTCAATATAAGTGAATGTAAACTATGTTTCGAAATGGTTTTTCTGTTTTTCTCAAAACAGACTTATCAACCTTAAACGCAAGCAAAAACAGATCTCAACAAAAACAGATCACAGAAACAAATATTTACATCATCTAGCTCATTAAAGTCTGTTTAAAAATAGTGTGCACACTTTTAAGATTTGCTTGCCATTTGCTCAATACTGAACCAATTTTAACAAATTTGGTATTGTTGGATAGACATTAAAAAGCACAATATTCTACAGAAATAAAAAACCAAAAAAAAGAAAAAGAAAATGAAGAAAACAGAAGATGAAAAAACAAACTTTTTATACAAAAGTCATAATATTTGATTTTTATATCATTGAAAACCTTATTCTTTGGTGATTTCAAAAATATATATTTAATGGAAAATTTCCGTTAGTTGTTGGAATATTGCAGCAACAATGCTATTACTTGGAACATTTTAGACTTTTCAACCATTTGCAATTTTTAAAAAACTGGGGGTTACTTTATAAATAATTTTATAGTGCATTTAGTTATACATTATTCAAAACAATTACATATTTAATAATACAAAGATGGAATAAAATAATCCTTAGAGGCAGCTTTATTTAATTCTATTTACTCTGGGTAACTTGTGTTAATGTTCTTGTTTAAGTACAAGTATAATTACTGTGTTTTCATATATTTCCCCCGTCTTTCAAAAATCAACAAAACTGCCAAAATTTCAATATACCCTCAAATGTATCATAATAAACAAAAACTAATGGAAATTTTCCATTAAATATATATATTTTTGAAATCGCCAAAGAATAAGGCTTTCAATGATATAAAAATCAAATATATATGACTTTTGTATAAAAAGTTTGTTTTTTTCATCATCTGTTTTCTTCATTTTCTTTTTCTTATTTGGGTTTTTTATTTTTGTAAAATATTGTGCTTGTGTTTATCCAACGATACCAAATTTGTTAAAATTGGTTCAGTATTGAGCAAATGGCAAGCAAATCTTAAAAGTGTGCACACTACTTTTAAACAGACTTTAGTTGCAGGGTTCAAAGAAACATTGAAGCAATCACAGACTCTATATAAATCCTGACAGATCAGAAACGGCTGCTAAAATGTTTGTGTGGTAACAAACAGTTCCTTGCAGTCCATTCATTTGTTTTTATTTGAGAAAGAAACTCATAATTCAAAACACAAAAACCTTATTCTAGCAATGCAAACTATGTATTCTGGAGGCTACACAAAAACATATTTTGAAAATACCCAGAAGTGTATTTTTAAGATACAAAATAGTGTCATAGAAATCCATACAATAAGAGGAGTGTGAAAATGTATCTAAAAAATGTTATTATGATAATAAACCAAACACATTGCCTTCAAAGAATATGGAATTTTTTGTATTTTGTACCATATTTCTTTTGTTTAGAGTTGATGATAAAAACTCAAGCATTAAGATCATCATTGAAGTTGAGAAAATCATTGCTGTAATATCTAATGAAAAAATCCACACTTTGACATGTGCAATCAATCGCACATGCAAACTAATTTGTATGTGTGCCTTTCTCAGTAACACACTGCCAATAGATTGTAACAGTATAGTTGAAAAAATATCTACTCTACTCCCTGTACTACCCCATCGATTAAAACCTCAGCATTATCAACCAAGATTCACTATACCTGAACGAAATTTTCTAAAATATTTGCACATGCATCTTGAAACAGAACTTGAATGTCCTCACAAAAGTTCACCATTTTCAACTTGCTATAGATCTCCACAAATTCTAATTCATTCAACCAACACTAAAAGAATATAAAAAAATTCAAAATGTATGATTCCTACAATGACAGTTTTAGTGGAGTCATTGTGACTCCTAAAAGGGAGTCACTGACCAATAATAACCTAAGGGACTAAAACAGATGATACAGAGAGCATCTTAGGGGAGTCATTTTGCTCTAAAGGGGTGCCAATTTCAATTTCCTTAAGATAACCACCTTGAAGGGAGTCAATTTGACTCCTTTAAGTGATCATAAGTGATGTAAGTTAAATGGCTCTTTAAAGGGATCGTTTTGGTCATCGTCGGGGAAACAAAGGTACTGTTTTGCATGTTTGAATAAATTTTACGTAAGAAATTGCTTTAAATGGGAGTCTCAGATGTCACATAACGGTATCAAAGATTTTACACCTTTTAACAATAAAGATACGGCTATAAACTCTTAGGGGTACTTTCTTTTCTTTTTACTAAATAATTATTCTTTCGTATAGATATTTCCCTATATAATCACAAAAATTGTAAACTTATTTAATACGATCATACAATTGCATTGAATAAAAGAAACACCTCTAATTTATCTACTTCACTGGTTTGCTGGTTTCATTGGTAATATAACATATTTCATATTAGGAGGTATGTAGTTGTACTATTCTTGGATTCCCTTCTTAACAAAATTGAATGTGTCTGTGAGACTGACAGTACCTTTTGTTTGCTTTCTTGTTCTTAAATAATCGGCTATTATTATTCAATATGATAAGTTGGCTTGCTTACTTCTTAAATTTCTTTTAAAGAATAACACAACAACAACACTTATGGTTGGCCACAAAACATGGTCGGTTATGCACACAGTAACTAAATATCTTACAAGTACGCTGTTTTTCCTTTATCACCCATAAACTTCAAATGAAAGTATTTGGGGAAAAGTTGAATGATTTTGAATGATTACTATATTTTGCTTACTTGTGATAGCTTTAATTTTTACAGTATACTATTTTTTCTTTAGAAACTTATTATGAAATTTTCCTGTTAATTTGATTGCTCTTATAAAACAGTCCATTACAAATGGCTCATGCAACATTTTCGGAACTTTCATGCAATGCAGGCCAATTTCGCTATTCAATGAAATATTTCTGGATGTGTACTAAAATTAAAAAATCAAAAGAGCTGTGCAAAAACATCAAAGTTAAACATAAAGACCGATGTGACTTTAGATATCACTGTAAATGACAATAATTTTGCTGGTAATAGATGATGTTGAAGATGTTGATGATCGGTGTATTTTGAGCCGTACTACTGTTCCATGAATGTTGATGATGTCTTAATTGAACTAAGAGAAATTCATGATATTACTCAAAGTGCAATTTTATTTATTTGTGATAAAATTATTGGTATGGTTTCATTTGTAAACGTCATTATTCGGCTGTATGTGAGGTAACTTTTGAAAAGGTCTATCTATTTAATCTGCAATCCAAAATTCAACTTTTCTTTGTATTCTCACTATTTGCCCGGACAGAATTGGTATTAATTTTAAGTGAAACATTCATTAACGAAAATTACCGCCATGAAATTTTCTTTGTGTTTTTCTGTCATTCTTGGTTTTCCTTTTTTGGAAAGTGGAGGAGATAATCGAATCATAATATATGAAAAGAAATATTTTATATCATGGATTAAAAAGCATGTAAAAAATATTTGTGACGATTCGAAGGAAAATCACTACAAGCGATAATAGCGCTCGCATCGAGAAGTAGCGCTAAATTTATCGCTAACATTGACGAACTTAGCGATAAATATAAGCAGCACAAAAAGCGCTTTCAAGAATAATTAATTAATTATTCAAGAATAATTAATTTGTTGCTAATATATTCATCCTAAATATTATTCATCTTTCCGTCTTTTTTATACGTAAGTTTACTTGTGTGTGTCAACACAACCTTCAGACAATCTTTCACATAAATTTCACGAAAAGCCGAAGGAAACAGTTGTTATTTCATTTAAACGAAAGTGAGTATTTCAAAAGAGAACTTTCGCAACTCGTCAAGCCGAAGTTAAAATGTTTTTAATTTTCCCTTCCTACATTCATACTTCATCCTAATATTGAACCTAAAGACATTATCGATGCAGTGACAGAAGTCAATAATGATCACTAAAAACGTTGTGATCATTTTAATTGAGGGTACATCTCCACCCAGTGCAAGTGAAATGTCTTTCGAAAGAATAATAGTAAAGGTTTTGCTATCGAAAAAACTTTTAATGTAATGTGTCTTTAATATTGTAAAAGTTTTCTCCCAAGAGCTTATAGAATGGCAATCGAACAATCTAGAAAAAAGAATTATCGCAGATGGTTTCTACTTGTGGTTGCTTTCGAACTAACTTCTGTATCTTTAATCTCCAACTGAATATAGGAACCAGTCAATTAAGTTCAATTTAATACACAAGCAGGTGCTACCTGTAAATGTTTCAAAATAATACATTACCAAATCGAATAACACAGTATTTTAAATTGGCTTTCAGATTTGTGCTGGTGCCGGAATAACAAATAAAATAAAAAGCGTTTCGGAAACTTTTTATTTCTCGAGAAATATGTCCGCTCGTCTGTTCAGTCATAACACAATGAATCAGAGTTTATCATGTCAAAACAAGCGAGTTTGTTTTGTATTTATTGCTATTTGGCGAAAAAATAGTTAAATCACTGTTATTTGAGAACTTCATAAAACAACACATGGTATGTGAAATTGTATAAACAAAAGACTTGAACAAAACTTTTTGACGATAATAACGGTAATCTGTGCCCTTAGAGGATATTAATGATATTAACGATTTCACTTTCATCTCATTCGATATTCTGTCCGTTTCACATAATTAATTGAACCAACATTATTATACGAATAATTTAGTGATAAATCAAATACTTATCGCTAAAATTTAGCGCTTTTTCGTAAAGAGCGATATTTATAAGCGATAATAGTGATATGATAAAACTACAAGCGCTAAATTTATCACTAATATTGTTACTACATTTGTAAATAAGAACAAATTAGTGCTAAAACCCATTGTTCTTTTAGCGCTATTAGCACTTTGTATAAAGCGCTATTATCGCTTGTAGTGATTTTCCCTCGAATCGTCACATTTATTGTTCAGAAATATTCAAGTTTGGATATAAGCTATTTGCATTTTGATTAACTCTTCTTCATGTATAATATTGGTAGTGTTTATATGAAAAGATCCATGCATGGTTTCAAATAAATGGCATTCTTTTCTTAATCATCCTGAGATTCACCATGAAATCCGGGGGCAAGATCAGCAAGATAACGCAAGCTCAAATGACTCCCTTAGAGTTCTCATATTGACTCTCCTTAAATTGTCAGTGTAATGGCACAACATTATTATTCATTAAAGATGTCTAAAATGAGTAGGGAACAAAAGTTGCAAAACCAAATTTTATTTTGCAAAGGATTTTGTAATTCTAACAATGAAGAGCCTTTTGGTTTCTTTTGGTACCATCATAAAGTCTAAAAGTCATTTTCACTGATAACTATATACATCTGGCATTTTTTTCTTTCTTTTCGCATACATGTCATCAAAAAATCTCTTGTAGAATTTCAGTTTTAACAGCGTAGCTACATCTCTTTCAATTTTGTTCATAAAACAAAACAAGAATTAGAACAGCAGATACTAGATTTCCAATTGAGAACAATGCCGATTCCTTGATTAGTTTGAAGAAGGTCCTGAAATTGGTCATTGCCGTGGCTTTATATTCACAAACATACCGACTTTGTCACAATAGAACAACACTGTTGCATTAATTGAAACACCCATGAATTATGACTCAATGTGATAACTGATGTTTTCTACATCATCTACAAATGGAATATTTCTTATTGCAATGTCAATTTTACAGGTCCCTACTTGATCAACAAAAATAAGTTTCAATTAAGTTGAATGTCTTAAAAATTGTCCTTGAAGGTTGTGACATTTTTGCCCTAGACATTCTGTGAAAAACAATTTTTCTCTTTTCGACAATCATTGTATAGATGGTTTAATAAACTGAAAAGCTTTTCTGTCGGTTTAAGTTGACTCTTGTGTAATTTCTTATTGTGATTGTTTCACTATCAATAATCTCTGGACATTTTAATTCAAATTACTTGAGTTCTAGGTTTCTTCCAATCCTTATAACTACAAAACCGATATTAAGTTTCTCAAAGTTAAGGGCAAAACTATGGTAAAACATATTTTATTTAAAAAAACTGTGACCAAAGCTGTAAAGTTGGTGTATTGCTTATAAGTTGCAGCTTGGCTTTTCTTAAAGTTAATAAGGTTTATCCATCAATTATTATTCAAGAATGCGAATCCCATGTTTATCAAACTAGTGATGAAAAGATTTTTATTTGATGAAATTGTTTTTTTATGACAAGTTTGCTAATCAGGTACAAATCCGGTAGGAAGGGGTGTATCAGTCATATCAGGTTGTGTAAAGGGATAAATAGAGCTTTTCATCATTATCGACGTAAAGGATAAGCTATGAAACAAAGAAGAACATGAAAATTTTAGCTGACTATTATGTAAAATTATCAATATAACTCTTTCACATTGACAACGTAAAGGCATAAATAGTATAACCTATGGCTAACTCAAAAGCACATAACAACAGAAAACTCTTACCGTTTGAGTTATTTTATTTTTCAAAATAGATCTCATTGTGCTCTTTATATTTCCATTCCCTTCAACTCCTTCAAATGATGTTAACATCAGCTCTTGCATAAGCTGAAAGAAACATGCAGAAACAATCAATCTTGAAAGGTTCTCCTATTGGAAATCTATATATTAATAGCGATTCTCTGTTTGTCATGCAAAATCGTAGGTGAGTTGTGAGAGAAATTATTTCTTTTCATGTGTGCGACGTCAGTACGAAACAAACACATTGCAATCGAACATGACTTTTTTGGCTGGTGAACCAATAGGGATAACGTTTTTATTGTTATTATTATTATTAATTTTATATTCCAAGGACCACAATTGACATGGCTTTGAAAACAATACATCAACTAGATACAAAGAAACCAACTGATTAAACATTTTGGACAAAAAGCAGCTGTGGCATAACATGGTAGCATGTTCGGATCGCCAGTGTTGTATCGCTTGTCTGACTGTCTGAGACGAGTGAACCTTTTTTCGTGCAATCAAAATGTTTAAAAACCAAAGCTTTCCTTGCCCAGCAGGAGAAAAAAGTGTGCCACAAAACAAAACATTTTTCTGCTTTTCCTTTAATGATTTAATTTCTTTTAATTGTTATGTGCTTCTGACATAATTTTTATTCACTTTATTCATTTAGCACGTGCCTTTTTTCTCCTCCTGTGTGATCTTTTTAAGAAGAGAAACAATTTTCCCCCTACGTTTGATAGCACCCATGTTAGAGCATGTAACTTTTTTAAAACAAAAGCTAATAATAAGCTGAAGTTTTCT
This sequence comes from Turritopsis dohrnii, assembly GCA_027922465.2. Lineage (NCBI taxonomy): Eukaryota > Metazoa > Cnidaria > Hydrozoa > Anthoathecata > Oceaniidae > Turritopsis > Turritopsis dohrnii. The sequence continues at coordinate 461,375 of BQMF02000146.1, read as the reverse complement.
CTCTCTACATTTTAAGTGTATTGCTAAACTGATAAGCAATTGGTTTAAAAAAGTAAATAAATAGCACATCATGAAATGTAGTTTTTTTAACCATTGTTTAAACTGGTATTTGATTGGTTTAAAATCGTAAAAACCACGCGAAGTTCACGTTCCGAATGCATTATGTAAAGCAAGCAAGTTTGCTGACATTTTAAATGCAACCACGACAATAAATGGCTGAGTTTAGAACATACAAGATTTGAAACACAAGGAACGTATTTTGTCTTCATGTGCAAACAAGCTTTCTTAAGCAATAAAGTCAGCAGCAAAGGAAGTTCAGTCCAGGAGCCATTAGAATTGAACCTCACTTCTCCCATCATACGTCCCTCGCTTATTGCTGGTTTTAAGTGTAATGATTTGGGCTGGGTATTTTTATTCGAGCTCCAAAATTAAAAAAACTTGGAACACTGGTTGCCAGACTTGGACACCCTGAAAAATAGTTAAGATGTAACACTGACTGCACACCAGAGGTTGTGAATTGGAATCTGTCTCTGACTGAACACAAGTTGTACAAGCCGTTTATAAGGAAAATTGACGTTTATTGGGGTCTGCGGGGTGATACAGAGCAGGTTGACATAAGCGACGAGCGACACCGCCTTGGCGGCTAGTCTGGTATATAATTGTATTATTTCATCTCAAATCCATAACACTAGCAGAATCTCTTGATGGCATTATTGAAAAATGATATCTTGACATTTTCCAGACAAGCACAAAAAAGTTGAAACAAAGAATTTTTAAACATTTTTTCTAAAATAGAGATTATTAGGTAGAACTTCCGTTTTAAACTTTTAGTAGCTAGATGAACAAAAAAATAGTAAATTTCTGGGAACGTATTTTTTCTACGGAACATTCAATGCCATAATGAAATGTTTATAGAAAACAAAATATTTCTATTGATAGTGCTATGTTAACAGGACAGGGTGATATTTCCACAAAAGCACAAAAAGAATTTCTCAATTTTTAATTCCTACCTTCAGCTCTTTTTTAACAACTACCATTTTACTTTTACGCCAAGGTTCTCCACTATAGAAATTTCCTTTCAATGCCTGACCAATTTCAATCAATATCATGCTCATTTGTGATTTAAGGCTATCAAATTTCTGTCGTTCTTCTTCTCCTTCCTTGTGGTTCTTGTTAAAAGATTCTTCAAGCTTCTTAAAAAATCCATTCACTTCTTTGCTAATGGACATAAAATACTCTGTGTTCTGCATGGAGATCTTTTTACAGGATTCATTAAGAAGATCCATAATGGCCACCATAATATTACAACTAAAGTGAAAATTGAACAGAATCAAGTAATTTATCACTATTGAGAATGCACTACATAGGAGAACAAAACTCATGACAGGTGACCTAACATAAAAAATTTCATCCTAGTACAAGATCATGTTACCACATCTCATGTTACTTGAAAACGCATGTCTGACATGCTTCCAGTTATTGATTAAAACAGCTATCCATATGAGAAATAAAATTATCACAACTTAGCCAAAGAATATAAAATGAAATAATTATACCTTAATAAGAAGTTTTCACTGATGTCCAACTTTGTAGTTAGAATGGAAACTGTTTTTTCTATATACATCACCTAAAACACAATAAAAATATTGCTTCTCTTATATTTCTAAATAGTACTCATTGTCTTTTTATTTCAGTTTTCTATGAATTATTATTTAAAAGTCATTATTTTCCCTTTCCTATGCTTATTTACCTTCTTGAGGAACTGTTATCATTAATGTCTTAAGGGCTTCTTGGAGAGGACTAGGTACTCAAAGATTTCAGATTTCTATGTACATATCAAATCCCTAAATTGCAACATTTTTTTAGTGTTATTTACCTGATTTGAAGTTATAACATTAGTTCTTATGTATCTAATTATCATTCGCATGACCAAAAGATCATTAAATAAGCCACTTTTTATTGCTATGGTGAAGTGCCTTGGCTGCATTAAATATGTCAAATTCTTCTGCAGTAGTTCATCCATTTGCAAACTGTTCTTTAAACCTTGTAAGTTGTTAAAAGTAGCACTAAAACGTAACAAAAAGGTTATCATTTTAGATTAACAGCAGACCAATAGGAAAACTGAGAAAATTGAAAATTGCTTCAAAGGTAAGCAAGAAGAGGTTTGGATAATTCGTTTTCCCTTCTCAATGTAATAGAAAGCCTGTTGATTACGACGATAAAAATCAGATATCTCTCTCAGATTAACTAAACATTTTAATATAATTATGGATAACTTTTCTGAATTTCTTGGTTCATTGTCCCCATTACCTCAGTGCTAATTAAGTCAAATTGGTGAGAAAATGTACAATGCAAATTTATTGTCTGGTATGTTTTTATCAGCATTCTTATATTAAAACATAAAAACATTGAGAGATATGGAAGACATACTGTGTGCTTAGAGTTATGCATGTGCAGGTTGGTCAGTTGGCGATGATAATGAAATTAACTTATTGACTTAACATAGCAAAATTCAGCTGGAAAAACTGATACATTTTTGAATGATATTCCCGGGTATGTAGACATATGAATAATGAAAGATAAATTAAAAGTTATAAAAATGTTGAAGAAATGTTTAATTTTTTCATGGGTATATGTCTCTTTGAGATGACAATGCTACCATGAGTCGCCACGAGTAATTGAGTTTTGACAATGAAAATAGGTTCACAGGTTAAAAATCAATCAGCTGCTGAGACAAGTTTGAGCAATTAATTTTCTTGTGACACTTCCACTGTATTTTCTAATTAAGCCTACCCTCACTTAAGCACTCCCATCAAAATTGTGAAAATGTTCAATTAGTACCCCTTTCTAATAAATTGTCCAATGTTTCTCATTATTAGAATTAAAAGAGTAAAAAACCCTGCCGATACTTTAAGATGAGGAAATTAATATAGAGTAAATTTTGTAAAAACAAAAAATTTTTTATACTTCATTCTCAGGTTTTTACACCTCAAGTAACATAACTACATTTTTCATAGATTTACATGCATAGATTATGTCTCTCTAAGAAAGCACAATAAATCCATTTTAAAATCAACATCAGCATCAAATGAAAAAGACGATTGAAAATACTTACTCAATCAGTTCAGAATTAAACCGTGTCTTATGTAGCTGATCTGAACCAATGTTTGTTTCATCAATTTCACTGCCTTCAAAGTTCTTTGCATACATATTGCAATCACCAGACAGGAAATGTATCAATACCAATGGATACCAAAAGGTAAGATTCAATTTTGAACTACTTTCACTTGCTTTTTTCCAAAATGTCCGCAATGACCTCAATATCAAGCTAAAAACAAGCAACAAAACTTTAGCAAAATCTAATAGCATACTAAACTGGAGTGGAGCATAGAAATAATGCAATTCTAAGACTGGAGGAAAGAAAGTCAAGCAAAACGTAAGTCATAGTACAAAGTTGTGTTATCTATATACTAATCACGAGTGTGCATCCGCTTTTTTCACGCTTTCACTCTCTAAAATTTCGGGTCGTTTTTGCGGTCACTGATTCATAATGGAGTGTCAGACCACGGCGGTTAATATTTTTCTGCGATTAGTATAGGGGAAAACATTGCATTGCATTTAATCGTTTCAAATGTTTTGATTATTCGCGAGATCAGACAACAACGAAAGACAACAACGAAAGTATTGCGCGAAGATTTATTAATGTTTTTAGGGTAAGTACGCTTTAGAACTTTTTTGTTTGTTTGTTTTGTTTTTTCTTATAGTATTCATAGGGTTTCTGCGTCATTACTTTTCAAAAAATACGCGATTGAAGAAATGAATATCATGGTTTTTAATCATGACGGTCTGGGTTCGTAAAGAAAATCGCAATTGTTTTTAATTCACATTTCGACACTTTTACGACTTTCGCGTTTGGCTTTTATTTACGTTGGGGTGTGGATTCCGTGAGCAGTTACAGCGATGTTAATCTTTTTGTTGTTTACCTGTACGCACAATTTATTTTTACTACTGCATATATCGTATCGTGAAAGATTTATTATGAATATTTTGATGTGTTTCAGATCTTCTGATTAAAAAGTTTTTCTGTTCATAACTCCAGTGTTGAACTAAATATGCTTTAGCCGGAATACCTAGAGATTTTTAATTAAATGAGTGAAGAGTTTTTCTGTATTGACGTTTAGATATCTTTAATCATGGGGAACCATTGCATTGCATCTTCAATTTATACAATTTATGTAAAAAGTGAAAAAAGTGGATGCACAGCGCGTATTTTTATTTTTGATGAATTAAAACCCGTGTTCTACACGCTGTTTAAAACGAGATACTACATTCTAGACATTTAAACTTTATCATACTAAAATTCATTATACTAAGCCTTTCTCTCTGTTCAGCTCACATCGATTAAAACCTGTAAAAAAATTTTACATGGGTTACTAGTTATGTTCTATTTTGAATTGATCAATATACCAAAGCAATGAATAAAATCATCACAAATGTGACCGTCCAGGGGATTTTGATAACAAACGATAAAACGTTATATAAATAACGTTTTATGGTTAAAAAGAACAAAAGAAATAACGATATTTATCGTTCTTATGTAACGTTAATACGATACTCAAGTAACGTTATAACGTTATCACTGAAACGATAATATCATTTTGGTAACGTTATATTCTTCTATCAGTAACGTTATAACGTTTTATCGTTTTATAGTTATAACAACAAATAAATACGTCTCCTGTTTATTATAAAGCACACGACAGGCAACAACAGCAATCGCACTTTGAAACTATGCCGTTTATGTTTCAAAGAATAAATAATCTAATAAGTAATAAGAGAGAGTTTTTCGTTCTTTGAATAATAATTTTTCTTATTTTAAGTCACGACAAAAAATATCGCTTGTAAAAGATGTAGCAACTTAGGATGTGGATGCCATAGTAAATGCGGAAGGTTCTTTTTTGTGTATTGATCACAGTATAAACCCCAAAAACGTTCATTCTGTTCAATAAAAACACATTTTTCTATTTTCAAAATTTTCTCAAGTTGTGTTTTACTTTCATACTAACATAACATCTATTTCTTTTCGCCTGTTTGCATGAACTGATTACCTGATTCTCATTCATTTACAGTTAAAAGATACAATTATGTATTTAAAAAACTACAACTAATAGAAACCGTCTGCTATGATGCTATTTTAAGTTGTTCGGCAGAATTGCTATTGTAATCCCTTCGGGAAAACGTTTTATTTTCAAAAAGATTAATTTTCACTTAGAGAAAGTTTTCAGCAGAGATTTTCTTCGTGAAACCTTTTGAAGACCTATACTTCAATAGCATAATAAAGATCTTGGAGGGCCGCATACACACTCTTAATGGAGAATTTGTTAAATGTTTAAATTTGGCTTCATTCTACCCATGAGAAAAACATTAGGAAGATCTTTTATTTGCATTGCATTGCATCTTCATTTTAAAAACAATCGAACACACTCTGTTCATGTATGTAAACATTCGATATGAATTCTCTGATGCTTTGGCTGAAATCACGTTTTGGTTTTATATAGTTATCTTGGACTATTTGTGCTTTGTTTGTAAGCATTGGAAATAAAAGATAATACATCGTTCCCTGAAATTCTAAACACACCTTCACAGCTACCACAGAGAGAGTTAGAACTGTAAGGCAATTCCTGAAAAACAACCCATGGTATATTAAATTTACCGGAGTACGAATTCATTGTTTATTTCGGAAATGGAGAGGTAGTGTCCTCATTTTTATTAAGTTTATATCGAAGTGGCTGTAAGCTGAAACATCTGAAAAAAATTTCACGATAATAATTTTGTGAGAACTACAAATAAAGGTTTTCATAACCGTATAACATTTTATCGTTATGTTGTAACGTTGTATCGTTATCGTTATCGTTACAGTAACGTTACTTTATAACAACGATATAACGTTATAAAGTAACGTTATTACTTAAAATAATAACGTTATTATAACTATATAACGTTTTATCGTTTGTTATCAAAATCCCCTGGACGGTCACAAATATGCTTTATGAGTTCAGGCAGTTTCTCTCCTCCCCATCGAACCACGATTTCTGTTTAACACATAAGCGTGTTAAAAGTTACAAACAAAATATATCCCAAGGAATATTATTTCTCACAAGGAAGTAATATAAAAAATTGAGTAAAAGCTTCACTAAAGTTATCCATAGTTATCATGTGTTTGAATTCTGGATACTTATGGATAAACTGTTGAAAGAAATGAATGAACATATCTAAATTACCCATAATTACATAACATTGTGATTCTTTCTCAAACCATCATAATAATATTTTACATAGGGTCTTCATCTTAAAGAGGCATTGGCCGGCTTAAAACAATAGAGTTTGAGTTACTCTCGATTACTCAGATACTTATACGGATTTACTTATTAAAAAACAGACTTATCAAGGAGAAGAAAATAAACTTCGAGCAAGAAGATGGAAAATTTTCGTTGATGATAGAATTATTTTTTCAAGGTCTTGTTTTAGAGTTGTTGATTGCTATGAGAGACAAAATATTAATATGAAACATTACTGACCTCTTCTTGGAACATCTATGTACTAACATATCAATGGGAAAATCTGTCATTATAAAGATATACTTGGATATATCTACCACACCCTTGTTTCGACATTCATGTAATGGATTTTTTGAAGCAAAAATCTAACTTTTAGTTGCAATTTTTATCTTCGTTTTTGTATCTTCTGTTATTTTTATTTTTCAAAATGTAAAAGAAAATCCATTTGCTTTCTGACAATCACAGAAAAACATTTCCTAGGGAATAAGATTTTTTAATTACTGGCACGACTTCAAGTGATGCTCTAGAAGTTTTGTATCTACTTTACATATTTGCACACCGTAGCTAGAAAAACCTTTTTTCCCTAAATCTATTAATGGAAGAAAACCATGACTAGCTTTGCTATTACCCAAGCCTTTCGCTTATCTTTTGTTTTTCTTGAAAATAGATTTTGTAAAAAATTAAAAGAGAAGCCTTTTCAACATGGGCCTTGTATAAGGCAAGGCATTGTCAAGGGAGAAAATGAAATAAGTTCAAACATTTGACACTGTATGCGGAAACAATTTGAAATCAAATTTGTTTGTCTCTTCTTAATTTTCATTAACTTACTTTTTTACTGTTTCCAAAACTTAAATAAGAACACACTCTTGGTTTTGTCAGAATAAAATATCTATAATTTCTGCCTGAATTTTTCGTGTTTATACACTGTATCTGAATAATCATTGAAAATAACTTGTGTTTTTCTTTTAAACGTTTGAAATTTTTTTTGGGCATTTTGGGCATTTGATTGCTTACTGGATATGAAAGAATGATCATATCCTTATGATGGCTCCATGCATGATTTAGTTTATAAACATTTTTTCTTTTCTTGTATTTCATGTATTTTTCTTTTCGATTCATTCAACTATATGATTTCCAATATGGTCATGGCTGGTTTCATTATGTGCATCATGAAGAAAGAAGAACACTGATTCAATCTGAGATAAAACATTATTTGGCAAATTGAACTGTTGTTGTTATCTTGTCTCTTCTCGTCCCCACACTGCTGCATTCTTTAGGAAGGAACAGATTTTTTAAAAAAGTATCAAAAATCAATTTGTAATCCTTGTGTAAAATATTATTTCTCTCTTCACATTGAATCATATGTCACAAGATACATATGTCAGGTGTATTTCTGTTATTTAAAGCCATGTGTTTCTATTATTGTATTATTATATTTTCTCACTTCACAGTTCAATAAACGATGTTTAAAGCGATTCCGAACTTCGTGCCATATTTGTTTTGATTTTGAATGTTTTGATCATGTGAGAATAATATTTACATTTTAAGCCGGCCAATGCCTCTTTAAACTCCATATCTCAAATTGAATTTTAATATTGCATACCTGATAATGGAATCAGAGAATTCATTTCTCAAAGCATCCATAAATTGAGTCCCATTGCCTTGAAAGTCAAAAGACTCCATTGAGATACTCTTAAATACGGCAAAACAAAACTTTTCAGAGCAAAACGATATCCATGGTTCCATGTAAGCTACTGTTGCCAATGAGGAAATCAACACATTCATCTGGTCGCTTTTATTTCGTAGGCTATCAGCCAGTGTTTTCAATTGACTTTCTGTGTATTTAATGAAGGCCTGCAAAAATATGAATATTAAAGCATCATCACTCCCTCTGTAAAATTGCATTAACATTTATATGTTATATAACATAATTATAACATAATTATAAACATCTATATAATATTACCACCATCAAATTACCTGGATGCATTTACTTTTTCTTTGAAGCTTATGCCATGAAGAAAAACCATACTTGGACTTTGTCATGCATTTTAGAAATCCATTATATAGACCAACAAAGAACAAAACCAATTCAGATTTAGAATCTACACATTTGTCTGCAATCTTTGTGTAGACAATGAAGAGATCTTGGACATTCACTTCTAATAATCGTTTATACTTCTCATCATCAGATTTCACACCTTTGAAATAGTCACCAACTTCCACCCAAAAAACAGAATCGCTGCCGTAATTTGGCAAAATCAAATCATCCACTTGATAGTATGATGAAACTTCAAAAGAAAGGAAAATTTAAGAAAAACAAACACATTCTATCATTTTTCCAAATCTGTTACCAAGTTGAATTTTTTATTTTTAGCACTTTTATCAGTTAGAAAAATGAGAAAGTTCAGTAAATGAATCATCTCTCTCCTAACATTCTATTAACTGTTGGAAATAATAAGTTTTTATGAGCAAATAAAACAACAAACACTATGAAAACACAAATTTTAAATTTTTACTACTTTTAAAGAAGCAAAATGTTCACTACACGAAAATTCATACCATTATAACAAATTTACACTCACAATTTTCTAGTTGTTCACCACTGACAGAGAGCACCCTTTTCTGATATACATCAGTGTTGTAACTATCTCCATACAATACTTCATGGGTCTCTTGACCATCGTCATTCAGTAAATAATAATTATACTCTATTGGATATTCCAAGTATTCTTTAGGAACAACCAAACGACCATGGAATACAGTAAATTTATTCATATTTCTAAGAAACAAAATACATGTCTAAACAACTTGGGAAACACTGATCTGTTTTTATGATTGTTCAACAAATAAAAAACATTTCTGACAATAAAACCCTGCATCCATATTCCTCAGAATTTTCTGCACAACACAATGACGAAAAGATGAGAACTCACATCAATTCTGACATCCTAACACAAGCCTTTTTACTAACGCCAAGTTTAGAACCACTGCAATAAATGTAAGGTTTTCCATAGGATATATCTGTGATATCTCGTAAAACTGACACATAAAAATGGATAGCCATCATTTCATTTGATAAATCTTCATGAGGTATTTCAAAGAGTGTTTGTTTGGGAACATGTTCTCCAGAGTTTTTTCTGCAAAATCAAATCAGGTCCCAGTGAATAGTTACATATATTACAATTTTTATTCAAAAGTAAATTTCAATCACCTTCTTTCCTTAAGTGATGATGGGATTAAAATTTCTTTTAAATTATCACTATTTGAGACCATAGATGCTTCCTTATCATAAGTTTCAATTGATAAATTGATTTCATTCTTCTGTTGAGACTACATTACAATAAAAATATCTGACTAGAGAGCTGTTAGAACTTACAGGAAGGCTAAAAGTATCACAACACATATCACAATTTAAAGAATCAAATCTGGTGTGGTTCACATGTTTGATATAAATTTACTCACACTTATAGTCCGCTTCTTATCATTTTTCTTGTGATCACTTACAAACCTTTCAGCTGTTTTTCTATTTTGCTCCTCAATTCCAAAAGCTTGAGCACTTATTGCGTCTTCTTCTGGTGAAACTAAAATGCCACATTCTTCATCACTGAATTGCCCAAGTTTATCATTCAGCTGAGGTAAATCAGAATTGTAAATTAGAAGTATCTGTGACTTGTGAAAAAATCTGTTCTGAATACATGAAAGTTTAACAAAATCCATATTACATTGTTACTTTTGTAATGGCCCTTTAACTTTAACTCATAGGAACAACAATAAGCAACTGTAAATGCAACACAATATATTTTATAGGGTCATCTTTTATGATTAAAAAACATTTTGATTTTTGTTTTTTTGTCAAAAACCTCTTTTCATGTTCATACAAGACTTGTGACATGATTTGATCTTTTAAAGATTAAAGATTTTTATTTGTACCTCCCCATGTTCAGCTGCAGAGTTTAACTAAATTAGGTACAGGTAGATAATAAATAAGTGGCTGAGTGAACAATACAAGTTGTTTGTGAGCTACTCTATTATTGTTCTGTGAGTTCAGGTGTCTAAAAGGAAGCACTGAAAAACTTCATTCCCACAATGAGGACCTAGGATATTTCGATAAGATTAGAAAAGTGCAAGGGGTAAAGGTTGATGTTTACTAAATTCTTGTTTATTAGCTTTATAGCTCACTCTGTCCATGTAAACCAATAAAAAGTACAGTAAAAAATAATGTCTAGAACTGTCTGATTTATTTCAGATTGTATATTGTACAGTATGAATTGAATGAAGATGAGTTTGTTTGATGTATTTAGTTTCAAAATAGGAAATGTATCTTATTGAAAGTAGGAAAATTAGATACCTCTTGTGGAGAACTAACTGCATTGGCTTGACAACTCCCTAAAGCAAAAATTTACATAAATTAAATCAATGCACCAGATCTGATCATGGAAGATTTAACATCCTAAAGCGGCTCAAACATAAGTATTTTGAATTTGTGTTAAATGTTTGATACCAGTTTTTTGAATGTCTAAATATAAAGTTAATTAACAATGACTTGGTATTAATCTTCCAGTGGTTAGGAGTAAAAACAACAATATCATAACAGTTATCTGTATGATTCTTCATAGCGTTATATATAACTATTAATTCTTTGTACAGAAACGTTATAATGTAATGAAACTATAATGTATTGCAGTTTATTATTCGCTCATTCTTATACAATTATAAAATGATATTATTTATAATTCTGAGTAAACATTTTGTACTCTTATTTACCGTGTTAAAATCCCTCTCCCCCGTGTCACTATGTGACGAAAAAAATAATAGGGAATAGTGAACGGAAAGTGTATTCATCTTCTTTGAGGTTGGGAAACTGATAAAAAAAGAATAGGATCCTTTCCCTGCAACATGTAACCAACAGTTTCCAAGATGTGATTTAATAATGCATTACAGTTCCGACAGTTCTCTATTGCAAGTATTGCAGACCTTAAAAACATCTGTATTCGAGTTTAGGTCATAAATTTTGCAATTAATTTGGTTTGCAGGGTTGGCTCTGCGATAAACATACTGCCATCGCGGCGTCAATTGCTACTGCTATTTTTATTAATATTGAAAAGTTTCTTGCAAATAGTCTTCTGCTGATATTGAAAAGTTTCTCACAAATGTTCTTCTTATATACCAACATAATGATCAATCTTTGTAAAAGTATTGTTATGTAAAAAATTATGGTATGAAAATTTCTCGCAATTACGCTTAAGAGGACTGGGGTCTGTTACGAATCGTGTTGCATTTTTTCCCGAAAAAATAGAACTCAACTGTTGTGAAAAAATGCAGTCCTACAATTTAATAAAACCTTTCCAATTTCTTAATATGCATTTAGTATTATTAAGATAAAAGTTTTAATTTTATTACTTAGTAAGTATCTTTTAGTGAACTGTATCACATATTATGCATGAATTTCACCAATATATACATGATATCACTCGAGTGAAACTCCAAAAATGTTGGCATCATCTTTTGGGCAAAAGGTCCGTCCAATACATTGAAAAGAGACTTCGATAATTTTACATTCACTCATGCAATTCGAAACTAGCAGTTGAATCCTTCCAGTTATCAATAAAAACCTCTAGTATATAATTGACTCAAATAATTCAAACTAACAAATTATTGCCCATTTGCTCTGAAGTTGGAGAACAAAAATGTGTCCGCCCGTTGATATAGGATACTCTGCATTCGAATGTTCCACTCAAAGCAATGATGGAGGTGCCTGATGCAATAAAAGGTATATGTGACGTTCCAGGGGAATTTGATAACAAACGATATTAACGATAATTATTAACGATAATATCGTTAATAAAACAATAGAATTAGCGATATTATCGCTAATAATTATCGTTGCGTTATTATAGTTAATAGCGCTATTATCGTTAATATCGTTATTATCGTTATTATCGCTATTATCGTTATATATATTATATATACTATAATTACGAAATTATAGTAAGAAAGTAACTATATTTTTGATATTAACGATAATAACATTAATATTAAACATGTGATCATTTTATTTGTGACAAGGAAACCATTTCGTGTATATTAATCTTTCTTTCGCTTGATTACGGCGTAAGAAATTCAATTTTAGAATTACCCTCAAGTAAAGTTTTAGAGCCCTGTGTAAACACAACTTTCAGACAACCTTTCACATAAACTTCATAACAAACTGAAGGAAACAGGTAATGTTATTTTTAAACGAAGGTGAGTATTTCAAAAGAGAAATTTTGCAACTCGTCAAGCCGACGTTAAAATGTTTTCATTCGTCCCTTCCTACATTCGTCCTTCATCCCAATGTTGAACCTGAAAACATTATCGACGAAATGACAAAAATCAATAATGATCACTGAAAACGTTGCGATCAATTTAATTAAGGGTACATCTTCACCCAGTGCAAGTGAAATGTCTTTCGAAAGAATAATAATAAAAGTTTTGCTATCGAAAAAAACTTTAATGTAACGTGTCTTTAATAATGTAAAGTTTTTTTCCCAAGAGCTTATAGAATGGCAACCCGTCGAACAATTCAGAAAAAAGAATTATAGCAGACGGTTTCTACTTGTGCCTGCTTTCGAACTTACTTCTGTATCTTTAATCTCCAAATGAATATAAGAACCAGCTAATTAAGTTCAATTTAATACACAAACGCGTGCTACCTGCAAATGTACATTTCAAAATAATACATTACCAAATCGAATGACACGGTATTTTAAAGTGGCTTTTCAAATTTGTGCTGAAGGTACAGGAATAACAAATGAAAAAAAAGTGCTTCGTTATTTCTAGAAAAATATATGTCCGCGTGTCATAATTGAATGAATCAGAGTTTATCATGTCATGAACAAGCGAGTTTGTTTTGAATTGATTGCTATTTGGCGAAATAATAATTAAATCACGGTTATTTTAGAACTTCATAAAACGACACACGTATGTGAAATGTATAAACAAACGTCTTGAACAAAACTTTTTGACGATAGTAACGGTAATCTGTGTTCTTACCATATTAACGATATTAACGATATTAGCGATATTAACGATAATAACGTTACTCTGTAGCTCCATTAACGATATTAACGATAATAACGATATTAACGATATTAACGTTAATATCGTTTGTTATCAAAATCCCCTGGAACGTCACATATACTCCATACAGTGCCAGTATGCAAATATTGAAAGTTCACAAGGCACGTAGAGGAGTGACGAGGAATGGCTTTCAGTGTCTCCATGGTCACTGATGATGACGCATTCCACGATCAGTGATACAAAAAAGAAGGCAGGGAAGAACCAATTGGCCATTTCAACTGGTAGGTATCAATAAATCGATTCAGTGTGTGCATAATGTCTAACTGGTGAGGATGGATCGGATTGAATTCAGTGCCCCTTGTTGTGTAGTGTGGTTCCCATTTCCTATATAAAATAAACACAGCACATTCAAAATGCTCAACAATATCATTGAGCTTTTATTACACAAAATTTAAATTTATTTTTAAGCAGATATGCACAGCTTCTAATCTTATATATATAATTTAAAACTAGGAAAGTACTATTTATCATACATCTCTGATTCTGATACTATAATGCAAATCACCTATAAAAGTACAAAGTAAGTTCTCGTTTATGTTTTTCAAGCAGATGTATTATAATATGTTGACTTTTTTATTAGTGTTTAAATTTGTAAAGGAAAATTGCGTTGTGTCAAAATTAAGCTGCTTTTTTGATTCTATTGTAGTAACCATTGATTTTGCAGGTGGTTGTGTGCTGGTTTCAGGTGATCCAGTAGACATTCGTTTAATGGAAAATTTTTGTCTTAATTCAATTTGACAAATTTGCTGAAAATTTAAGATTTTCTCCACAAGAAGACATTGCATTTTTGACAAATAGTTCCTGGAAGGCTGTCACCATCATGTATGTTTACACCACATACCCTTAAAATTTTCCTGCTTAAGTTTTTTCTTTCACCCGACACAGAATGTAGCTACTTTTTAACAAAAAGCTGTTGTCAGTAAGTTTATATATACTACTGCACTGCACAATCTGCACTGCATGTTCCTTCAGCTCTGGGTTTTCGAGAATAGACTTTTTAGGTGTAGTTTTCAATAACTATTCATTCATTATTTAACTAGAAGTTCATATTCATCAGTCAACTGATACGCTACTTGAAAACTATGGGGAGGAACGGCACAAATTAGTCAGAGAACTTAAATAAAGTCGCACTGGCAGCCTATTTATATAAACTAAAAAATATTTTATTAAAATCATTATTATGCTATCAAGGTTGGCCAAAAGCACATGCAGATGAAGGGTTGATAAGTTGGGGAATGTATACAAATTAAGGAAAAACAAGAATAATGGTTTTCCAAAAACAATGAATTTATAAAATTTTCTCTTCCAAACCACGTGCTCGGACTTTCATTCTCGCTTCTTCGTTTACCATTTTGATAAACAAACGCGCTGCTCAGACATTCCAACCCTAGAGAATCTAATATCGGGAGTTTAGTGACTGCCCGAGAGCCAACCATGGTTGGGGTGGAGGTGGGAATTTTGGATTATATGTTTGTCTAAAACACCGGAAAACGCCATTTTGAAGAATAATTTTGAGATTTAAACTAGTCAGCGATGAGCACCACTAGACTGCCGCCGTTAACCATTTCATTGAACTTTTAGAATTCTCCAAAATTTTCCTTTCAATTTTGCTTTCGGATGCTTTTTTATTTTATTCTGTTATCATTTTGTGTCAATAAACATTAAAGGAACCCTAAAAACGAGGTTGGTTTACATGCGCTATCTTTTACTATAATGCCGTCACCGACTAAACAGCAAGCAATTTGTAGCAGGCGCTTGCTTGTCGCTTTGTTTACAACTATAGTGGAGTGATATGGTGAACTGCGAGCTTGCCATTAAAATTTGCACACTTTGAAATATTGTGGCCTATTTATATCCTGATATCGGGAGATCATGTGGCTCATCGGGAGATCGGGATTGTCATCTTGAGATCGGGAGTCTCCCGCTCATATTGGGAGAGTTGGAATGTATGGCTGCTTAAATTATTCGAGAATCCTGATGAACCAATGAAATCAGAGGACGCAGCAGCCGTGGTAACCGTAAATAAGACTACGTTTCCATTATTTCGGATCACTCGCGGACCGGCCCAAAAAGCGTATCGGATCGGCCTTCTGTTTCCATTAGAACGGAGTAATCCGATACATGTTTTGGTTCGATGGCGTATTGGGCCGCTCCGCTGTTTAAAGTAACCAGCCCCAGTTCGAACCAATGGAAACACTTTAATTCGGACCGGTTTGTGTGTTTCTATGGAAACATTTTTTGGTGCATGCAAACTGAATTCTTGCTTTACTAGCTTAAACGCTTCTCTGGCTTTGATTGTTGCGGCAGCACGAAAGCAAACAGATGCTCATTTATCTTTGATTGCCACAGAAATGTTTAAGCGATACAAAAAGAAAAAAACAAAAAAAATCAAAGAATACACAGGTTTATCAAGGAGGAATAAAAAATCAGGGAAGTTGCATAGATTAATTATCTCCATGTCATTTAGGTTATGTTTTCTTTTCTGCTAAAACACAATGTATATTCAAAGATAAGATATTAGCTTACGTATTTTAAGGGAAGACTAGTAGATTCCTATTGAATAATTTATCCTATTCTTTTCCTACAAACACTACAAATTTGTATATAGCTCTACAAACAATGAAACCAGTTTCGTAACCAGAGAAAAAGAAAAAAAAAATTCCAATGAATTTCTAAGAACTGAATGTTCCTATTTAGAGATGATAAATTGCAAAATTAGGGTTTTATTGATCATTATTGACTCAACACTCCCACTTACCACGAAATAGGGAAGTTCAGCAAATATTTTTCCTTCAAGTATAATAGTATTTACAGTTGAAATTATATACGTGAGCTTGTAAGAACGTAATGCTGGAAATTCCAGCTAGTAACTGCAATTTGAAGCCTAAATAAAATGGATTGAAGTATCAAAGTTGTAGTAGTTATTCTTGCCCATACGATTTCTATTAATAAACATTATGCAGTTTCGACAAAAATCTCCCGGCTTTAATTGACTTAATTTAATCTCCTTTGATTGATTGTTGACGAAACGCATCTATATGCAAGGTTAGGTTTCTCCAGTTATAATTTATTCAATGACTTAAGTATTCACCAGTGCTGGCGTAGTCCCTGTGAAACATGGTATCATCACAGACATTTTCAATTCAAGCAGTGACTGTTTCGTTTTCATTGTGAAAATAGTACAGAGGTTCTTTTCATCACAAGTGGTTTAAATACGTCTTTGTTTTGGCTGAATAGATTCGCATGTCCACCAACTGAATAAGGGCTTCCCAGATACTAATCAAGCGGTAATTTAGAAAGATAATCTTTTGTTTTGTAAAGTGATTATAATCTTGATTTTTGTGCATCCAGGTTGCGCCCACAGGTTGAATCCACAAAACTAAAACGATTACATTACTCAGAGTTCATGTTTTTCCCCTCCACGTACAAAAAGACTTATATCTTGTAAATACTTACCTGCTAAAACATTTTCAAATAAGTGCTGAATTTCTCTATGTCGAGGTTGGTGGTAGGTGGATCAATAACAAAACCCTAATTTTTAATTTATCACCTTCTAAAAAAGTAAAATTCATTTCTTGGAAGTTCACAGGAAAAGTTTAGTAAATATATGCAACTGATTTTCATATTATTACTTTTCATAATTGCACAAAAACGGAGAAAACAACAGCAAATAAAAATATTGTGCTTTTGATTTTCCATAGACTTTTTACATGCATGAAACTTTGTACAGACATATTTCATTTAAATTTCGATGCTCATCTAAATCGTTAATAATATAGATTAGAGGCAAAGACGATTGCTGGGATTCCATTCACGTGTGCATCAGTGGCAAGCAAATTGACGTGGGTTAAATAGATTTGGATGCTGAAAAAATAACAAAAACCTATCCGATGTCAGATTTTGATGTTTCTTCTAAAGAAAACGTGCGTATGCTTCCTCAGAGTAAGTATCGACTTATTCAACTTTGCTAATTCCAAATACAAATAAATTAAAACACTGCACACCTCATGTACTTTCAATTAAACTAAAAGACATTCTTGCCATGATTGTGAATAGGGATGCATTTGCTCCTTGAAAAGAATACTTTCGCATTCGGAATTACAGTAGAGTCTCCATAACTCGAACAACCAGGGGGAAAAGGAAATCGTTCGAAAGATAGAGACAGTCGAGTTGTAGAGGTTTACAAGTTTTTACGAAATACCCTTATTATTTGCGGACCAGGTGAATAAAAACGGTAAATGCATCATGTATTCTTGCATATAGGGGGGTTTTGGGTTAGTTTAAAGTCAAAGATAATGTACTTTTGTGTTTTTTTTCATAATCAACTAAGAAAAGAAATCAGTAATCACTTTCTGTTTACAAATAAAATCATGATCTTTATTGATGTTGTGATTCAGATACTTAAGGTGTACGATCATATCCTCTCCAAATTTGGAAAATAGACTCAAGTCTTCGAGGACTGTAATTGCCGAACGCACTTGATCAGCTGTTGGTCGTGTGAGATTATCCTCGTCCTTGTCATCTTCATCATCCACTTCTAATTCTTCGTCTTCAGCTCCAGTGATGTCAGCGATGATGTCAGCAGTTGTTAGACGCCCATGGGATGTACTGACTTCGATATCGAAATCAATGAAATCTTCAGTTGATATGGTAGAATCGATATGGTCAGGGAACTTTTGCTTTATGTACGAGAGTTCAGCATCGAGGGTTGGGATTGGGTCCTCTTCTACTTCATTACTGGCTAGGCTTTTAAATGGATCGTCATCTTCGTTGATGGCTTCTTGGGCATCCTCTTGAGAAATTCCGGATTTTTGAAAACAGTTGGTGAACGTTTGGTTGGCAATGTCATCCCACGCTTTCCTGAGCATGAACATAGCAGCAAGGATGGAGAACTTAGGGATCGACGCTTTCTCATCCAACGCTTTTATCATCTTACGGACTGCTAACGAACGATATTTTGCTTTCAGGGCACGGATGATTCCTTGATCCATAGGTTGAGTTTGTGACGTAGTATTCGGGGGAAGGAAGATTAATTCTACCCATTCCAGGTTTTCAACATGAGGATGTGCGGTACAATTATCAATAATTAAAGCAATTTTACGTTTGGGGACAGAAAATTTCCGATCAAGCTCGCGTACCCACTCTTCGAACAGCTCTCCAGACATCCAGCTTTTCTTTTGGGAACGGTATCGGCAGGGTAGTGTTTTGACACCCTTGAAGCAACGAGGTTTGGCGGACTTTCCGATTACGAACATTGGCAATCGCTCCCCTGAAGCATTACCAGCAGCTACTCTAAGGTCCTTAATACAAGGGGGGGTCTTTATAGTAGGGGGGGTCAGAAATTTTCCAAAAAGTTAATAAGCGGGGGGGTCTTTATAGTAGGGGGGGTCAGAAATTTTCCAAAATGTTTCAATCTTTCAATGAGCAACAGATAACACTCATTCACTAACAAAGCAATGGAATGTCATCCTTTATTTAAAACTTTTTGTACACTGCAATGTCTTCATTTACTACTAAGAAAAAACTTCACAGAGACTTTACAAAAACAAAGAACAGTCTACGCAGCACGTGATGAAAATTAATAAGCGGGGGGGTCTTAATAAGGTCCGGGGGGGTCGGAAAAAAGTCGAAAAATTAATAAGCGTCCCCCCCCCCCCCCCCTTGTATTAAGGACCTTAGAGTAAGGCTGACCTTACTGTGCTTCCCCCCAGAGCACTTTTCACCTTTCATGTAGAGAGATTTGTTGGGAAGGCATTGGAAGAAGAGCCCAAACTCGTCGGCATTAAATATATTTTCCAGGGGATAGCGGGACAGAATGGTAGGTAAGGTTGTCTCTGACCATGGTGCTGTCATCTCCTCAGTGACGGATCTAGATTCACCAGCGATGGTTTTGAAGGACACGCCATACCTGAAAATAATGGATAAGAAAAACGTTCATCTCCCTAATTGTGGCTAGTGTAGTTAGAGCTTTAAAGTTTTGCTCGATTCTAATTTCCCAAATCTTTAAACTTTGTTTTTGAACCAAAAAGTGAAAGAAAGTATGGATGTCATGGAAGTCAAACAAGTGAAGAAATTAAAAGACATTATATGTTGCATGGAACTTCCTATCATTAAGCTTATTACGTACGAAATCGAGTCTTTTGTTATGGGTTACCATGTTTATAAAAGTAACTGGACACCCTCTGTTGGAGACGAATTTTATGGGTTTATGGAGCCGACAAATAAGATGGATAAATATGCAGTTGCAGTCAAGAAAAGTGACGGATAGATCATTGGCCATCTACCGCTAGGAAAGTCTGGACGATTTGCAAAAGTCATATTTTACTTTCTGAAGAATGACAGCGCCAATGTTTGCAAAATAACAATCACTGGAAAGTCATTAAACCTCGGCGATGGTTTAGGAATGAAAGTTCCTTGCAAGTTATCCTTCCTATCTGAAAGAGCGTCGATTGAAATTTTACAAAAACAACTACCAAAGCTTTTGTAACATTTATACATTTTTTCATGAAAATAAAAGACCCAGATTATGTCAAACTAACCTAGTTTTCCATTTAGCTAGCCATCCCTGAGAAGCTTGAAATGACTCAATACCCAATCCTTCGGCAAACTCGAGTGCTTTCTCCTTTAGAATAGTGCCACTTATTGGGATGTTTTCACTCCTCATAACGAGGAGCCACTTGTGGACAGCTGTGTTGATGTCTTCAAATTTTTGAGGTTTCGTTCTTTTTGATAAGAGTCCGGTGTTGAACTGTGCGAAGATCTTTTCTTTGTTCTTCTTCCACGTCGAAAGAGTGCTCGATGGAATTTCAAATTTGGCTGCGACATCCTTTGGAACAGTCCCTTTTTCCAGCTCTTTGAGGGCAATGTATTTGATTATGCAGGATTTATTTTTGATTTTTTGTTTTGATCCTGCTTTGGACGCCATGTTTTTGTGTAGGCTTCAACTCCGAAAAAAGACCTTCGAAAAAGGCGTTCGAATAGGCGTTCGAAAGGCTCAAGCATTCGAATCATCCGTTCGAATAATGTAAGGCCTGCGCCACACGTAAATGTTTAAACATTTAAACGATAAAGACTCAAAACATGAGTAAAACCTTTCAAATTTTGCTAAATTTTGCATAACGCTGCAGGAAAATTCGAGTTATGGAGACAAAAACCTTCAAGGAACAAGAAAATTCGTTCGAAAGAAGGGAATATTCGAGTTATGGAAATTCGAGTTGTAGAGGTTTTTTTATGAGAGTTTATTAGGAAATTTTCAAGGTGCCAGCGAATTTGTTCGAAAGAAGGAGACATTCGAGTAATAGAGGTTCGAGTTATGGAGACTCTACTGTAGAAAGATTGACAATATACCATGACTGCCTGAATGAGTTACACACTGCAATTTAAGAACAAAAGACCAACGCTTCCCTGACATCCCTGACAGCAAGTCCACTATACACAGTTGGAAGTTTTGAAGCACAAACATCCATAAGTACACAAAACATTCCAGCTTATCACATGAAAGTTTTCACGGTAAATAACCCAAATTGTGATCCTCTCTCTCATCAAATATACTTCCACAAGGAAGAATAATGCAATCCGTCTTGCAGGGAGACATATCTCCTGGATGAGAAAGGAATTGTTTTCGCATGGTGGTAGATATTGTGTTGGTGAACGGTCCTTCAATAAATGACATATGAAAACACCAATATTTTAAGGACTAATGGGAACACTTCTCCAATCTCTTTACAACCATTTTTTATAATTCATTTAAAATTTCACTGTAGACTACAAAATTTTAGTGTTTCTTCAGTTTTTACATTTGAGTGAAGAAATCTATCATACTTACGATATATATTCCAAACATTAATGTTGTGCTCTGAATTTTCCGATTTTGAACTTGAAAATTGAAAGTTGACGGGCGCTTTACTGTGGCGTAAAAAACTATAACATTACAATCACGGACGGACCGATGGACTGACAGACACGGGTAAATGAAATATCAGCTCCCAAGAAATCAAGAAATGTTATCATTTCAATTTTAATTGACATTATTATTGTTTCTCTTTGTCTACTTCGTTCTAGAATAGCTAGTGTATGGAATTAGATATGTATTCGTCAAAGTGGCCATCTGCTTAGTGTATTTCAAACATTGGATCATTGTTCCTTATTTTATAGTTAAACAAATACGTGGTTGTTGTAAGTGATTGTGACAAACACATTTATTGATTGATTGAATCCCGTCTGCTGAAAAGGAGTAGGAACTTTCATCACAGACCTAGCCACTCTGAGGATATACCAAGCACTTATTGCAACAATAATTACATACTGTTCACTGACAAACTTTTACCATCAACCATACCGAAAATCATCAATACTTGCACTCCAGTCTCGTGTTTTCAAAGACATACCATCAATCAACAAAATCCTCCAAAGGAATATAATGTACCACTGTGTTTAAATGCTTAAATGACGATGTTCCAAATTTTGAGGACTATTTTGATCTTATATTACATTGTAAAGAAACTAGAAACAACAATAGAATTATAAGAACTCCGAGAATTAAGTTAGAAAGCACCAAGAAAGATTTTTATTATAACGGTACAATGCTATATAATAGCCTCCCACTAGAAATAAGAACAAAAGACACTTATCATGATTTTTGCAAAAAACTAGATATTTATCTAAATTCTAATTATCATACTAAAGATCCCTTTTTACCGTCAGTTTCCATGAATGGCACCCAGTTGGAAGAAAACAACTCCTTTCGTCTCCTCGGCATCACTTTTTCATAGGACTTCTCCTGGCGTTCCTACATTGAGGCAATTGCTAAGTCAGCCTCAATGAAGGTGGGCTCCCTTCTTTGTGCGAGAGTATACCTCAGCCCTGATGCCATTCTTTACCTCTATAAATCTGCTATTCGGCCTTGTATTGAGTATTGCTGTCATATTCGGGGTGGTGCACCCTCAGACCCTCTTAAACTTTTAGATCGTATTCAGAATCGTATCTGTAATGTTATTGGTGATAAATTTGCAAGTAAACTTGACACACTCTCCTATCGCAGATCTGTGGCGTCTCTTTGCCTCTTTTATAAATAAATTTGGAGATACTTTAATGGTAGAAATTTTCGCGGTACTAATTTTCGCGAGGTCACGAGCTCGCGAAATCGATGGGATTTATTTTCGCGAATGAATGATCTCGCGAAATTTTGCGAGATTTATTTTCGCGAAATCAGAAACTCGTAAAATTTCGCGAGATAAATTTTCGCGAATGGCAAATTAGGTAAAAAAATTCGCGAGATTAATTTTCGCGCATGGCAATTTAGATAAAAAAAAACTCGCAAGATAAATTTTTCGAATTGAAATTCTAGTAAGAAAGAAAGACTTTTGTATTGGTACTCTCAAGGATCCTTGTTCATTTTAAACAGAAAGAGAAATACAAAGTACAAATACTAATACAAATACAAATACTAGTCGTAACGAGAAAGTAAAAAATATGGACATCAGGGATATGTTTAAGAACGTCAAACAGCCTGCACCTTCGGGAGCGTCGGACAATGATATCGTGGTTGTTTCTGACTAAGTAGTAGATTTTATATTGATTTTACCCCTTTTTAGTAAACTCGAAAGAGATTCAAAAAAGCAAAAAAAAAGTGTTTTTTTTTTCGAAATTTCGCGAGATTTATTTTCGCGAATCATGTATTGCGAAGAAATTCGCGGGACTTATTTTCGCGAATTGGCGAAATAATGTTTTTTTTGGGATTTATTTTCGCGAATTTGGCAAAAATTCGCGAAACTCGCGAAAATTAGTACCGCGAAAATTTCTACCATTAAAGTATTGGAGCAGTCAGATCTCTACTGCGCGGTAAGTCATACATACACTGGCGAAAATACCAGATTTCCAAGTTTACTGTCCAGTAGCAAAAAACTTACTTGCAGTGGACATTCTATTAATGCGCAGTAGAAAATTTGTTACTGCGCAGTTGAGCTTTTGTTAATGCTTTTGCAATCGCTAATGACTGATTTTTTTTGCAAGAGTTAAAAAATGGGGCAATACACGTTTTCCTGTCGTACTCCTCTGATTGTAAGAGGAATAAAGTTTCCAAGAAGTTATAACTACTTTAAAACGATCATAGATAACAAAACAAACTAGAATTACCCTCATAATAATCACACAATATCTCGTATGCTTCAGGCATCGAGACGATTTATGTGAATGGTAGTGCCTCTACTGCGCAGCAGACATAACTCTACTGAGCAGTAGAGACCTTGCACTGTGCAGTAGAGATCAGACTACTGCGCAGTAGAAATCCTTAGTCAACAGCTCAAAATGGATGGCAGATACGAGCCACTGAACATATAGTCAGCTTTTTTCTGATTGCTGAGAATAAAATGTTTGTTTTATTGCTTTACTACAAAGAAAGTGTAAAACCCAATTGAATTATGTTAAGCTAGTCTCATTTATTTAGTCATTAGTGTCACTATGACTGTCGAACATTACAATAATAATGAATTCAATATGGTAGTATAGGATTAAAAATGATGATACACAGTTTGATACCTGAAAATATAGTTTACACTTCCTACAAACAACTGCAATGTAGTATATCAGAAAAATTTGTAGGAAGTGTAAACCACATTTAACTATATAATCGTTATTATTTTATCCATGACTTTTACGTTCTTTTCATTTGCTTGTCTTTTGCATTATGTTAAGCTGGTCTTATTTATTGACTCATTACTGTAATTACACTTCCTACTTCCTACA
Source organism: Turritopsis dohrnii (assembly GCA_027922465.2). Classification (NCBI taxonomy): domain Eukaryota; kingdom Metazoa; phylum Cnidaria; class Hydrozoa; order Anthoathecata; family Oceaniidae; genus Turritopsis; species Turritopsis dohrnii. Next base: position 437,172 of record BQMF02000146.1, on the reverse strand, counting down.
ATTGTTTCTGATATACAGCTAGAATTTTGTATGTATAGTGGCAAACATCTTTAGTTGTCAAATCAGCAACGAAATTTCTTGCCATATTTACTTTGGCTTGGTTCCAGGTCTCTACTATTTTTTTGCTGGCAATTACTCGTCGGTAACTGACAGTCGTAAAAATTCACATAGTAAAAGTATAGGTAGTTCTGTCAACTGCTTCGTTGAAATAGTTATTGATATACCAAATGTTTTGAAATTATTCATACAAACCCATTAGGACCTAAAAGTTCCAGTTGCTTATTTATTGTTTTACTTGTACTATCGGAAAACATGACTTGCAAGTTTTGTTTAAAAAATAAAGGTCCTAATATTGAACATCGCGCTAACATGTTTTACAAGCTTTTTTATTCAATTTAAATGGCGTTTTTTTAATAAAAAATACTATCGAAAAATGTTATGATATAACATACCAGGCATATCATAGCATACCAAACTTGAAGAGACTAAAAGCTTTGTGCCACAGTGCGGACAAAATTTCCCGCTTCCATACGCCTTTCTGCAACGGAGACATATATAAGTCTCTTTTTCAACTTCAGATACATCAATCAATATACATCCACATTCTGCACAAAACGTTCCAGATGAATACTGTATCTTGCACACAGAACACTGAAGTTGCTCTAAAGTTACGAGTTTTGTACCACATTCGCCGCAAAACGTGAAACCAGGGACAGGTTTACGACAATTTTCACACCATTTATCTTTTACATCCATTTTTACGAAACTACATTTTCTCTTTGTCGATAAACTAGATTAAATAGTGCATCAGAGATATACGATTACGTTATATAAATATTTTCTGTCATTCACAAAAGCTTTGATTTGATTTGATCACATAATCATTAATATAAGTTCTACAGATTTCCGAGAACTTACTCTGGATGATAATGATAATTTATGATAACTTATGATAATTTATAATCACTTGCATCTGTGCACCAGAAATGATTTTAAAGGCTAGTGTTGCTTAAAAGATGGTATTCAAGCACTTTCAACCTACTCTTTGATTGCTTATCTCTGACATCTTTTATTTATAACTAAAATAGCAAAATGGATAAGAGAGTGTAAAATGCATAAAATGATTTCACAATGACATATTTGAGTATTCCCCATTAACTGGGAAACGTATTATTACTCAGCGACCGCTGAGTATTAAAATAGGCCGATTGTTTTTTGTTTTTTTTTCGTCCGGTACTTATGAAAGGCTAGTGAAGTTAGACTTGTTTCCGCGCAATCACGTTTTGCACCATTTTGCTTTGCATCAATGCGTTCAACCCTAACCCTAATCCTTTTATGTGTCAAACGTCAGTATACTGAACTCAACTGTCTTCAGATTAATTTCAATTTACTTTCGGTAAGTTTTTGTCCAAACTGCATAAAACTAAATGTGTTTATGTTACTATATTATCATTTTGTTTATTATTTTGCACAAGTTGTATTAGTAGCAGAAGTCAGCTTAAACTAACTGGATGTTAAGTGGCGATTGCTTCTTGCACATTGTTTGAAGTTGACTTCAGTTTGAACTGTTGTAATAACTTTCATTGTATTATTATGATATATTTGCTTTTCCTTTTTATGCATCCATATAGAAAAAGTCTCAAAAATAAATATATAGATAGGTTTAAGCTAGGTGTATTATCACTATAATATATATCTATATATTAATAGCCGATTCTCTGTCTGTCTGTCTGTCTGTTTGTTTGTTTGTAAGTCACGCAAAATGGTAGATTGAGTTGTGAGCGAAATTATTTCTTTTTTTGTGTGCGACGTGAGTTCGAAGCAAATACATTGCAACCCCAATCAAACGTGACTTTTTTTGGCTGATGAACTAATAGGAATAACGTTTTGTTTTTATTATTACTGTTAGTTTTATATTCCACGTTGACTTGGCTTTGAAAACAATACATCAACTAAATACAAAGAAACTAACTGATAAAACAGTTTGGACAAAAAGCAGCAGTGGCAGAACGTGGCAGCATGTTCGGTTTGTCACTAACTCTTGCCTGACTGTCTGAGACGGGTGAACTTTCTTTTTGAGCAATCAAAATGTTTAAAAACCGATAGGTAAAAAAAGAGTATCATAAAACAAAATGTTTTTTTTTTGCTTTTGTCGTAATAGTTGTCTTAATTTCTTTTAATCGATTTCTTTTAATCTATTTTAATCTGATCGAACGTTTTTTTTTATTCTCTTTATTCATTTAGCACGTGCATTTTTTCTCTCCTCCCGTGTGAACGTTTTAAGAAGAGAAACCATTTTCGACCTGTTTGATAGCACCCATGTTTGAGCGCGTAACTTTTTTAAAAAAGCTTTTTTACAAAAGCTAATAAAAAGTGGAAGTTCTTCTTCCTACGTTTTGAGTGTATTGTTGTACTGATCAACGATTGGTTGTAAAAAATAAATAAGTCACACATAATGAAAAGCCTGAAAAATAGTTAATGTAACACTGATGTAACACTGACTGCACACCAGAGGTTGTGACTTCGAATCTTTTCCAAGTTGTATGAGCCGTTTATAAAGTAATTTGCCGTTTATTGATACAGTGATACACAGAGCAGGTGGATATAGGGGCGAGCGACGCCGCCTTGGCGGCTAGTCTATATATTAATAGCCGATTCTCTGTCTGTCTGTTTGTTTGTTTGTAAGTCACGCAAAATGGTAGATTGAGTTGTGAGCGAAATTATTTCTTTTTTTTGTGTGCGATGTGAGTTCGAAGCAAATACATTGCAACCCCAATCGAACGTGACTTTTTTTGGCTGAAGAACTAATAGGAATAACGTTTTGTTTTTATCATTATTGTTAGTTTTATATTCCACGTTGACTTGGCTTTGAAATCAGTACATCAACTAAATACAAAGAAACTAACTGATTAAACATTTTGGACAAAAAGCAGCAGTGGCAGAACGTGGCAGCATGTTCGGTTTGCCACTAACTCTTGCCTGACTGTCTGAGACGGGTGAACCTTTTTTGAGCAATCAAAATGTTTAAAAACCGATAGGTAAAAAAAGAGTATCATAAAACAAAATGTTTTTTTTTTGCTTTTGTCGTAATAGTTGTCTTAATTTCTTTTAATCGATTTCTTTTAATCTATTTTAATCTGATCGAACGTTTTTTTTTATTCTCTTTATTCATTTAGCACGTGCATTTTTTCTCTCCTCCCGTGTGAACGTTTTAAGAAGAGAAACCATTTTCGACCTGTTTGATAGCACCCATGTTTGAGCGCGTAACTTTTTTAAAAAAGCTTTTTTACAAAAGCTAATAAAAAGTGGAAGTTCTTCTTCCTACGTTTTGAGTGTATTGTTGTACTGATCAACGATTGGTTGTAAAAAATAAATAAGTCACACATAATGAAAAGCCTGAAAAATAGTTAATGTAACACTGATGTAACACTGACTGCACACCAGAGGTTGTGACTTCGAATCTTTTCCAAGTTGTATGAGCCGTTTATAAAGTAATTTGCCGTTTATTGATACAGTGATACACAGAGCAGGTGGATATAGGCGGCGAGCGACGCCGCCTTGGCGGCTAGTCTATATATTAATAGCCGATTCTCTGTCTGTCTGTTTGTTTGTTTGTAAGTCACGCAAAATGGTAGATTGAGTTGTGAGCGAAATTATTTCTTTTTTTTGTGTGCGATGTGAGTTCGAAGCAAATACATTGCAACCCCAATCGAACGTGACTTTTTTTGGCTGAAGAACTAATAGGAATAACGTTTTGTTTTTATCATTATTGTTAGTTTTATATTCCACGTTGACTTGGCTTTGAAATCAGTACATCAACTAAATACAAAGAAACTAACTGATTAAACATTTTGGACAAAAAGCAGCAGTGGCAGAACGTGGCAGCATGTTCGGTTTGCCACTAACTCTTGCCTGACTGTCTGAGACGGGTGAACCTTTTTTGAGCAATCAAAATGTTTAAAAACCGATAGGTAAAAAAAGAGTATCATATCAAAACAAAATGTTTTTTTTTTTTTGCTTTTCTTTTAATAAATTAATTTTTTCTTTTAATTGTTAAGCGTTCTGATCGAACGTTTTTTTTATTCTATTTATTCATTTAGCACGTGCCTTTTTTCTCTCCTCCGTGTGAACTTTTAAAGAAGAGAAACTATTTCCCCCCTTACGTTTAATAGCACCCATGTTAGAGCGCGTAACTTTTTTAAAACAAAAGCTAATAAAAAGTTGAAGTTTTCTCTCTATACGTTTTGAGTGTACTGTTATACTGATAAAAGATTGGTTTTACCAGAGGTTGTGACTTCGAATCTGCTTCTGGTTGAACACAAGTTTATAAGGAAATTTGACGTTTATTGATAGAGTGATACAGAGCAGGTGGATATGGGCGGCGAGCGACGCCGCCTTGGCGGCTAGTCTATATATTAATAGCCGATTCTCTGTCTGTCTGTCTGTCTGTCTGTTTGTTTGTAAGTCACGCAAAATGGTAGATTGAGTTGTGAGCGAAATTATTTCTTTTTTTGTGTGCGACGTGAGTTCGAAGCAAATACATTGCAACCCCAATCGAACGTGACTTTTTTTGGCTGATGAACTTATAGGAATAACGTTTTGTTTTTATTATTATTGTTAGTTTTATATTCCAAGGACTACGTTGACTACGTTGGCTTTGAAAACAATACATCAACTAAATACAAAGAAACTAACTGATTAAACATTTTGGACAAAAAGCAGCAGTGGCAGAACTTGGCAGCATGCTTGCCAGTGTAGCCTAACATATGTTTGCCTGACTGTCTGAGACGGGTAAACTTTTTTTTCGAGCAATCAAAATGTTTAAAAACCGTAGACAAAAAAAATAAATTCATGAAACAAAATTTTTTTTTCTTTTCTTTTAATAATTTAATTTCTTTTTTTCATTGTTATGCGCTTCAGATCGAACGTTTTTTTTTATTCACTTTATTCATTTAGCACGTGCCTTTTTTTCTCTCCTCCCGTGTGATCTTTTTAAGAAGAGAAACGATTTCCCCCTTACGTTTGATGGCACCCATGTTAGAGTGCGTAACGTTTTTAAAACAAAAGCTAATAAAAAGTTGAAGTTTTCTCTCTCTACGTTTTGAGTGTATTGTTACACTGATGAAAGATTGGTTTTACCAGAAGTTGTGACTTCGAATCTGCTTCTGGTTGAACAAAAGTTGTACGAGCCATTTATAAGGAAATTTGACGTTTATTGAAATCAGTACATCAACTAAATACAAAGAAACTAACTGATTAAACATTTTGGACAAAAAGCAGCAGTGGCAGAACGTGGCAGCATGTTCGGTTTGCCACTAACTCTTGCCTGACTGTCTGAGACGGGTGAACCTTTTTTGAGCAATCAAAATGTTTAAAAACCGATAGGTAAAAAAAGAGTATCATATCAAAACAAAATGTTTTTTTTTTTTTGCTTTTCTTTTAATAAATTAATTTTTTCTTTTAATTGTTAAGCGTTCTGATCGAACGTTTTTTTTATTCTATTTATTCATTTAGCACGTGCCTTTTTTCTCTCCTCCGTGTGAACTTTTAAAGAAGAGAAACTATTTCCCCCCTTACGTTTAATAGCACCCATGTTAGAGCGCGTAACTTTTTTAAAACAAAAGCTAATAAAAAGTTGAAGTTTTCTCTCTATACGTTTTGAGTGTACTGTTATACTGATAAAAGATTGGTTTTACCAGAGGTTGTGACTTCGAATCTGCTTCTGGTTGAACACAAGTTTATAAGGAAATTTGACGTTTATTGATAGAGTGATACAGAGCAGGTGGATATGGGCGGCGAGCGACGCCGCCTTGGCGGCTAGTCTATATATTAATAGCCGATTCTCTGTCTGTCTGTCTGTCTGTCTGTTTGTTTGTAAGTCACGCAAAATGGTAGATTGAGTTGTGAGCGAAATTATTTCTTTTTTTGTGTGCGACGTGAGTTCGAAGCAAATACATTGCAACCCCAATCGAACGTGACTTTTTTTGGCTGATGAACTTATAGGAATAACGTTTTGTTTTTATTATTATTGTTAGTTTTATATTCCAAGGACTACGTTGACTACGTTGGCTTTGAAAACAATACATCAACTAAATACAAAGAAACTAACTGATTAAACATTTTGGACAAAAAGCAGCAGTGGCAGAACGTGGCAGCATGTTCGGTTTGCCACTAACTCTTGCCTGACTGTCTGAGACGGGTGAACCTTTTTTGAGCAATCAAAATGTTTAAAAACCGATAGGTAAAAAAAGAGTATCATATCAAAACAAAATGTTTTTTTTTTTTTGCTTTTCTTTTAATAAATTAATTTTTTCTTTTAATTGTTAAGCGTTCTGATCGAACGTTTTTTTTATTCTATTTATTCATTTAGCACGTGCCTTTTTTCTCTCCTCCGTGTGAACTTTTAAAGAAGAGAAACTATTTCCCCCCTTACGTTTAATAGCACCCATGTTAGAGCGCGTAACTTTTTTAAAACAAAAGCTAATAAAAAGTTGAAGTTTTCTCTCTATACGTTTTGAGTGTACTGTTATACTGATAAAAGATTGGTTTTACCAGAGGTTGTGACTTCGAATCTGCTTCTGGTTGAACACAAGTTTATAAGGAAATTTGACGTTTATTGATAGAGTGATACAGAGCAGGTGGATATGGGCGGCGAGCGACGCCGCCTTGGCGGCTAGTCTATATATTAATAGCCGATTCTCTGTCTGTCTGTCTGTCTGTCTGTTTGTTTGTAAGTCACGCAAAATGGTAGATTGAGTTGTGAGCGAAATTATTTCTTTTTTTGTGTGCGACGTGAGTTCGAAGCAAATACATTGCAACCCCAATCGAACGTGACTTTTTTTGGCTGATGAACTTATAGGAATAACGTTTTGTTTTTATTATTATTGTTAGTTTTATATTCCAAGGACTACGTTGACTACGTTGGCTTTGAAAACAATACATCAACTAAATACAAAGAAACTAACTGATTAAACATTTTGGACAAAAAGCAGCAGTGGCAGAACTTGGCAGCATGCTTGCCAGTGTAGCCTAACATATGTTTGCCTGACTGTCTGAGACGGGTAAACTTTTTTTTCGAGCAATCAAAATGTTTAAAAACCGTAGACAAAAAAAATAAATTCATGAAACAAAATTTTTTTTTCTTTTCTTTTAATAATTTAATTTCTTTTTTTCATTGTTATGCGCTTCAGATCGAACGTTTTTTTTTATTCACTTTATTCATTTAGCACGTGCCTTTTTTTCTCTCCTCCCGTGTGATCTTTTTAAGAAGAGAAACGATTTCCCCCTTACGTTTGATGGCACCCATGTTAGAGTGCGTAACTTTTTTAAAACAAAAGCTAATAAAAAGTTGAAGTTTTCTCTCTCTACGTTTTGAGTGTATTGTTACACTGATGAAAGATTGGTTTTACCAGAAGTTGTGACTTCGAATCTGCTTCTGGTTGAACAAAAGTTGTACGAGCCATTTATAAGGAAATTTGACGTTTATTGATACAGTGATACAGAGCAGGTGGACATGGGCGGCGAGCGACGCCGCCTCGGCGGCTAGTACAGTATTTAATACGGAAAGTACAAAAGTACTAAAACAAAGTTGCATCCCTTATTGCTTTATTGCTTAACTTTTAAATATATACAATAAAAATTGTATATTTTTGAATAATAAAAAAACAGGTATTATATAGTGCATGCGTAAGTGAGTTTTTGAACACAAGTAACATTTAGATGTTTGTTTACAATGTAAAATATGATAGTGAAATGGTTTTTATTTCAGTGGAAAACCGGAGGAAAACGAACAACAATTATATACCAAGTGGAAGAAAGTATATTTTTGCGATAAAAATGTGTGCTGGAAAATACAGGAGAAATTGCCGTATTTCTTTTTATAGTTATCGAATGTGGCTACAAATGAAAATGCACTGAAGTTGTTTAAAAATGGCTGGAAAAAGATGATGTTTATTTACATTGGTGAGAATGGTTTTTATTCTTTTTTCGGTAGGAAAAGGTTTGAAAAGTTATAAGTATATAATATACGTAAGTATATACATGAGTCAAACGGATTGAATCATTCAGGATGCATGTGCTACAAGCAGTTACTGCTTTGTTTTGGTAACAAACTTGCTGCTATTTACGAAATGTTATAAAATTTCATTTAGTAGATTGATGATGCAAAAAAGATGTATTTTTTTCATTTTATTTATTTCAAAATGGTTCCACAGTTACGAAATGTGTTGTGGAAATAAGAAAGGTGTTATGACTAGCTGTCTTAAGAACAAAATGCAAGCTCTCATTATGTTATTTCTGCACCCATCTTTTTGTTAAATTATTCCAGTTATAAAATTTCATTTAGTAGATTGATAATGTTTGGTGGTTTGTATGTACTGTCTGCCAGCTATTATGTGTTTGTTTAATAACTTAATGCCAAGGTGTGAATATGGTATGAATATAGGACAAATATGTTTTGAAAACATATTTGTCCTATATTCATACCATATTATGTGTTTGTTTTAGTTGTTTTTATTTGCTTCTGGTACGATTAGCTGTTCTTCACTGGTTATGCATTGAAATCTTTTTCTTTTAGGTCAGAAAATAAAAAGTGTATATATGCCATTAAAGAAATGAAACAGGTGGTTAAATATTGAGGGTTAGTAAAGTGAAGAATTTCGGAAATTCATTAATAATTATTCATTAGTTATTACTGTCCAATGCAGCTGTGCTACAAAAAAAGCATTGCTGGATGGATTTGTCTTTAGTTCATATTTTTCATGTTTGCGCATTATTGTATTTGGTGTGATTTTCATATGTAAATGTTGTTGCAATTATTTTTATTATTTTTATGTTTGGTTGTGTATGTATGTATCCCAGAGGTTAAAAGTCAGTTTATAAAACCTTTATTCAGTGCAGCCCTAGTATTGAGTGAACCCGTATTAACTTACCGCATAGGATTATGTTATGAACTTTTCAATCTATTGCTATTACAAATTCTTTTATTAAAATTGTGCTTTTAATTATTACTTTTAGGATAATGTGTCCTTGGATTTTCTTTTTGTCTTATTGTCATGGTATGATTAGGATTTCTGCTTCATTATACAGTTGAAATCTTTTTTCTTTTAGGTAAGATAAATAATAAAAAAAGGATATCAATGATTAAAGAAATAAAAGTCATGGTTTTAAATCATGATATTTGTGGTTTGGAGAAGAACAGATTATAAATTTATTTCACCAATTCATTTATGATTGCTGTTTATTGTAACTTTAAAATAACAGAAACAGAGTTGAAGGTATCGATCGATTGTTTTTAATCCATATTTTGTAATCGGTTAAAAGGAGCTAATATTATGCGTTTGATGTTTCAATTTTTTTATAATGTTGATGTTTTCTTTTTTTTAAGGGGATTTTTTTATTTTTTTTATTTTTTCCCAACTGATATATTTAAAGGATTGGAAATCACATTTTCATTATCATTTAATATAGTGAATTCACTTTTTCTCTAATGACCACAAAACTGCAACCATAAGTTCTAAGAACTTTTTTCGACACAAAATTTTTATCTTTACTTATTTTTCTTTGTTTATTGATTTTTTTCTTAGAATTGGTGGCTCTTGTTCTTGATGTCGCCAGTAAAAAGAACTAAAATAGATCCCAACTTGCAACTTGAAGATTGAAGTAAGCCACACCACCTGCCATGGGAACTGAAAAACCACAAGTTTTTTTCAAACTAATGTTGCAACAGTGCTACTTTTCATTAATCTGGTGAAAACATTATATTGATCTGAAAGATTTACTAAATTCAATTGATATGGATGATTTAGTCGAAGGAATTTTATTAGACGATAAATCCAATGAGGAAATTCATTTTGATCAAAGTATTTCCTAAATTTCAATTTTGTGTTGATAAATTGCCAACGCTAATAATCATAACTATTATGTATATATATGTTAAACTTTATCTGTTGAAACGAATGTAAATGTATTGCGAGGTATAGTAGAACGTTTTTGTACAGGCTACACGTAAAGCTGATTATTGAATTTTTTAGTCATCTGAGCCCTTTTTGTGTTTGTTTCATTGTGTCTAAATTTTGTTGCGCTTAATTAGTGTAACTAACGTTAAAACGTTGCCTTTTGGAATTAAATGTACTTTCAGTTAATATCAGTTCAGTTCCTTTATTTTTTTTATTTTTTTTGAATAACAAGCTAAAATTTATTTCAAATTATTAAAAATCATTAAAAATATTTTAAATAGTTCCTTTATTCCCTCGTTGGTTATCTAACTTTAGAAGAAAATCCAATTTTCGCTCCATTTCTTTGTTATGTTTGTTAGAAAAAGCATCTGCATTTGTCAGCCTTTTAGTTGTATTTCAATATGGTATATATTTCAAATCGCGGATACGCGAGGTGTTTGGAATGCAAACCGATCGTCGTCGTCGTGAAGCCAAAAAATGTATACTTCGTGGATACGTTTACATGAAATCAACACATGAAGCGAAAAATTCGTACCGTGCACGTCTTCGAGGTGCCAGCGCAGTAACCCACTTTAGATTTCAAAGTTTCTTGGATTTAAAAGAAATTAAAGATGAAAAAGATCGTAAAGAAGTTCTCAATATTTTGTGAACAGAGTGAAAGAGATAAGCTTTTGTTATATTTTTATTCTTGCTTTTGTTTTCTTTTATAAATGTCTGAGTGTTTGTTTTGTACACGTGTGGGTTGTATTGCTTTTTAAGCCCTCCTGGATTAACACAGCTCAGCTCAATGTCCTTCTCAGCTCCAACATCGAGATTGTCTGTCTACTGCATCACTTATATTTGATGTTTCTCTAGCTATTTAAATGAATTTGTATGCCATCATTTGATTTGGTTAGCCCGCAGTATAATTTATACTTTTTGTTTTAATTAACCTTTTATCGATGATATTAGTTTTTAACTTTTACTAATTACTACGAACAGCCTTCCTTCTCACCATGCACCATGGCAACTACAAATTCAAAACATTGCACAATCTGCATTTAACACATATTTCTGCTTTCAGTTATATATTCATGGTGCAGATTTGTGTAAGTTTCGATCATGTATTGTTCGTGATCGTTAACTTTTTATGTTTACAATGTAGGAATTAGGGAGATCTATACATACATATATCAAATGTTTAAAGCATATGATTTACGTAATTCATAATCACTCTTATATTTGAAACATCAGACATAATATTATTTTAATATTAATATTATTCGTCCCCAAAGAAATGATGTTTTAGGTCTTTCAGATGAATTTGATGATATGTCGAATGCTTAACCGACAAAGGTGTATGCAAAACACAATCTTGGACATCATCAAATGGAATTTGATGCATAAAAATACTGACATTAAAATATACTATTCTAGTCAGTAAAAGTCAGTAAAAGGTAACCTCCACATAAAACTGGAATAACCAAACTCCAGAAAAAGGGAGCTCTGCCTATCTCTTTTAGCAAATAAACAAAAATTAATGAATGAAGAAGATGAAATGAAAGGATCTTACGCATGATGATATTGGCGTACAATGATCTGGCAAAGTTGAGCAAAACTGCTTTATTATGTGGTCACATCAACATTAATGGTTTGGAAAATAAATTATCTGAGGTGAAAATTTTGCTTGATGAATCACAATTCGACATTCTTGGAGTTACAGAGACACATCTAAGTTCTGATACTGATGATGATGATATAAGTATAAATGACTATTCTATTGTACGAAATGATAGAATTGGAGAAGGAACCCAGTGGGGTGGCACCCTGATTTACTACCGTGAAAGCCTCGAAGTTACTGTAATAGAAAAAGATCACCACATGATTAAAATGGAGTCATCTTGGATAGAAGTTACAGTCGATTCACAAAAACTACTGGTAGCATGTATTTATCGTCCACCAAACGAAAAGTCCTTCATAAATCATTTCCACTCAACTGTTGAAAAATTTTCAAATCGCTCCAACTTGTTGTTTATGGGTGATTTTAACATCGACTTAACACCGGGTGCTGGTACAGCTTTGTCCTTTGCATTTTGCAATTTACTCTCAAGAAATAACCTACAGAATGTCATAAAAACACCTACCAGGATTACCGACAAATCGGCTACCCTTATAGACTTAATAATTACATCAGATCCATCAAAAATCACTAACTGTGGGAACTACACTGCTGGAATCTCTGATCATAACCTTGTTTATTCAACTCTGAAGTTACGTAAAAAGCAGCCTCCTCCCCGGTTGATCTCCTTCAAGGACTATAAAAACCTCAATTATAAAAGTTTGAGATACGATCTTCAATCTACACCATGGCAGATCATGTCTCTGTTCGATGATCCTGATGATAAACTTTGGTGCTGGAATTACTTATACAAAAAAACTCTGAGTGATCATGTCAAGACACGGAAGGTAAAAGTAAAGTCTGTTAATAACCCTTGGATGTGTGGTGAAATTCGTAAAGAGCTAAATCACAGATATCGATTACTACAGTCAGCGAAAAATACGCCTAAAGGGTCTTCTCAATGGAGAGACTATAAAATCGCCAGGAACAAATGCACAAATCTGATAAGGAGTGCCAAAGCTAACTACTGGAAAACTCAATTTCAGCAATCCGACTCTTCCAAAAAATTCTGGCAGTTGATAAAGAAATATAAAGGTAAAACTAAACAAACCAAAATTGGCCCACTAAAAGACGGAGAGAAAGTTATCACTGATGATAAAGAAAAAGCTATGGCCATGAATTCCTTTTTTGCAAACGTGGGAAAAAATCTTGCACTGAAAATGTCCAATGAAAAAAACAACCTAAACAACCACATCTTTCAAGTAACCCCTTGCATGCCAGAATTTAACACCTCATTAGAACCTGTCGCTAAAGCCATTCATTCTCTCAAGTCCGGAAAAGCTTGCGGCCTAGATGGATGGACATCAACAGACCTGAAACTTGATCCTGAAACATCAATATCAACTCTAAACGATCTCTTCAAAAGCTGTTTACAACATCGTAAATTCCCAACGGAATGGAAACACACACAAATCACCTGCGCCTACAAGAAAGGATCAAAAAATGATTATTCAAATTACCGTCCGATCTCCCTATTGTCGATTCCTAGTAAAATCTTAGAGCATGTTCTTAACAGTCAAATAAATTCCCATCTTGATAATTTGAATTTAAGATCACAGTTTCAATGGGGGTTTCGTAATAATAGATCAACTGAAGATCTTCTTCTACATCTGACAGAAAAATGGCAAAAGGCTATTGATAATGGCAACTATGTTGGTGTTTTATTCATTGATTTTAAAAAAGCTTTCGACTCGATATCTCATAGAGTGCTGCTCAAAATACTGCTGGCACATGGTGTGTCTGGTCATTCTTATGAATTACTTGAGAACTACCTATGTAATCGGAAACAGTTGACTAAAGTTAATGGGGTGCGCTCCTCTTATGACGAAGTAACCTATGGTGTTCCACAAGGATCACATCTTGGTCCCACTTGTTTTGCTTTAAATGTAAGCGATCTTCCTGATAACTTAACCTGTGATACTGAATTGTTTGCTGATGACTGCACTTCCTCTGAAGTCGATAAGTGCATTGATAATCTTATGGTTAAACTTCAAGAAAACATTATGAAACTACATGAATATTCTGAATCAAACTCGTTGACAATTCATCTCGAAAAGTGCGAAATTCTAATCTTGTCGAGAAAAGCATTTATCGGTCCATTAAAAGATGTTCGTCTTGGAAATGCAAGCATCAAAGTGGTTAACAGTGCTAAATGTCTAGGTCTTCATATAGACAATAAACTAAACTGGTCAGTACAAGTTGACAGCTTATGTCGCAAATTCAGCTGCAAAGTAAAGAAATTGTACAAAATGAGATCGTTGTCAACAAGCACTATCCGATCAGTTTACTTCCAAGGTATTCTTCCCTCAGTGCTGTATGGGATTCAAGTCTGGGGTAACTGTGCTACAACCCTATTCAACAACATTGAATCGATCCATCGAAGAGCTGCTAGATACATATGTCGATTAAAGAAAAATGTACCTGATCATCAAGTTCTCGAAAAATGTAAATGGAAGTCAATTATATTTTACTACAAAAGAAGTATTGCCTGTAAAGCCTTCAAAATAATAAATAAAATTGCGTCACCACGGCTATCAGAGCTAATTAAACTTAAGCAAGGCAGACGAACCAGAAATCATCAAGGTGTAAATCTCCCTTCATTTAAATATGTTTTCTACAAACACTCGTTCTGCTATAGAGCAGCGAAAATCTGGAATTCTATCCCAAATGACATCAAAGAAAAGCCATCTTATGCTTCCTTCAAATCAGAATTGCAGAAATCGGACATTCTCGACAAGATAAATTTCAGTTCTACCGGTATAGCTTTAGATGATGCCTATATATTATTGAACATTATGTAAAACTTTAGTTTCACACTATTGTCTTTCAAGATAAATATAAATTCCTACTATGTTGAGTGACCCCAGGTTCATTGCAATTCTGGCTTTTCTTGTCAAATCTATAATACTCTTATGTTGGTCCTCATCCGTAGACCAATAATTTTCTTAAGTTCTAATTTTCACAACTTCTTCGTCCCTTTTTATAAACTTTATTACTATTTATGCTGTGCATAATTATTATTTTGTAAATATCACTATTAAATTATATCTTAAATTTTTATACAGTAATTTCTTTTTCAAATTCTCTAAGTTGCTGAGTCCCAGAGTCCAATGTGCTCGTATACTACTAGGCCCTTGGAAAATTGTGTTCCCAGTTGGTTTTCACAATTACTTACTTAATTTCGCTCTATCTGAAGTCTGCACGATTTTACCAAATATACTGTTTTATACTGATTTTATATTGTTTTTAATTTTACGTTTTTAGTAGGTCCACATCAGTGTATTTTTCACTGCCTTTTGTATATGACCTTCTTTACCAAATAAATGAATAATAATAATAATAATAATAATAATAGTTGCGAAATCTTAAAAAATCAACAATATGTACTCTTTGCCACATGAACAGGCTGAAGCTGTGTTTGTACAGTTTTGTTGATGAGAGAGGGGGAAAAGATTAACTTTTCTGTAAAAATCCAGATAGTGTTTCCAACATGATTCTTTGTAAGAGGATGAGGAGATATTATATTTGGATTGATAATATCCACTTTGAAAATTGTGAAACAGGCTAGAGAGAATTGTATGTCAATTAGAGGCCTTGATTCAGAGGCCTTGATTAGGCAGTTACCTTGACGTCATAAAATTTTCAAAATTGGAATTGAAATCCTTTTTGTGAACTTTGCGTGAAGTGCTAGCGAAAATTGATCACTACATTACTGACAAGTAATGTCAATTACATCAAATATAAAGTAATGTCTTGCTCAGGGAAATTTGTTCCAGCATATCCCACAATTAACAAACTAATGAAGAAGAATGGAAAACTATCTTTTCACTTTCATTCTCTCTGACTCATTTTGAAGATCCATTTAGACCAGGCGAAATGGGGGGGTTTGGGTCACCCGAGAGGTGGGAAATTTTCACAGTGGTTTTTGGATCCCTAATATACTATATTTTTAGGAATGTGATGGTAAACAGGCTGTATAGGTGGCAATAATTCACAATTTGCCATCAAAAAGGGGGTATTTTCATGCTTGATTTCAATTTGTATGGGATTTTGCAGGAAGTTGTAAATATTTACAATTTTTGAATTGGCACTGTGCAATCATTTTTATTTTGTATTTCATGAAACTTTGCAAATTTGTTACATATAGATAGGAAATCATATTAAACAAAAATTTTTTTTGAATATTTGACCAGGGGGTATTCTACAGGTAAAAACCAGGGGTAAAACCCCTAAAAATGCAGTTTTTCACCGATTTTTGAAGCTCTTTTGTCAATCTGTCTATGTTGAAGTCTGAAAATGACCGAGATGGACTCGGTATTACTACTATCCATTACTTAAAAGTACTTTTGGCAGTTTAGTCACCCCCTAGATATGAAAACCGGGGGTAAAACCCTTAAAAATGGTGATTTTACTCACTTTTTTTCGTAGTTTTACTACTCTGGCCATCTGAAAGCCTTTTCTTTCTATCAAAACGTTTGGAAATTGTAATACATAGTTGGGAAAATAGTTTACAAAAAAGAAATATGCAAAATCATAAACCAGGGGGTGCTGCTATAGAAGAAAACCGGGGGTAAAACCCCCAAAATACAGTAATTTGGTGATTTTTTCCCATAATTAACTATTTGATTCGTATGGAAGCCTTTAAAATGACTGAAATTGGCCAACTTTCATTTAGCACAATTTAATTCACATATTCTCTACCACGTTTTGGACCCCTTGGGTGTGTGAGAAGGGGTTCGAAACCTTCCATTTCTAATAGGGAATTCGAAGTCTCTGTATGACACTATACTTTTCTTTTTTAGTATGAACTAAGTAAATATTATACAATATGAAAAAGCAGTGTATCATACACTATAAAGGACTGTCAAGTTATTCTACCTTGAAGAAATTGAGTGACACAAACAAGGAAAGAATATTACTTGCCAAAAAAGAACGCGAAAACCTAGGTGGTAAACATTACCATGAAGAACAATGCAGTGGCGTGCCAGAGAGTTTTGGTGACAATGATCTTATGCACTTGGAGCCATGCTACAAAAAGTTCACACTAATACTTGCTGGTCAATCTTCCAGTCAAAGACCGTCTTTAGGAGAGAGGTATTCTTTTTAGATCATTTTGAACCCAAACTTCGTGGTCTTAGTGTTGCATGTGAATATGTTGAGAAAAACAAATTCTTATAGATTTGCAAACAGATATTCATCCTAAAAATAACTGTGTCACATTAAACCGAAGAGGTTATCTGATTTAATAATTCAACTATTTTATCTATTCAGGAGGAGTTCATCCCGACAGTCACTTGGAGAGACTGCAGCATGGACCTATCCTGACAATAAATGCAACATCTGTGGCAGTGGTAGAGTGCAATATGGCGGGAAAAAAGTTCAGCCTGTTAAAATTACATCTTTCCAAGCTCAAGAAACGATCAAAGCTGCAGCAAGAGTGAAAGACATGGATATGTACAATGAAATCCAAGATCTAGACCTGATAGCGAAAGAGTTTAAGTTGCATGAGCACTGCAGAAGAACGTTTGTTAAGGGTTTCGGTGAGAATATTTACTTAGTTCATACTAAAAAAGAAAAGTATAGTGTCATACAGAGACTTCGAATTCTCTATTAGAAATGGAAGGTTTCGAACCCCTTCTCACACACCCAAGGGGTCCAAAACGTGGTAGAGAATATGTGAATTAAATTGTGCTAAATGAAAGTTGGCCAATTTCAGTCATTTTAAAGGCTTCCATACGAATCAAATAGTTAATTATGGGAAAAAATCACCAAATTACTGTATTTTGGGGGTTTTACCCCCGGTTTTCTTCTATAGCAGCACCCCCTGGTTTATGATTTTGCATATTTCTTTTTTGTAAACTATTTTCCCAACTATGTATTACAATTTCCAAACGTTTTGATAGAAAGAAAAGGCTTTCAGATGGCCAGAGTAGTAAAACTACGAAAAAAAGTGAGTAAAATCACCATTTTTAAGGGTTTTACCCCCGGTTTTCATATCTAGGGGGTGACTAAACTGCCAAAAGTACTTTTAAGTAATGGATAGTAGTAATACCGAGTCCATCTCGGTCATTTTCAGACTTCAACATAGACAGATTGACAAAAGAGCTTCAAAAATCGGTGAAAAACTGCATTTTAAGGGGTTTTACCCCTGGTTTTTACCTGTAGAATACCCCCTGGTCAAATATTCAAAAAAAATTTTTGTTTAATATGATTTCCTATCTATATGTAACAAATTTGCAAAGTTTCATGAAATACAAAATAAAAATGATTGCACAGTGCCAATTCAAAAATTGTAAATATTTACAACTTCCTGCAAAATCCCATACAAATTGAAATCAAGCATGAAAATACCCCCTTTTTGATGGCAAATTGTGAATTATTGCCACCTATACAGCCTGTTTACCATCACATTCCTAAAAATATAGTATATTAGGGATCCAAAAACCACTGTGAAAATTTCCCACCTCTCGGGTGACCCAAACCCCCCCATTTCGCCTGGTCTAATTTGAGTTGTGCTTAAACATAGATGCACTAAATGCATGAATCTTTCCATCTAATAACATTATTATGAAGTATATTGCCGAATATTAGGAAGGCTGCTGGATGAATTAATGAAGCGGAAGATTTTTCATCAGATCTATTAAATCTACAAAATAAAAACTGTTCTTAGCAGTTGAAGCAACAAATCATTAACCGTTGAGATTTTCATACATAAGATTTCTGTTTTTTTTATCAGAATTAATTTAACCAGGTTTTTGAACGGCTGACTCGTGTAAAAAAAACCTCTTAAACCAAGAACATTATAATTATCGTATGCCTTTTCCGACACAAAAACTGGTATACTTGCAATCGGCACTGTTAAAATGGAATGCGGAATTTTTTCACTTTTTAACTTAGTAGAATTGTTTTTTGAATAGATATTTGCTTTGTGACGCAGTCAGTTGGATTTCTTTGTCTCAATAGATCTCTCTCTATATATTATCTTTTATTTTGTTTTGTTTTTCGGCTGTCTTTTATCAACACGCGAGCAATAAACGTAAGTTCAACGTAAAATGATAAGCAGAAAGTAAATGAAGAAAGAGAATGGTACAAATATGTCAACAATTACGTAACCCGACCTCTCCACTAGTTAGAAAAAGTCACGACGAAAACATTTTCCTCAATAGGTTTTACGTTGGTTCATGTCGAGTTGAATCGAGTTTGTCGAGTCAAAAAAAAAACATTTGAGGAAGTTCTTACTCGACATGGAATCGAAAGTCAAAATCAGCGTAAAATATCTTCAATAATTTGGGGAGAAATTGTGCCAAGAAAACAAATGACAACAAATTAATATGTTTGTATTTCAATCCAATTTGATTAAACGTTCATAAAAATTGCAAAAAAGAGCGGATATCTTGGAGTCCATTTTTTTTGAAAATCTTTCGATAACTGTTTGTTTGCTTAGCAACTTTGATTCCATGTCCTTTCCTTCTATTATCGATTATATTCTATTTTGTTATCTCATAATACCATTAGAGCAATCAAATGCCGACTAAATATAATTGTCATTGCAAGATTATTACTAGTTTTGAACTAAAGCTAAAAGAGTGAGATTTTATCGCAATCTCGAGGATAAAAGTTCACGAATATTTTTTTCAACTATTGTTGTTGCCATGAATTTCTTAAGTGTCAGGGATTAGGTCATCGGAGAAAATGTCGTGTGAAAGTATAAAAAATAAGACAAGAAATGTTTTTTTTTTTATACATTTAGATATCAACGGTCTTACCAACTCTAGTTTTGTTGCATTTTAATTATCTCTTAAAACTGTGATTGAAAGTCATTCAAGATCGACAATAAGTACAGTAACTAAGCTTCATATTACACAGCAATTTATAAGTTTTGACCTAAAACACGATCCTGCAATTTGACATAAGGTTTAGACTATCAACATGCTTATCAACTAGCCTGAAAACTTCTAATTTCTTCATCTCCGCTCTTGTTTGCAGTCATTAGTTTGGATGTTTTGAAGAATACGTTCTTGACAGGAAGTGATACCTTAGAAAAAGGAAAAAGGAACTAAACACTTATCGAAACCTTACTATATCACTAAGAAATGTTTTGCTCTTACTTTATCCCCAGGCTTCTGCGTTTCGCATATCAAAAAGGCAAAGAAGCTAATCCAGTCACGTCACTATGTCAAATTAATTTGAATGACGTGTGACGTGATAGGATGACGTTTGATTCACGGAATACATTCTAAACAGCAATGCTTTGAAGCACTAAACTTGCTAAGCGGAAAAAATATGGCCTTTTTTTATTTACGTCAAAATCCAATTTCGTTTCCAGGTTTTCTGTCTTTATTATAATCGAAAATCTAAGGGAGATTAAGTCTGAAGTTGATCAAACCATTGCACGATGCTCGGTTCACTCCCCCCAAAATAAAACAAAAAACAAACAAACTAGAAGTCATTGCTTTAACTCACACAGATTACATAGCGGAAATCATTTAGCATTTCTTTCAACGTCATAATCCAACTTTGTTTCAGGATTTCTGTCTGTTGATTTGATATGGAAAACTAACAGGGACATTGGGTCCGAGATATTTTAGTTCATTCAGTCAATAGAATGACGTTTATGTTGTACATGGAAAAATGACGCACATACTGCGTTATTACACAGGTAAACAATAGCCATTCATGTCCAGATTGCATAAATATGCCTGCATTTTTCAAATTTTGCAATAGTTTTCTTAATATTTCGTGAAGAAGTCAAGCATCAGTTGTCATGGGAAACGGTAGGTGGAAATAGCTCTTAAGGCCCCATTACACGAAAGAATAATCACGAAGAATAAGGCGATATTTTGAGCGCACCTGTTATTTTTAAAAGATTTTTTAAAATTCTTTCGTGTATTTTTATATACGAATAAAACTTGGGGGTTTCCACTTTCTTTGTTTCAATATTCTTCACATCGTGAATTCATTTGAACTGATTCAAATGAATTCACCACGAGAAGAATATTGAAACAATAGGAAAGCATGTGAGTTAATTGTGTTTTGAAATTTAAAGGGAATTTAAAGAGATGTAAACGAAAAACGAAGAAAAAGTAGTGATTTATGTGACTGCTGAGGAGAAATTTTAGGCAGACTCATATGGTTTTATTTAAAAAATGGATTCATGGTAAGCAACAACGGGGCAACAATTGAGCAAGAGTTCCAACGCGATTATCCAAGTCATCACTAAGTGTTAAGCCAAAGTAATAGTAGCACAAGTGGCAATTATTACTTCTTCTTCTTCTTCTTCATACATCATTGCAAACTCAACTCTTGTAAACACATAACGTACTGCGCGCTCTTTTTGTTTTGATATTTGATTTGATTTTTTTAATATTCTTTGAAATTCTCTCGTGTATTTTTTTCAAGAATTATAAAAGAATAATCAACACTGAATTTCTCAAACGTGTTATTCTTATTAAATTCCTACGTGTAGATTTTGAAAGAATAAGAAAAAAATAACAAAATATCGTCTTATTCTTCACGATTATTCTTTCGTGTAATGGGGCCTTTAGCTTATAAATAATTTTAAGGATATCAATGCTAATATCCAGTACTTTTGGTACAGTACTTTTGTGCACAAAATCATACTTTTGTAATTCCGAACGTAACCCTCCTTCGCTATAAAATAGTATGGGATGAGTGCGTTATTGTCACAAGTTGTGGTTTGGCATCGGTTTAACGTCTCTTTGTTTGAATGAACGAGGCATTACGCAATAATTTGACTCGTTTAACCCAGACGAAAATAACAAGTTTTGACCGCAAACTTTCGATACAGTTTATTTTGCTATTAGATTCACAAAAGGAATCAAGATACATTGATATCGAAGTGGAGGTAGGTGACATCAATGAGCATGGGAAGCACGGAAACGTATATGGCAGACTTCGTGACAAACATGGCAATACATCAAACTCAATCCAAATTAACAGTGTTTGGAATTTTGAGACCAAAAAAACTTTCAGTGTACCATGTAGTTTAAATGTTGATGCTGTTGAATTGTGGATTGAACCAGGGTTTTGGTTAAAGAAATGTTACTTGCAACAAGTGACAGTTGAATCGAAACCCTTTCCAGTTAATCGCTGGCTGATTTTAGGTGAGGACACTGCAAGCTCACCAGCTTATATCCCAAAATATGGAAGTGCTTTACCAGAAGATGATGGAAACCCTAAAAATCGGATTAGAGTAATCCAAGGTAATCAAAAATGGTTTGAGCCTGTTGAAAATGTGGATGGATTTGCACCACAGGTATGAAGACTTTTTATATAGCAACCAATTGCTAATGCCCCTTTTTGAGTTGCGTTTGGTCTCTGTTGTCTATAATTAGCTCATTGGGTAAAAAAATCAGATAAAAAATTTCAACCAGACCACAGATATATGTCCAAATACAAAATAAATATGAATTCAGAAAAACTGAAGCTATCTCCATTTAATTTATTTTTTAGTCCAAAAACGTGCCACCAGGAGAAGAATTTCAAGTGGAGTACTTAGTAAGTCTGTTTCAAATTTACTTTTCATTTTTAGTGAGCAATCTTTTAGTTATATCTTACAGTGGATGTCTTTTGCAAATTTGTTGATCTACAGATATGTCGAAATTTTTATCAGTTAGAGAAGAAGATAGCCCATAGACTAATGAAAATACACTGGCTGAAGACTCTAAGTACAAAAAGCAGTAGGAAATTAAATGCAGCTAAGTATATTTAAATGCTGGTATCGATGAGATTTGATCATATCCCAACGAAACTAAATACGACTCTTTTCTGTTCATGAAAAGAGGTTGATTGTCTGTTTAAAAATTTCTTCTTATGGTTACGATTTAACTGCGATTACATAGTGAGATTTTATTTAAAAGTTAATAGACATGCTTTGTACTTTAACAATGGCGTCGGAGCAATACCAACGGTAATTGTAATGTAGTTATTTTTAGTATGCAGAAATTCTTTTAAAAATAACTCACAAAAAGTTTCAAACATAATGACACAGGTCAAAAGTACATCTAAAGACGAACATCCTTATTAGAATAGCTTCAGCATGGTCAAGACAATAAAATTGCAAACTTTTCCAAACAATTAAATAACGTAGAACATTTAGTACAAAAAAGGCCCACATATCCCTTTCTTGACCAAATTATGAAAAGCTAAAATGAAATTTGAAGTCAAATTTGTCAAGTTGATGTTTTCGCTAATGCACTCATAGAAAAATATAATTCGAATTTGGGGTTATTTGCCATATAAAAGATTATAGTATATTCAATGAATGTTTTGAAAAATATACATATGATCAACTTGATCAATAAAGCCAAATGTGGACCAAACTGCAAAAGCGATTCAAGTGTTTTAGACATGTTTTGAATTGTAATACGTAATATCTAGTTTCAAGTTACAGACTTTAACATGATGAAATGAAAATTCATTCCACAGGGTGAAATCCTTTCCAAAGCAATAAAAGGAAAACTAGAAACAATTGGAGACGACGTTGTAGATTTCCTAAACCCATTTGACGACAACGAAATAGAAAAATTTACCGATTATGGTCAATGCTATGACGGTGCTTTTGAAATGGTTCCTAAAGTAAGTACATAGAGTATAAAAAGCAATCTAACACGTTTTAAATATTTTATTTCCATTTGGCATTGTCAGTTTGAATAAGTATCTAATGACTGAAAAAAAGCAGGGCTAATTCGAATAATCAAATCCTATCTTTAAAATTGAATATCGTGGTTTATTTCATGCAGGGTTACTTTCATTGGAAAAGTGACAGAAGTTTTGCCATGCAAAGACTTATAGGCGTCAACCCAAACGTGATTGAACTATGTGCGAAGTTGCCAGCGAAGTATGTTTCATTTATGTTTAAATGAATTCTTTGCCAAAGACTTTCTAAAGGTTGTCAATAAAGAGCTATATTTCATTCTGTTAAAGCTTTTTCAATTAAAAATTGATCTATTTTCAGCTTCAATGGAACAGCAGAAGAATTAGAAACAGTATTAAAGCCAGAAGGACTGAGTTTGGAAGATGCTCTAACAAATAAAAAGATCTTTATGGTCAATTACGAGATTATGAGTAACTTGACGACTCAATCTTACGTAACTATTTTCACTTTCATTGTGTTTTATTGATCGCAAAACTGAACGTGGTTTGATATAAAATTTGTCATCACTACTTTAGCTTGGCGCACCAATCGCGTTATTTTATGTGACTTCGAAAGGCAACCTAATGCCACTTGCTATTCAGTTAGATCAAACTGCCCACGCGGTGGTAAGCATGTAGTGTTTTTAAACAATCAACTTGACTACGGATATATTGGGAATTTACTTGAATTTACGCGATACGAGCAGCTTCTAGAAGCTTGCATCTTTTTCTTATACTTTTATTAAAGGTTCACCTACCAACTGATGAACCAAATAGTTGGCTTTTAGCGAAAATGCTGTTCAATGTGGCTGATTCAAATTATCACGAAACTGTGACACATTTGGGTGAGAAAAATATACTATATTGTGGTGTGATCAATAAAAATGACTTGTGGTCTAGAAGATTGTTCCTCATTACAACACAAGATTGAAGATTTACTGCCTGAATGTCACTCAGGTTGAGGACAAAAAATGAAGTTGGTGTATTACGTTTGTAAGACTTTCATCAATAAACGTATTTTATTGATAAAGAAAGATGGTTAAAATTCGCCTAAAAATCCACAGGAAAGTTGCTAAACGTTTCTTAAATTAACCTTGAATAATTTTGAAATTTCTGACCAAATAAGTAAGAAAGTCAAGTAAAGAAGCATTGTGGGAAGGGATAATAAGAAACAGTGAATGTTGAGTTCAAAAACAAAATTAAACTAGAAGCCTCATGGCTTGAACAATTTCCGCATCAGGCCTAGAGGAAATTGCTTTAGGCTAACTTTCAAGATATCTGAATGACTATCCATTCTTTTCTTGCTGCTTATGTGAGAACAGGTCTATCACAATTCCCAAAATATGAGTTACGGTTCACATGGAAAATAAAATGATATTCTATAGAAGTGAACCAAAATCATTTGAATAAAGGCTGTATGGGATTGAAGACTTTCACAACACTATTAAACTATTAAAGTTATACAAGCAAACTCGTTTAAACACTGAAGACCTCGGCTATTTATGACCAAATCTGCAAGTAACTGTCGACTTTGATATCAGGACCTTACAATTGTTCTTCGTGCACACCTTCCAAATTTTGCCAGAATTGTGAATTTGGTGATATATTTAACAAGTAAACATTACATGAAATTGTTCATAGCTTGCATTAATAGGAGCAGGAGAAACTTGGGCATTTCAAAGATTTTAATCCATGACATTTAACAGGATTACAAGAAGATAAAAATTACATTGCTTATACATAACTTAAATCAACATAACATACAATATGAAAATCTATTTCTACTAAACCAACCAGTCACGGATCCAGAGGTAAGCCGCAACTTGTGTAGGAGAGTGTTAGCAATTCAAACATAAAAGAAAAAGGTTCAAATAATCCCATTGATAATATGAACTGAAGTCACAAATTATGTCAATGCGCTTCTCCACAAGTTGCAACTACACTCTAGATCCACCACTGTCTCCATATTACCACTTCCATAGAGTTTATAAATAACACCAATGTGCACGAAAAGACAAATGACACAACGAAACTTTGTTAGGATCTGTATGAAAATGTTCTTTTCAAACATGATATACCTTAAAGGGATTTTTTTGCGTGAACTAACTTTTGCGAGCCAAGGTTTGAGAGCGTTTTGCGTGGATTAATTTTTTGAGTCGGAGCTTCTAAAGGAAAATGTTTGGATTTATATTTGCGAATGGGCACAAAGTGCAATGCGTGTACTTTATAATATAGCTGGGGAACTAAACTTGAAAATTTAATTTTTCAAAAATCTTTTTCTACTTAACCTGTCTGTTAATATATATAACTTAAAAAATCATAATTTTATAAGCGAAAGAACTTTTATTCTACATGAACGAGCTCTTTATATTTCTGCATAAAGCCGGTTTTTTTCAAGATCGCTGGGATCTGGAGCCGAGAATTTATAATGACGTAGAAAAGTTCAAAATAAATGTAGCGTATGTTATACGAGAAAAAGAAACATGTCTTAAAGTAGCGGTGATGAAAGTTTTAGTTACGAATTTTTATATTTATAAAGAACAAGTTAGTTCCCTATAGCTTTGAGCCAACGGTATCTTCATCAGAAGATGAAGACAACGATAATTCTGAAAGCAATCGTACTGAAAGCGATTGTACTGCTGAAAGCAATCGTACTGAGTATACAGAGTGGTGCCTTTGTCAAAATTGCAAATTAATGACTACAGAGGTAGAGAGTATTTGCAGCGAAAATCACCATTTCCATGCCTGCCACATTGCAAAGCCAATGGGTGCTTGATAAGTACAAGGAAATAGTTATATAATATACGGAAGGTACACAGAGCCAAAAAATGAGGAAATAAAATCATGAAATTTTGCGTGGATTTATTTTCATGAATCGTTCATTTCTTGACGTTTTGCGTCAATTTATTTTTAAAAAACTTAATCCACGCAAAAAAAAATCCCCTTAAGGTATTGTGTCCTAGAACATATTACACTCCAAATTTTCATAAGGCTTTAGTGATCTCATTGTATGTATATAATTGGTTGGATTCGAATCATCATCCAAAGTTTGTTTTCCTGACATATACCTATCCATCCAAACTAATTCATTGTGCCTCCATTGAGCGGTTTGCAGGATTATTTTGAACAATGTAATCTTAAAATCTTTTAAATGTGAATTTAAAGCTAATCAGTTCCACACAGTGATAACTTGACCGACCATTGTACAGTGATGAATAATTTGATACAGTCTGGAATTCCTCAAATTAGCTACTCCCTTCTTTAATTTATTATATACTGCTTTTCAATTCACTATGATGTTTCAGAGCCAGAAAAACAGTTTTATAAGACATATCGTTCACCAATATCTTGCACATGTTTATACTTGCAGTATCTATGTTTGGATCAATTCATTCACAACACCAGTCCAGTGATTTGTGCTGCCATGACAATGTCATTTGTTTTTGTTTTCTTTTTCAATATCTTCAACTTTCGGTGTAATATTTATTAAATGAAACGAACATATTTCATGCATTTATTGATAGGACGTATTCACCAGTAATTTTGATACTACATACATTTCTGCTCTGTGATATTTAAAGTTTTTTCACAGCAAAGTTTCGTTTACTATCAAACATTCACCTTCTTTTCCAAGAATTTTTTTCCAGAGTCAGCTAAATATCAATATTTCCTCCATAAGGAATGTTTTCATGATTATATTTCGATTGCAATAGTCTTAAAATTCTTCTTAAGTCTTAAAATTCTTCTTCAAAGCTTCTTCTAAATAATCTTATACAACTTCCTCAAAACATAAACCAAATCGGTTCAAGAACGTTTCACGTGCTCGGTGTGCATATTTTACTGACTTTTTAAAGAAGTTTTAAAGGATAATTGAATTGGGAATTTTTCAACATAAAACGGCTAAAATAACTTCTAACAGTATTCCAAAAGTATAAAAAGTTAACATTTTTATGAATTAATATTGAAAGTGGCCTTTTTGTATTACATTTTGCATAGAGTTTTGGGTCTTTCATTAACTATTCTGAATAAACAAACAATCCGAAATCCGAACGGACTTTCCGAAAACGGCAAAAAACTGTTACATAGACAGTCAGATAGATAGAATGTGTAAACCAAACAATTTCCTACGCATAGCGCGCGGAAATTGAATAAAACACTAAATGGTGACTATAAACTATAAAGGATATGGTACATAAATTTTCATAAAGGAAGTGTCGAAATCTATAAAATCTTTGTCATCATTTTGATCTTCGTCCATCACAATATGTTGTGATATGTTGCTTATAAACTGGTTGCTTATAAAAAAAAGCGTGTATTAGTTCGGTTTTATAGAAGTGAGTAAATATTAAAATGTTCTTTCATTTATTTTCGTAGGATTCACTCATTTGATTGCAGAAAGTATCCTTGTAGCATTGGAACATACCATCGCTCCAAAACATCCTGTCCACCTGTTATTAAAACCACATTTCTTGTACTTAATGCCAATAAATGCGTATGTTTGGTTTTCAAAATGATTTTTATTGAATATATTGTTATTATTGGTGATACTGTTTATTGTACTCAAGACCAATTGAGTTTTGCATTCCTTCTAATTCTTCCAGGGCTGCTTTTCAACTCTTGGTCAATAAAGGCGGATTCTTTGATAAATTAATGGCTATTGGTACAACTGGATACGCTGAACTGCTGAAAAGAAAGTGAGCAAAATTCAGTTATTTATTCTTGATAACAATGTCTTCCTGATAGTACGTCAACGAGAAATTTGAAAAAGCTTTTCGCCAGCAAAATTTTAAAATACAACAAAACAAATGATCAGTTAAGAAAACTTGAATACTTTTCCTAGCAAATTTTTGACCCGATGCTGTAAGGATTTTTAACGACAAAGTCTTTTTGATTACAATTATTGAAATAAATTCTATTTTTTAATATTTTTTAATTATTTATATTTTTACAATGAAAATTTGGTCCCTACATAGATGGAAACATTTAGTATCTTTTTGGGTACTAATATCCCTTTCCTTCTAGATACGAAACTTGGTCGTTAGCTGTTGATGGAGATCTTCTGGGAGACCTGAAAAACAGAGGAGTAAGTCATTTTCAACTGTTAAATCAACGATTTGAGCAATTCAAAAAAAATTCAAAAAAAACGAATATAGGATACTTTTGTACTTACATTGTCAAAATGTGCGATTTATTTTGGCCAGTGCTAATTTTTAATACCTGTTGCACATTCGATCGATAGTTATCTTTATCTTTCGTTGTAATTTTTCGTTGTAAGGACATCAAACCTATAAAAATGCATTGCACCAACTAAGGAGAGTAAATTGATGTGAAGAATATTGTAAAGTGAAACAAGAGCCTGATGGCGCAAAACGGTAGCAGCAAGCAGCATACTTTCGAAAGCACGACCAATAATTGCCATAAAAAAAATAGTTAGTGTAAAGAGGTCTTATCGAATGTAAATGGGGTCTTATTAAGAAACGCCACCAGCAAATAATTTTCAAGACAAAGAAATGTACATACATGAGTCGAATTTTTTCAAGAAAAAAATTATAAGAACTTATGTGTAAAAAAACGTGTCTGCTTCGAAAAAAATTAAAAACAATAACAAAGATTCCATGGACTCAAAAAACCTTCCCAAAAACGGTGATCTTTGAAATATTTAATGCAAAATGACGGTTTAGATAGCTGACAAACTTTAGATGTAATTAAAATTTTCGTTAAGGTTGAACTACCGACGATAAAATCGTACCTTACATCCAAATGTTAAGCATTTTTAGTAAAAGTAACTACTTACTACTTTTAACTTAAAACCTTACTACCAAAATATCTCTTTCTTCATGTATTATTAAGCGATGAAATATTAGAAAAATTTATTTTAGAATGTTTGCTGGATATAACCTTTGAATATTTTTAGACTGCGTTCCTTTGTGAGATTTCATATGATTTTCTGAACGAAATCTGATCGACTGTTAAGCGTAGGCTAAAAACTGCCGTTTCGGCCGGAGGAGTAGTAGGAGGAGGAGTAGTAGTAGACTTGGACTCCTACTAGGAGTCCAAGGGTGTTTTAATACGGTATTCGCTTACGCTGCTACCGTAAAAAGGTGCTTTGGAATAATGTTAATAATTTATGTATTGTTATGATAGTAGAATGTTTTAGTTATTGAGAGTCTGCTGGTCAAGTTCATTTTATCTGTATATTGTTGTATTAGCTCGATGATCCAGCTCTTCTATCAGAGTATCATTACAGAGAAGATGCAACAGACATTCGTAGTGCCATATATGAATATGTGAAAGAGGTTCTTACTGCTGCATATGCTGGTATGTGATTTTTTAAATCGTCATATATTTTATTTCTGCGATCATTTAAGATCAGATATCATTTAAGGATAGTCTCCAGTCTATTTGGTCAAAAAATACCAAAAAAATTTTTTTTAGCGTTTCCCATGCAATTTTTATTATAGATTAAGTTTCCGGAGTCAAACATTTTTAGCTGTTGTAGCTGTTCTGACTTTTCCGGGCTCCAATTTCCCTAAACATCAATCGTTGTAGACGGAACGACGTTTATTAGAACCAATGGGATCTTAAGAAAAAAAGATTGCCACACTTTTGTCTAATATTTAGTAACAGCTGAGGAATTTCTGAATAAGCGAGGCAGACCAATGCTTAAATTGGCTTAAGGATATGAACAATGATCGTGAAAATTCTATTGATTTTGAAGCAAATGTGAGGCAAGGTTTTGCTAGCGATATGATGAGGATATAACTTTCACAAGAAACGAATGAGGCTGAGGGGAATTAGAGCTCAAATTGCGCAGGAAAAGCCAAATTTGTTCCATAATTCTTTTCTTATTTGGAGTTTGTTTTTATTAAAAGTAATGTGATAGATCGATAGAGAATTTATTTAGCTTTCAGAAAATGCATCGTCTTATAGGGGAAAAAATGAAAGCATCTGAGATATTTCATAAAAACCAAATCTGTGTTCAGAGGTTTAAGACTATCCTCAATCTTGAGATAATCTTTCAGGTGCTGATGGAAAATATGATGAAAGAAAGTTCAAAAAAGACCATGAAATACACAATTGGGCCAAACTTTTGTTAGACCCGAAATCGTTTAATATGAAGGTAAAACGTAGTAGATTATAACAGTTAATGACATGATAGTGTTTAACATTTCGCAAGAAATTCATGTAATGAGAGATTTCTAAAAGAAAGCGGACATCTTTTTTAGAAAGTATCCAATGCAACTCGTACAGAAGGTTTCAAGGATTTGGAAGGTTTGATCAACACTGTGACCACTACCATATTTATCTGCAGTGTTCAACATGCTGCTGTTAATTTTGGTCAATATGACCAATATGGATTTCCTCCCAATTGTCCTTTTAAAGTAGTGAAGGATGTCGACGCAGTACACCGTAAACCGGTATGCATTAATTAGCAAAATTTATCACCCACATAACATTGCAATTGACGGTAGTATTTGACACTTTTACTTTGTAAAAGTCACTCAAAGTAGAAACTTCTCTTTCTTAACTACTCAAAGTGGATTTAATCCCATTTGGATTTGCATAGGCTTTTTGTAGGATTTTAAATGAAACTATAATAAGAGGTAGCTAGTCATCATATACGATGGAATATGACACAACAATAACCAAGCTGCTGATTTGATCTTCTTGTGTTCATTTCATCTCAGAAAAAACATGTTGAAGTTTTGACATTTATCCCTTGCTGAATGTATTTTGGAACGCACTACGTTGTTTTGTATTTTCAAAACACAATCTTCCTTTTATCCACTTGTAGAACCTTCTGAAGAAGAAATTTGCAAGTTACTTGTGAACTATAATGAAACAATGGAAACGTTAACCATCACAAGCACACTCAGCACGCGTGCCACACAGTCTCTCGGATATTTTGAGGAAGATTACTTACTAACGCCTTACGCAGTGACGGCTCTCAGAAAGTATGTCATTTTTACGATTTTTGTGAAGTAGAAAAAAGAAAATGATTTATATGCTTTGCTCTTTAACTTTTTTTCTATCCCAGTGATGTTGATTTCGTGCAGAGAAGGAATGTAAAGATTATAAAATTATTATGCTACAGTTTAAAATACGTACTAAAATAGTTAAACCTACGTACCAAAGTGATTAATTAACCTACGAGTTTGAGGGATGGCCTTTTTGATTATGGTCAAAGGAATGCAGAAGGTTTTCATTGTGTAGTTGAATTAAAATTTCAAGAACAAAGTTTTCTATAAAGAAGAATTAGTAGAATACAGATGCTTTGCTTTTGTGCAAATTGTGAAAACTGCTAAAGCATTTTCTACAGTGTTCTGTTTCGCATACGCAAAGTCGATGATAACAAAATTCCAGTCAAGTAATATTTAGGGGATCTGAGATACTGTGAGGCTTAAACTGTTGTTGTTTTTTAGATTTCGAGAAAATCTCCGCAAAATCAGTTCTGCCATAAAAGTGCGAAACAACGAAAGGAGCTACACATACGATTACTTGGATCCTTCATTGATTCCAAACACAATAAGCATATAAAGTAGTAAAGTTATGAGATCATATGCGAAAAGACAAACACCTTGTTTGCAGCTACAAGCACTCATATAAGAACAAAATTGTGTTTTGCCTCGTTAAGGTCTACGTCACTGTGTCTAAGAGGCATACCATACCAGATCATACCATACTGTCACCGGACAAGATATGAATGACACGGATCTCTCAAACACAGTCAGCATTATTAGAGATTAGAATGTTATGCTTGTTTTTTTTATGTTTTTTGTTATGTTTTTTTTAATAAATTTTATAAAAGTTTTATATATTGTATCTTATGTCAAGGAAAGATGTTGTTGTACAAAAAAAATAAGCATAGAAATTCCGGTTTTGTTTTGGTGAACAGCATATTGCAAGAACTGATAGGCATTTGATGTTCTAGTGTATATTTAGTACTTCAAATTTCTCTCACAATCCATTTTTCAAAAATTATTGCTAGCTAATGATTTCTTGATTATGAGTGTTAATTGAACTAAAATATCATGATTGGTCAAAAGGATGTGTCTTCTTTATTTTTTTTATTTTTTTTTTATTAAAATCATATTTATACAGGGTAACTACCTTTAATTATAAAAAGTAGCTGCAATGGAGGCCCTGTGTTTACAAATAAAACTTGTTAAAAACTGTTAAAAATTGTTAAAATTGTTAATATATATATATATATATATACTTACATAAAAATTATTAGAAATGTTCGAGAAAATTTAAAACAGATTTGCAGACTAGTAGAAGGTGTAGGATATCAAGAAAAAAATTGAAAACATCAAAAGGGGACCACGGAAAAAAATATAATACTTCGAAGTAATGCAATTGAGAAGAAGGAGATGTGATAAAAAGTCTAATGGAAAATATCAAGTAATAACTTTTTAAATTGTAAATAATTTTCCGTTTTTCTGACATCAATATTTAACTCATTATATAATTTTGCAGCAGAATATTCAAAAGAACCACGATAATATTCTCGTTTTATTTTAGGTAATCTTAAAAGACAGTTGCTATTTCTAGTATTGCCATTTCTCAAAACATCAAAGTAATTTTTGAAACCATCGCAAACATTGTTATTCAAACAACATCGAACAAACAGACAAGCTCTCGTTTTTTTGATACCAGTTATTGATTGTAAGCGAGTATCTCTGGAAGCAATGATACCAGTGACTCTACAATGTAGACTCTCGAGCTTTTTTTCATTCTTAGTGCTCAGTTTTAAAGTAGACAGTGTGCAATACGTCAGTGTATGTGCAATTATAGGTTAGCAGATGGTCTTCGCAGCTTTTGATGTCATCATTGGACGAAGTTTCACAAGTTGTCGTAGTCTCCCTGTCGCTTTTTTATAAGCGTGTTCAAAGTTCTTATTCATGTTTAAGCTGCTGTCAATCGTTATGCCCAGTATTTGTAAGTGATACAAGTTGAAATTGTTCGATCTTGACAGGATATAGTAAGATCATCCTTACATTTCGCTAGCATTTGCGTCGATCCAAACATCATGGCTTCAGTTTTCCCTTTTTTCCAATTTATAATAAGATCGTTGTCTTCAATTTTATGCATATCTTTGTCACCTACATAAATGACAGTATCGTCAGCATATTTCACTATCTCACAGTGTGATAAAATCAGAGGTAGATCATTGAAGTAAATTATGAACAGGAGTGGTCCAAGGATAGAACCCTGAGGAACTCCTGAGGAAATTCAGGATCTGACAATCTTTCAACGTACATAACTTGCTGCTGTCGATTGAACAAATAATCAGTAAACCAAGCGAGATCTGTATCGTGGACACCATAAAGTTTCAGCTTATGAAGCAGTTGAGCATGACCAATTGTATCAAATGCCTTGCAGAGGTCTATGAATACAGATCCAGCTAGTCCATTTTTGTTAACAAGACGTTTAACAGCATCGAAGAATAAAGTAGCTATAATTTCTGTCGAGCGTTTTTTTCTAAATCCAAATTGGTGTTTTGACAGAAGGTTGTTTTCTTCCATGTACGTGTATAACTAATCGTGTACAATCTTTTCAATCAACTTAGAGATTGCAGGAATAACTGAAATGGGACGGTAATTTTCGACACTACTTTTGGGTCCACTTTTGTAAACAGCCACAACTTTTGCCTTTTTCCATTCACTAGGAAACTGTCCTGTAGCAAATGAAAGATTTATCAGGTATGAAAGAGGTTGACAAATACTTTCTGCACAGTCCTTGAGAAAAACGGATGGGATGTTACCTAGGCCGTTACATTTTTTTTTTCTTCAAAGAATTAAAAAGTCGATAAACCTCATTTGGAGTTGTAGATTTCAATTTGAATATTTTATATGTCGTTACAAAAGAACTTTTCGGTTTACGCCAGACAAGATTGCTAAGAACTGACATTGACTTTTTAAGATTACCAACAACGGAAGAACAATAAGTGGGCAGTCCTTTCGAAATTTTGACGGGATCATTAGTTTTGGCACCATCAATATTGAAAAAAGTTTTTGATTTTTGCTTGGTTTTTGTTGGAAAAATACGTTTGATTGCATCCCAAAATTTATCAGAGGCCTGTGCATTGTCATTTAAAAGTTTTTTACCGTATTCATTTCTCGTTTTCTTCAACAACAGATTTACTGCGTTTCTCTTATTTACGTAAGCCGTTTTATCAGTCTGTATTCCGGACTGTCTATATTTGCGAAGGAGGTAATCACGGGCGCTCATTACACCTTTGATTTCGGGTGTTATTCATGGGCAGGATCGACCGCGAATTCTCTTAGAGACCAAAGGCGCAACCTCGTCAAGCACATCAAGCAAAATTGCATTCATATAAGACCAAGCGATATTTACATCGTTTGATGAATATACACTGCTCTAGTTTTCATTTTTAAATTGGTTTTGTTTCTTCGCGATTATAGTTTTTATAGTTGCGACATGTTGTGGTCTTTGGTTTAGTTTTCGTACAGTTTTTTTCTCACGGAACCAATTATATCATGATCGCTAATGGCTGTTTCCTCTCTCATTTTTTTTTTTTTTTTTTTAACGTCAACATGCAATATTTCACTTTAAGTAAGCAAATACAATCAGATATATATATATAATAGTAATACAATTGACATTTTTACATATAAAATTATAACAATTTTATTTTTCTTTTTATTTCTCCATTATCTACTTTTCTGCGATAATTTTCAAGTCGGTATCAGATAACGAATCTACCACTTGAAGCCTTTTTCGTTCTTGTAGTACTGGCTCGGTTCTTACGTCTCTGCATACTTTCGATAAAATTCCTGCGGTAAAATCCCTTACTTCGTTGTGTCTCAAAGTAACGAAGCCTCCTTTTGGACACGATAGTGCTTGTTCTACAGTGAACGAGGCTCCGCATACACAATGTGTACTTAGCCTTTTTAACTGGATACCAAATCGAATATATACTGCGTACAAAACAATTGTTTGTCTAATAAGAAACCTTGCTGTTTCAATGGCAATACTGTCAACCAACTTGATGCTCCGTTTTCCAGGGATGCTTCTAGGGCTCTAAAACGTGTTGGATCACTTGCTAAATTTTCTCTTATATACTGTAAATTTTCATTATTTTTTCTTGCTTTGTCGTTTTTCAGATCATTTTTCACTTTCTGTTGATCATTTATCGTATAAATCATCTTGATTTATAACTTTCGATACCATTGATTTCGTTACTTTTCTTGAATTTTCATACTCGATCTGGCATCTTTCCATGGGATCATAAATTTCCAGTCCAGCGAAAACAGGAGACGTTCTATATCACTACATTCACAGCCGTTTAGAAGACTTTTAATGAATTGATGTCTAATGGCATCTTCTAAAGGTTTCAATAACTCTTTTGTATTTGGGACAATGCGCATTATATAGGTATACTTGTGTTGAAAGTCTTTAACGTAGGTGCTGTATGCAGCGTGGGGATAAGCAGCAGCAATTTCTGATAGCGCTTTGATTTCATTTATCCAGTCTTCAACTTTATTTTTGATGTGGATACATTTTTATTCTTCTCTACTGATAATTGCACCATGGTGTCCTGTTACCTTCCATTGCTACTTTTACCCCTGTTCTTTGAAATACTTTCGTCGCTTCCTCGAAATGCGGTTCCTTAACAATCAACCAGCTTTTACTTGGTTTTGGGAGATAACCAATATTAGGATCATGTAGCATTATGCCATCCCACCACGAACGCAAGCCTGGAAGTTTCCCTATCCCTGTAAAGTCATCTGCATATGCAATTTTTTTTACAGAATCTTCATTTTTCGTGTTTCTCAGCATATGTAAGGGAAGAATGCCAGTAGCATACATTCCCATCGCTACAGGATCTCCGTGGGTCGTGCCTTCCTGTGATTTAATCTCTTTGCCACCCGTTATAAACAAGCGAGCCGATTTATTGTAGCAGTTGTAAACATACGTCGAAAATTCTGGACATAAGATATCAATGTTATGGAGTGTCATAGCTCTATTAATCGAGTTGAAAGCATTTGATGCATCGATCTGAAGGACAGCTTGGCATTCGTTTTCATTGAATGCATCTACTGCTAAATGTAGCTACAGCTATCTCGCATCCCGAGTTTTGCCCAGAACATAGTTGAAGGTTGCTATTAGTTGATATGATGTCATCTTTGACGCAGGACATTACAGCCTTACCAATTATGCGTCTCAAAACCTCCCCGATTCCTATCGGTCTAAGGCCAGGATTCTTATCCAATGGAATTAAACGGCAGGACATTAGTGCTTCCAGGTTTTCTAGATCTTTAATCTTTTCTGTATTTAGAGCTTTTGCCAGTTGAGATATCTCTTTCCGAAGGTCTGAACTAGTTGATCCATAAAGTGTTGAGGATAATGCTCTACGCCAGTCATCAGCGTCCCACCCGGATATACCAGCTGCGCCTTTTGTTTTTAAAGAGGCTTTCATAATACTCTCTTCATTTATGGAATCATGAATTATACCATGAATGGTGTTGACAGGACCTTGAATTAAAAGGTCATCATTTAGTGGTTTAGGTTCAGGATGTTTCATATTGATTTCTTCCATAGTTTCTTGGTTGAGGGGAAGGATACCATTACATTGCTTTGACGTTAAAAGACGTATAGCTCCGTTAACATTTCCCTTAAGCATTAAATTTGAAAATGATCTTCCCAGGTCTTGCTTGTTGCTTTTGTCAACTTTCGTCATAAGACTTTGAATCACTAGACATTCAGCGACAAGCTGCGAAATCTGTCTGTTCTTCCAGGTGCGCTCTTGTTTTCCTGAGCGGAGCTTTTTGGTGATGTTTTTTGCAATAATAGGCTTGGAAGAATCATGAGAATTTTCAAACTTATATTTCTCATGGGTGAGTTATTGTTCCAAAGCTTAATTGCTGCAGTCATTTCATTTAGAAATTTTTTACCCAAACTACCTTTAGACAACTGAAAAAAATTACGTCACCATACTGTCATTTTTTCGTAAGCATCAATCACTTCTTTTTCGAATAACCTTCTGTCTGTCTCTTCAATACTTGATATTAAAATAGTTGTTTCTGTTTTTTCTGCTGTTACTTTTTCTTTACAGGCTCGTTGATGATTTTTAAGACCAGATACATTCTTGAAATATACGTTGACAGTTCAAGCATAACAATGTCTCCGTGTTCGTTCCTCTCTCATCATACTTTTATAATATTCAGTTCAACGTTAATAGCGTTTTTCGCATTTCAATCATTGCATGCAATACTCTACAGTGTGTCCGCCAAAAATGTATCGGCTCGTAAAACTTAAATTATCAATCTCACGATTTTTTATAGAAATTTCACTAGCACTTAAATTTTGTTTGTTATTTCTTTTGAGATTAAAACTACCGGAACGTTTTTTTACAATGGAAGGTAGTTAGCAGAAGAATTTCTCAACAATGCATTTCTTTTTACCTTTGGGAGATAGTATTAACTTATGCATTTGCTATTATTGATACTGCTCTGTTTGTTTTATAACAAAACATTGATTGTTATGGTGAAAATTATTCCCCCAGCAAAACTTGATAGATTCACTTTAAAGTTTTATTTTCATGAAATCTGATGAAATGTATCTTTTTGTGACAATAAGCTTTTTTATTGCAAATATTTTGTTCACAATAAATTCTGTTGTTCCTCTGTTCCCAAAAGTAAAAAGAAATGCATTGTTGAGAAATTCTTCTGCTAACTACCTTCCATTGTAAAAAAACGTTCCGGTAGTTTCAATCTCAAAAGAAATAACAAACAAAATTTAAGTGCTAGTAAAATTTCTATAAAAAATCGTGAGATTGTTAATTTAAGTTTTACGAGCCGATACATTTTTGGTGGACACACTGTATAGGATAATTTTGAATACCTACAAGATAGCAACATAATAACTACTGCAATCAGTTTCCAAATTTTTTTTAATCAATAACATTATATCGTTACGTCCACTGTTTGAAAAACTTAGCGTCGTTAATTAGCGTTATTTCTTCTAGTTTTTCTACTAGCTATCTAAATACAGTCGACTCTCGATATATCAAACTTTTCGGTATCTCGAAATATACTTCCGATCCCCTGACTGATTTTCTCTCGTTATCTTCAGAAATTAATCTTCAGAAATTCAGAGCGTGATTTTCGCATTTTTTAAAGTTTTGATAAAATCCCATTTTTTAAATTCGAATTTTCGAAAAGTATATGGACCTAGATTTTTTTGAAAGATTAAATTGATTATCTCCACTAAAGGCGAAAACATAAAGCTCGTTAAGTAAAGATAAACAAACAAATCTGTTGTAGAAAATCATAAAGCATTGAAAGACTTGCAGAAAAGGATATCTAAAAAAGAGTTATCCCAAAGGATGGTGTCCCAAAGAACACAGTATCAACCTGGGTTAAGAATAAAAACAAATTGTTGACCGCGCTGGAAAAAAATCACAAAATCTAAGGTCCCGTGACAGTTCGAGACATCGAGAGTCGACTATAACATTATAGTTTGTTAGCAGAATCACTTGTGACATCGCATGCTCAAAACTGTCGCAGTTTGGAATTAATTTATACTTGTTATTGATTAAGATTTTCAGCCGAATTCTTGCGCTGCTAAAACATTCCTTGAGTGTGACATATTAATGTACATATGTGTAGTTCCAGGGGATTTTGATAAGAAACTGTAAAATGTTATATAGTTATATATAGTTTTTTGATAGCGTTACCTAAATAATTTTTATTGTTATTTTATTGTTATATTATTGTCATCTTTCGATTCATAATTTGCCTATTTGAAATTTGGCCGTCATTTTGTCAGATTTGGCAAAAGTTAAATAAAGGTCTTTTAAAAGTCTTATTATGAAAGTTGCACCTATTTAAAATCATTTTGCATTTCAAGAATGTTTTATCGTCGTTGAGAATCGATGTGCAATTGCGACAAGTGCTGATTTCCTTAAGACTTCTTGTTTTACATATGGAAAGTATTATTTCAGAAAGTATCAAGAAAACAACGTTCCAAACTCATTCTTTTTTTATTATTGTAGCTCACCCGTCCCTCCCAAGCCCGACTTTCTGTTCTTACATTCCAATAGGCACGTTCATTCACAATCCAGCTGACATTCGTCTCAATTTTGACACATATTCCTTACTAGACCTTCACCCAGCCCTATTGGCACCGAAACATCCAAATACTTCTAAGAATCAATGAACTTGTATGCTGACTTGGGTTCAAATCCCCTTGGCGGCGATTCACCATGCACGAGTGAATGTACCATAGCGTCGGGTCGACCCATGCCATGTGAGGGAAATTGGGTAGATGATACATCGGGTGTTGCAGGAGGTCATCCAGAAGAGCACAGGCCCTTGATTGGGTTCGTGTCACTCATGAGAGTGCCAAATACTTCGGAGCCTCCAACCTAAGCCGTGGCCCCTCCTGGAAAGCAGATGCAATAGCAACTGAGTGAGGCTAGCCAAGTAAAACAATACCAAATACAATAAAATAAAAATAATAAATAAATAAGAACGTCGAATAATCTCACCGATGTGAGTGCTCACCAGCGAAGCATACAATTCTGCTCGAGGAAGCGATACATCTTTCATGATCAGACATGAGCATTTGCCGTTGGTTTACAGAAATCGTGCGTAGATGCGAACACAGATGAGCGATCACCAAAATCCTTTAATTCGATATCTAAACTGATACCATCATCTGGGACAATGGCTCTCTTAAACCGAATCTTCCCGATTTTCATGACGTGACGTCATAGATTTAGGTCAGGTGAAAAATAAAAAAGGCCAAATTGCAAGAATTTTTGTACCATTCGCAAGAGCATAAAAAATAGATACGAAATGCATTAAAACCCAAATCTGAAATTGGCCTGCTTTCCCCTTCAAACAGCGTCAACTTTAGCATAACCCCGAATATCTGTACTGCAAAACCCGACCCTTTTATGGATACAAAAGTGCTTCTTTTTACAGACGGGACATTGTTCTTAAAGTAAACCTCGAACCCAGCAATGATTTTGATATAAGAAAGCGACTATTACAAATTTCCATGTTCTTGGTGGGTGTTTGAAGATGATTACAAGCATGGTCAGGTAGATTTGCTGTTAATGCTGTTGCGTTATAAAAGTGGTTATTTGCCTGCACCTCGCAGTAGTTGCACTTTTTTTGCCCATGTCTATCAGTCAGTGTGTAATGTGACAGTTCTTTTCACCCCAAATCAACACCCAGTCTTGAAAAACATATAGAAGCTCAATTTGCAGCTTCAAACAGTAAACCATAATTTCATATTTTAATGGAATTTATAGAGATTTGAAAAACTTAAGAAATATAATAGAAGTGGGCTCACATTGGACACGACAACGGCAATACGTACTTTTTGGTGTGGATAATGATGCAAAACCTCTATGAACATGTAACTTTGAAATTTTATAAAAATTTCTGAAAGACATATTTTAATAGGTCCACATTGCTGGAGACACCGATACAGGTAGTAACCAGTTTGTCGCAAAATTCAACATCAACGAAAATTGATTTTTGTATGACGCCTTCAAGAAACCAACACTTGCCTTGAAAGTTTTGTTATTGAATCACTAATGCACTGATTAACATATTGATTATTATGATGCTGTCGTTTCAGCTCCATTATTACATTGCGTTTATAATAATAATCGATTTATATTTCTAGCTCCATTACTTACAAAATGGTTCTTCTACCAGAAATGTGAACGATTCATGTCTGTTTACGTTGCTATAAACCATATAAAACATATAAAACATACTTTTTAATTTTTTTTAACATTATTATGAAAGTCTAGCCTTGTCAAACATATATGATTTGGCTAACTAATGAAAAGTTGAAATACTTAGGGACTTTTGACAGTAAATCGTTGAAGGTTTTTCCAGCGTTATATTGCAATGTGCTTTTATCTTTTCCATGGTCGACAACGGGACCAGTTTGATCTTTACGCTGTGATCTTCGTAATCCTTCGTCTTTCATGGGTATCCGTGAGTACATTGGGCAGCTCTCAAATTGTATTGCTTTATAAACAAGCTTTGACTGATGCCAAATCTATTCTTTCCTTGATGGGGAGCCGTTTTAAAGCAAGAATATCGTTCATTTTGGAGTATCGACCATATATGAGATCATCCGCGCATCTTTGCACACGTTCCAGTCGTTTTAGCTGCTTCTCAGTTATCAAGTCGAAAATGACATTACATTGGTCGAGCTTAGTTTACATAAGCATTTCCACTGGGCTTTTTCGCAGATTAAATGATGCAAATCTTTTTAAGTGTTTTAAAGTGGAAAGAATTCCGTAACAAGATTTTGTCATTTCTTTTGTGTGCACTTCCAAAGTGAGGCTGCTGTTGCTGTTGAAGTAAACGCCAAGAATCTTCTTGCAGTAGACTCTTTGTAACAATGTCCCTTTGATTTTGATATCGAGCGTCATGATATCGAGTTGATGTTTTGATTCCATAGCTTTCGAGCACAGGAGCATATATTTCGTTTGTGTATATTTATCAGTAAATTGGAATCTTTCGCCCATTCATTCAATGCAGTTACATCAGTCTGCAATCTTTCTATGCACTCTTGGATTTCTAATACTTTACAGTGCTTATACAAGCTGGTATCATCAGCGTAATGTAAACATTGACTGTTTTGGCAATAGTTTTCTTTCTAGCTACATAAAGGTTGAAAATTACTGGGCCTGGGATGCTGCCCCGAGGGACACCAAATAATA
Organism: Turritopsis dohrnii; assembly: GCA_027922465.2. Classification (NCBI taxonomy): domain Eukaryota; kingdom Metazoa; phylum Cnidaria; class Hydrozoa; order Anthoathecata; family Oceaniidae; genus Turritopsis; species Turritopsis dohrnii. The sequence continues at coordinate 395,180 of BQMF02000146.1, read as the reverse complement.
CCTCTTTCCGCTCTGATTTCTTGTCTTCAGTTTGGACAAATTGGTATCGATTTGTAAGATAGTCAGCTAGAAGTTTCACGAAACTCTTAGAGAAACCAAGATTGTGAAGGAATTTCACGAGACTTTCGTAGTCTACAGTATCGAAAGCTTTAGAGAAGTCTGTGATAATTGCAATCGTAATTTCTCCATCGTTCATGGCACACTTTATGTCATCGCGAAATTTCAGTAGCATAGTAATAGTGCTGTGACCACCTCGAAAGCCGGATTGTGTTTGGCTGTAAATACCAGCATCTTCGATGAATGAAGTCATTTGAGACAGAATTAGCTTCTCAACCACCTTTGATAGTATTGGCAGAACAGATATAGGTCGAAACTCGTCTGGTTGTTTTGCTCCCTTTAATCATCAATGCGTTTGTTGATTATATGGGTCAGCGGAGAGCGTATATAATCTGCAACGTTTTACTGGTATGTTGTCGTATCCAGTGGAACAGTCAGACAAAGCGTGTTAATGGCTTTACGAACGTCATCATAGGTAATATGGTGCAGTTTGTTTATCACATCTGGATCGATTGACACTTGATGGATTGAGGATGCGATGGATAATTTTCCATATCTCTTTAGGTCGGTTTGAGGAGAGGGTTCTCCGGACAAAATTCTTTTTGTCTCTTTTATGGTTCTTTTATGTTCATTCCTGGTGTTTTTGTACGTAGTCCAATCTTTTCTGAGTGTTTGAAATGACAGCTTTTTTACGGGTCTCGGTAAGCTGTTTTTGAAAACTGGTAATATTGAGATCTCGCATCCAAGGAGCCGGAGGTCGAGTAAACTTAGTTCGTTTGAGTGGTGAAAGCAGTCGAGAATAAGTGTGTTCAAAGTCTCCAATTTGTCGTTGAGGTTGTTGAAAGCATAGATAAGGTCAAGCGGCAGCTGAGAGATATGCTCTCTAAATTGTTCTGGATCAAAATTCTTTTCATTTCTTTGAATTTTATAACGAGGCTCGAATCTTTCTTTGCGATTTGATGATTGCAAATGGAGCGTCATGATCACTTATATGGCTGCAAGGAATGATGTTTTGGTGAACAGGAGGTTGCGGATCAACACCTAACTAAGTCATGCCTGCAACTATAGCAGTGTAAATCAATTCAAAATCAACTGTTCCACAATCAGGTGGATAGTGGGATTTAGATCTTCAGACCTTGTTGTTAAAATCAACCCTAGCCCTCACTTTAACGCTAACAAAATCTTTCCTGTTGTTATTACCTTTATAGGAATCTATCATCCGGTAGTCTACTTTTCCGATCTCCATATTGAAAGATGCAATATTTTTTTGCTATGTTTTTTTTGTCATAGAATTTGGATCTTATCATTTGGCGTAACATTCATACCTTGTAAGAAATCTTTAGTCTGTAAAAGGAAAGACTTGTATAATTCATTAAAGAAGTGGATAAAATGCTCTTCAGTAAGTAACCCTTCCCTAGCCAAGAGTTTTTGTTTTTGTTCTTTTTTAATCTTCTGACTTTAATTTCTATAGCAAAATTAATCGAAATGATTACTATTTATATGATGTTCAAAGAAGTTATGTCGGTGGGTTTTTTGAAGTGGGCAAAATTGTATATTTCAAAATTCAAAAATTCAGTTTTTAACGTCTAAAAATGTAACCAATTAGAAAACCAGACTGGTATTTCGGTAGAAGATATATTTCATGACCCTTAAAAATATGCCATGCTTTGGAGGAGCCATTTGGGATCAAATATTGCCATGAAATTGGCTTTTCTAAGTCATTGATTTTAAATAATTCAGAAATTCCAAATAAGATAAAAAGCAATACAAAATGCTTATATAATACAATACAAGATTCTTATTCGAAATAAATCACAGCCATGATGAAGACATCAAGTTGGCTGTGCTTGAAAGTAATGTTAGATAATTTGAAACTATTAAATCGTCGTTTATTGTAGTATTGTAGTTATTGTTATTGTAGTAGTATATTGTAGTTTGTATAATAATGAAAAAAAAATACAAAATGCTTTTAGATGTCTGAATTTTCTAAAACTACTTCGAAGAGCACTTTTGGATTAATTACTCCAACAGAATTTGCGATCAACTCTAAATTAGATTTTTACTAAGTATTATGTAAATTTATTGCAATGTGTTTGTATAAAATGTTGTTTATGTACCTGGAAATAATAATTAGCTTCAAAAATCAGTCTCATATAAAATAGGAGCAGAAACGGATGGAAAATTCCATGTGATGAAACAGAGATATTGATATGTTTTTCTGTACTTCTGAAGATACCAGGAACATAATGTTACATTGTCTAATTGAGAAATAAACATTATTTTTTCTACAAATATGAACATCTTGTAAAACATGAACTAGTAAAAAGAGCTCTCCTGGAAGGATTTATACCATACAAAGAATCACAGTACCTTCCAAACTGGTATGAGGAAAAGTAAAACTCTGGAAAATGATAAAACTTTAATGCTCCTACTGTTTCATTAAAATTTATCTATATAGTGAAGGATACATTTCTGGTATCATATAACATGGTTAGAATTACATAATTTGGATTAAAACATCCGCAATTCCAGGTTGAAAACCTTTATTTTTCTTGGAATATCTCATCCCTTGTGGCTCCAATAAGTCTAAATTTTCAGGATATCAGAACCCTCCTAATGACAAAGGAGACAATTCTGAATCCTATAACAATTAACAATTCTCCTATGTAATTGTAGCTTGTATTGAATTTGTAATTTCACCGTCTTGGAATAATGTGGAATAATGTGATAATGTGATCCTAGGATGCTTCATATGGTATAAAGACTTCATTCAGGCCTATTTAATAGGTTTTGTCTCAATTTGGTTTTGCTTTTGCAGAGGTGGAAGGGTATTGTATTAAAGACAACTATTTCTTGTATTTGTTTTAAATACTTGATCCAAATGAGCTCTTTAATAGTTTTATCCATCTTAATAGTTACATAAAAAATTTAGCCATCCCGTTTGAATTTTCCATATATTCACATTTTCTTATTTTTTAATCCTTAATTGCTCCTGACTTTGAAAGCAAATAACTTGCCACCAGTTGGGGCGTATAATTCCAGAAAAACGAGAATGGAATTTTTAATCCTATTAAAACCTAAAAAAACTAAAGAACTTAAATGTAACTTATAAACTTGACTTAGTACACATGGCATTTGAGATAACGTAGTGAGGCATGTCTTCAGATGAATCCTACTTTTGCTGCAAGTATCCTTAGGATTCCGATAGCGAGACTCCTATGATGAATTTTTATAAATGGAAAATACAGATTTCCTATGTTGTATTAGTTACCAGTGCTCTTTGTATATATGCGGCCCCGTGTTACTATACTGCGTGGTCAGCTATAGTCATCAAGAAGATTGGTCATATGTAAGTTTCGTCTTAATATTTCTCACCATCACATCCTTTTAAAATGGAGGATTAGACAAATTTACACTTAAAAACACGGTTTGTAAATTTTAGGAGAACTAATTCAGCATCAAACACAATTGCAATGAATCCAACGAAACGGACAATCTCTTTAATATGTACCGTGTACTGTATCTACTGTTCATATGAACTGGTAATTAGTCTAAGCCGTGGGAAAAACTTGTCTAAAGACACTTTAAGTTTATAGATTTTGACCACTGTTACTTTACATTTAATTAAGCAAACATCTATAAAACAACTAAGACGGTAACCGGTTGCCAGTGACAACAAAAGATATTCTCATAGTTCTTTCTAAATATCCAAACAATTTCCTATAAAAGTTACTTTTTATCATGCTTTGCAATCAGGAAACAGTCAAATAGAAATAGTTAACTGCAGAATGAGCAAAATTGAATTTCCTCCTGAAAGCAAAAAGAGATCTCTCCTATATTATGTAACGTCGTTGATACGAAAAAGGAATGATAACTATTTTTTTTGCAAACAAATTTCCAATACTCAAGGAGGCGCTGAAACAGCTGAAAGACTTTACTTCATTTGCCTATTTCCCCTATAAAACTCTCCTATAAAACTATCTATAAAGCTATGAACCAGTGTAAAGTTGATTTCTATCTTCATAATCATGAAAACAGAATATATATCGTACTGTAAGTCTAAACAAATGTTTTGTTTGATGGACCAGTGTAACAGTTGAAAAAATTCATTATGTCATGTGATTTACATTGTGATATTGTGCGAGAACTATCGTTTCTTTTTGTGTTCTGTTATATTATCATAAGTTGCAGATTTAAATACGGGCCTCGCTTACCCAGCTATTTACAAAAATGATTGTCTTTCCGTCACACTCCCCCTACGGGAATGTCTTTATCAGAAATAAATTTGATCGCTGGTTCAAGTTCACCGTTATGTGTTTGAACGAACGGGTACAGTTTATTTAATGGTCGTTTTAATCGACCCGTCCCATCCTTTGTCGTTGTTGTTAAACCAACTCCACGTATTTGACCGTCTTTACTAATCATAATTTCGTCTATTCGTCCAGTTCTCCACTGAGATCTTTTCAGTTTATCATCTTCTATCAATACAATGTCTCCAATGTTTAATTTCGTCGTCTACACCTTTTTTCATCGACTTTCGTCGAATGTCTCGTATCTCTAACAAATATTCGCGAGACCATCTCTTCCAGAAATGATCTATTATACGATCAACGGATTGCACTTGAATGTTGATTTCAGTTTCGCTTTCTCTAAATCTCCAACAAAAGCCACGTTGTGAGCTCGAAAACGTAACAATACATCAAAAAGTTTTGTTGTTAAAGAGGGTCCGGTTTCTAATATTTCATTCAAAGAGACACATCCTTTTGCTTTAGAAGATGCGTCATAAACCATTCTTATCTTTGTTGTCGCTCTATTTTCGTCAATAACAGGTTTGTGCGGTAAGTAATGGGTTGTGCCAATCAAATGTTCAGCTGGCGCTTTTTCAATAACTTTATTTTCCAATTGTTCGTTTATAATCTCGTTATATCTTGAAAATAATACTCTATTATTAGAGAATGTTTTCCAAATGCTCTTTAATCTATTCGTACAGGTTTTATAATTATCTTCGATAACTGCATGCTCCTGTTTTTCCGGAAGTTTCACCTTATATCTTTTGGTTTCATTACTAAATTCAACACTCTCTTTAAATTCTTTTAAAATCATATTTTCTTTTTTCTCATCAATTTCGTTGTTTTTTATTCCCATAGTTTCTAAGTCCCAAAATTTTTCCGTAATCTTATCCAGATCGGTTTTTTCATCCATTGCAACTTTTAGAACATGACTTGTCAAACATTCGGTTTGGTTTCCAACTTGAGTCATGTTACCATTTAAGATGAATATCCTAAATTCGAAGATACAGCTACTGGCTCTCCCTGTTTTCCTTTAACGATGTTTTTACCGTCTATGAAGTCCCAATAAAAATTTGGTCCTACAAGAATATCGATCTCGATTAATTCAGTATCATTGTAGTCGGCTAAACGAAGATGCTTCAAATGAGGGAACTGTTCTTTAGCAAATTTTGTATTTTGACCTTTCAATGGGTAGCTAATCTCGGAAACAAATGCTTTTACTTTAACCGGTCCCGTGTTAGTTTCAACAGTAAATTCAACAATATCTAGCACTTTCGTTTGTCGGGCACCTCCAAAAGTTTTTAAACACATTTCTCTTTTTCCCACAGTTTTCAACTTAAGCTTTTCTTTAAGCTTCGGGGTCACATAAGACATTTGGCTGCCACTGTCGAAAAATAATCTAGCCATTTCACTATTACACTTGTCAAGATCATTTACTCTAGCTTTTGCTGTTTGTAATAAAACCGTAAATTCGGAAGTCGCACAGTTCGTTACAGTCGATGGATCTTGTGTTTGTTTCAGTGGCTGTTGTTCTTGTTTTTTCCCGAGACAGATACTCGAGTGATGGCGCCCTTTACATGAATAGCAAGAGTTTTTTGAGGTGCATTCTTTCACAATATGTCCTTGTTTTAAACACAGAAAACACCTTTTTTCTTTGAACAAGAAGTCTTTTCTCGAACTTGGTTTTGATATCAAATTGCATTGAAACGATTTATGATTAGTTTTTGTACAGAAAAAACATCCATATTGAAAGTTACGTTTTTTCGTCTGAGGAATGTTATTTTGTGCTAAAAATGTCGAGGAACTTTCTAAATCTTCCTCACATGCAATGCCTTTAACTTTTTCTCTGGCTTCAATTTCTAGTTTCAATTTTTCTAAGACATTTTTTAATGTCCAATCTTTTTCTCTGGATAAAATCAATTTTAATTCATCGGGTAATTTGTTCATTAACACTGGAAGCAACATAGCTCCATATTCATTCGAATTCATTTTTAAGCTTTCCAAATTTCTTAATTGGATTTCTATGGTGTCATAAAGTTTTCTCAGGTTTTTAACATCTTTTTCTGATCTGACAGAGTCGCATTCCAAAATTTTGTTCATATGATGTGAAATAAGAATTTGAGGATTTCCAAACCTGTCCTTCAGCATATCTAAAGCTTTCGTGTAATTTTCATTATTCAGCCTTAGTCCTTTTATACAATTCTCAACAGATAACTCATTTTTTGAACATTAGGCATACTCTTGTTAGTGTCAATAATCGCTTCAAATGACTCCATGAAAGTTTGAAAATCACTGGGATTGCCTTCAAACGGTTTTATTTTATAAGTAGGCAGTTTTACGCTTTTCTGAGAATTAAAATTTTGTGAACTAATCGAATTTGTCAAATCGATCGAATTTTCGGAATTATGACTACTGGACTGTTTGTTTTTTAAAAAAACCTTTAACTTTTGTATCTGCGTTTGTATTTTTAATTCGATATCCATACCTTGGTGTAGTTCTTTCTCATATTCACCATCATCTTCAACTTCATTTGCTATTTCATGGTTTAAGCCAACAATTAAATCAAATTTCTTTTCTAACATATTCTTCTGTGCCTCCAATATATACAATTTGTCTCCATCAAAATCTCCATCTTCCATTAAACTTTGAACGTCATTTTCAAAGATTTTATTAATATACGTAACCAAACCTCCACGCTGTCTTTTTTTATTTTTAGCATCAGCCATTTTCTAACTTTTATTATTTTTTATTTTGTTTTTCTAAGTTTTGTTCTTAATTGTTTTTATCTAAACTTCTTCCACCAACCAAAAACCAACCACAACTACATAACAAAAATCCAACAACAATTTTCCAAACAAATATCAAAATATAAATGTATTTTTTCTTGTGAGCACTTTCACTTCACTACGTTTTTTCTTCACAATTTTTTCTTTACTAATCCGTTCGGTGGACCATGTGCGAGAACTATCGTTTCTTTTTGTGTTCTGTTATATTATCATAAGTTGCAGATTTAAATACGGGCCTCGCTTACCCAGCTATTTACAAAAATGATTGTCTTTCCGTCACAGATATTAACGCTTATGTTACGCGCAAATGAAAACTGAAAAAGGGTTTGCTTGTAATGATTGAATTGTATTGTATTGTTTCTTTGTCATTTTTGTGCTTTTAGTGTTACTCTCCCTGTCAGTGTCATGCCTCTGTTTTGAGGAGAAAACGGATAAAACCGACTGGTGTATAACAAGTGAAAGTTGTTAAGATTACGTGAAACATGACCAGTCAGACTTTAAATTAAGCCTTTAATCACACGGTTGGGTGTTTTAACAAAAACGGCGCCTCATATGAGAGTGCAATTAATCCGTAATCTCACTTGTGAAATTACAAGCGATCATGAGACTTTTCAAACAATCCAATCTTTTGTTTCAAAACATTCGAATATTTTGTTTCAAAACATTCGAATCGTTTTTGTAATGTTGAGTTAAGAAAACTAAGTTTTTGTTGTACACTACGAATCTGCCTTACCGTCCCCTCGGCTCATAAAGTGTGATTAGCATGTAATCGCACGTTGTATATGCTCGTGCAATTACATATACTAATATTTACATTTGCCTAACTCCGGTGGATGGAATAGATAGAATTTATGCAATGAAGTTTTCTAAATAACCAGTCAAGTTCCACCTCGAATAATAACCTATCTTATAATGCATAACTTTAGAACTTTAGAACTTTATCTTTTTAGAACATTATATATCTTGTCAAAATTATATCCATAATCAAAACTTATTGAAACAAAAATCCAAGACAAAGGTTGGTATAATGTCTGTTGGAATCTGTTGGACGGAGCTAATGCAACAAATATGTCAAATAAATCTAAATCTGCATTCAATGCGACGAGCTTGCTCGGACACGATTGACAACGCTCTTCCAACCAAGCCGATTTATCAACGCAATAGGTAGCTGATTGATGTATTTTCTGTGTGGTCTTCCGGTGCTTCAAGCACCATGGCTAGGTACCCACAGCGGGAGATCACTCTGCATAAAACAATAAAAACATTTTTGAAAGTATATAACTTCCAACTAGCTATAAAAATTTAACTGAATGATTTTTATAAAGAAATTCTTCATTCAATAGACCGTCATTAAAATTCGTAAAAGAAAGTGATTGGAAAGAATTGTAAAAACTTCAGAAGTGCTGCATTTAATCATTTCTAAAAATTTAGAATGTATTGATTATAATCTTTGTCATAGCGAGAATATTTGGACTACTTCAACGGTTGACAGCTTCCAGACATACCTAAACAGTTACACCCATTTCCGACTGATCAGGAAAATTAGGTATTCTCATCCGGATATATTACTTAAAAGAGAGAGTCCAGGGCGCGCCCTCTTCTGCAGAACCACTCCATTATTTTGAATCAGTTTTTTTTGGAAAGGGAGAATGGTTATTCTGCATCCGTACCAAGAGGTATTTCGCAACCCTGCTACTTCATTAGTCGATACTTTAGGACTGATGCACAATGTATGCAGCCGTTTTTGTCTCATAATGGAAGTGAAGTGTTATCGGGCCGGAACAGTTCTTGCAAAGGTATGCTGCCTCCTGCCGGCGATTCACTATGCGTGAGTGAATGTACCATCATGCCATGTCAGAGACATTGTGTAGATGATACATCGTTAATCATGCAGGTAATCATCAAGAACAGCACAGGCCCTTGCTTGGAATTGTGTCACTCAGGAGATTGTCAAATACTTCGCAACCTCCATCCTAAACTGCAGCCCCTCCTGGAAAACAGAAGCTGAGTGTGGCTAGGCACGCAAAACAACACCTAATAAAATACAATCACAATTATGAGAATTCCTTTGCCTTCTTGGTAGCATAGATATAAAATCTTAGACTACACTCATTTTCAAAATTTCGAAAACAAACCGGCTTGAACGATGAGTCTTTCTTCTGGCAAGATCACATACCAATTGTTTTATTTTTACGTCACACAACATTACACACAGAATGACTGATTAAGAGACACGAGGAAATCAAAGATCAGCTTCCTTGCAGTGCTGACCAAAAAGATGAAGATAATAAAGGTTTGAAGCTTTCCTTATCATTTCCTTAATTTTTTAACTTTCTTCAGCCTCAATGAAGAAGTTCCTTATGAAATAGAAGCGTGTATTAAGATTTGATTTTTGGAAGAAAATATGTCAAAAGGAAAAAAACACTTCTCAAAAAAATATAAAATAAATAATAAAAAAGAAGCCAAAAATCCATCAGAAATACGGTGTTTTAAACATTGAATCAAAATAAAAAACGTAGACACATATCAAATTACTTTATATTTTATCGGTCAAAAAAAAATCATACAAGCTTATGACGAAAAATTGCTGTAACAAACACAAAAAGTGCCTAACCATCAAAACACATGTTGTTCCTAAAAATATATCACTAAAACAATGATATTTAATGATATTTCCTATATACAAGAGGTTTATAAATAAATTACCAATTGTTTTATTTTTACGTCACACAACATTACACACAGAATGACTGATTAAGAGACACGAGGAAATCAAAGATCAGCTTCCTTGCAGTGCTGACCAAAAAGATGAAGATAATAAAGGTTTGAAGCTTTACTGAGAATTTCAATTATCACAGTATTTTCAGTTAGTAAAAGTAACTCCGTAAGTCGCAATTTTATGTAGATCTATTTTATTAATATTCATTCCTTCATAAAGTGAATGTTAAAATATCAAATAAATCCTGTTATTAAATGTTTTACACCCACTGAAGACATGGTTCCCAAAACTAGGCACTCACACAGGACCGTAGACTGAAAAATAAAATAAATATAAAAATTACACTAATTTCTTTTTTCGTGATTCATTTGTATGAACTCAATTCGGGAAACCTTGATAGCGATCTGGTTAAGTTTTACATACAGAAAATGCAAGAAACGTTATCTTGCTGGAAGAAGAGATAATTTTGTTTGTTTGGTTGCTTCTTATTTTAATTAGCGTTTTACTATTGTTTTTTTTGTAATGCAATAAGTTTGGGAACGGTGAACTACAAAAATGGTAGATTAGGCTACACGCAACCAACCAAGTTAACCACGGGTTTGATCTGATAAAGACCGTCGACATTTACGGTGCCGTGTCTACAGTTAAAAGATGGACAGAGAACATGTAAAAGAAAATGAAATTCTAACATCAAATCCATAATAAATATTGAAAAATAAAAAATTCTACTAACTTTGATCATCGATTTTGATCCAAATATTTGCAAGGAGAAGCTAGTGTTCCGTTGCAGACGTTTGGCCCTTTATCTTAAGCGTCAACAAAACATATTGACATGATGAGATGGAATCATCAAAGCTCCTCAAAAAGTTATCTTACTCGAGGTCCAAACAGAATATAAGAAGCTTGGAATTAAGAACCAAAAGGAACTTTCTATGTTTCATGTTTTTCGAGGCCAAATCATGGATAAAATGTTTGAAGTTCTGGAGGATAGTGATATATTTATTACATAAGTTCATGACACATTTACTTCAAACACTAGCATTAATCGCCAATAAGGTTGGAAAGGATTTTACTCAGGAGACATTTTTAGCATGCTTTAAACATTGAATCAAAATAAAAAACGTAGACACATATCAAATTACTTTATATTTTATCGGTCAAAAAAAAATCATACAAGCTTATGACGAAAAATTGCTGTAACAAACACAAAAAGTGCCTAACCATCAAACACATGTTGTTCCTAAAAATATATCACTAAAACAATGATATTTAATGATATTTCCTATATACAAGAGGTTTATAAATAAATTAAAAGAGATTTTTGGACACTAAGATAATTCGAGATGGTGATCGCTTCAAAGCAACAGTATATCACAAAGATAACAAACTACCTACTCATTGGACATCAGCAGTTCCAAAAAGATATAAACGCAACGTAATTCTCGGAGACCTTACATAGAGCCAAGATGATTTCATCAGATTTCGATAGCGAGCTCTCATATATAGAGAATAAGTATCAGTTAGCTGGTTATCCAAATAGATTTGTCCAAAGCGTGATAAATGAATTGGTGTGATCCTTTGATACCCGAATGGTTATTTGAAGAAAGGAAGAAAGTGTTCGTTAAACTTCCTTATTGCCCACAAACAGAAATTGATTTACCCAACGCTTAACGGGATACACTCAACATAAGTTTATTTTCATCATACTATGGTCGACACGAAATATCCAATCCCTATTTCGGTTGAAGGACAAAGTAACTCATGCGTCGTGTGTGGCGAGTGTTCTTGTGGAGATACTTACGTTGGCAAGACAATAAGAAACGCATCGACACATTGGATGGAGCATGATAAACTTAATAATAAATTGGAACCAGCACAGCATTTGTTGAAGACAGCTGGTCATGCTTTTACATAGAGTATAATTAGTGTTGCCCATAGAAACTCTATGAAACGGAAGATTTTAGAAAAAATAATGATAAAACTTCTTGAACCAACTCTAAATGACCAAATAAATACCAAGTCATTAATACTGTTAAGAAACGGTGTCACATGAGGATTTTAACTTTGTATATATGAAATTGTGTATATGTACAGTGTGTTTCGTAATGCTGGAAATGGAAATTTTAAAGCTGCTTTTTTTAAATAAATATACCGAATTTAAAAACAATTTTTACACCATTGGAAAGCCATTTTGAAGTTCTTTTGGATAGTATGTTTTTGTGAAAAATGAAAAAGTGGTTTTTGAAAAAATAAGGAAAATGTCTTGGGAAAATGTAATTAAATTTTTAATGGTCGATTAAGATGTGAATAAAAAGAAAAGATTTTTTGAAACAATGATAGCAATTTGGAAAACAATAAACAAATTTAAGCTGTGTGTTCACGAAAAACGTTAAGGCGGGTTTACATTTCGCGCGAATTTGGTCGCGCGAACGAGCGAATGGCTCATTGAGCATGCGCGACAGTTATTTTTGGAAACTATCGTCAGAATTCAGAAGTTGAAATTTTTCAACTTCTTCGCCAGTCGCCAGCGAAAGACAATAATTTCATCCAATCAAACGCCAGCATTTTTGCAAAATTGCAAAAATATAAAACAACAACATGGGGCAGCAAAAATAGAACCCGCAGTAAAAAATGGATGATTTAATTAGCCAATTAAACAACCCAGACGTTCTTGCTTTTATACGACAACAGCAGTTATTGCAAGAACAGCTTTCTGGAATCCAGCAAACAACAAATGAAGGCAGTCTTTTGGAAGAAGAAACACCATCACTGAGTCAATGTTCAGAGCAGCTGGAATCCAACGAAAAAGAGTTCGATGAAGAAACATTTGTCGAAGAAATAAGAAAGTTCCTTTGTCTATGGGACACAAAATCCAGAGCTTACAAGGACGGAGTTAAAAAAAACGCAGCATGGAAAGCTCTCAGTCTTCAATTTGGTAAAGAAGGTGAGACTTTATTTTCTGATGTATCTGACTGAAATATTCGAGAGAGCAAGAATTTGAAATATAAAATTATCCTGTGATGAAATTGGCTAATTTATTTGATACACTAGTGTTGTTGTGTGGAATTATTGTTGTGTTGTGAGTTTTATACAACAAGTTTTTATTTGTAAGTTTTGTTATGATACTGTATTATAAGATTAAATATTTAGTTCTTGTGCCATAAAGCTACACATTGAAGAGTTTGATGGTAAAAAGTAAAAGACGACACCTTTGCTTCTACCTAGCTAAGCAGCTGACTTACTAAATAGCGTGTATAAAGTATACTTTGTATAATTTCATGTTTCTTTTCCTTTCAGTTGACTATCTGAAAAAAAACTAGAAAAATTTGAAAGACAATTTTTCAAAGTGTTTGAAACGAAGAGAAAAATTATTGATTTCTGGGGAGCTGCACAGACTCTACCAAAATGTAAATTGTTTGACCAATTAGTTTTTTTACGTGACACTGTTGCCAACAGACCCACCGTAAGCAATATTGCTTCAGCAGAAGATTTACAAGAGGTTGACCTTTTCACACCACCTGGCACTCCTCCTTCAGAAGTTGCAAAAAGTAATGAGGAATTTTGTAACTCAACACCACAATCAAACTCAAGAAAACGAAAAGCAAGTGCAAGTGCAGAGTCGCAGAGACAAGCTCTGAAGCAAGAGGTGAACCCTGTAGATCAAGCTTTGTTGGAGGCACTAAAGGATGATGATTCTGCTAAGAATCAAATCTTATCGGATCCAGATGTTGCCTTCGTTCACAGTATCATACCAATTCTCAAGTCATTGCCACCTAAACAAAACCGACTTGCAAAAGTTGACATTCAGAATTTGTTGATTCGTTATGAGTTTGGTGATGATTAGTGAAATGTAAAAACATCTAGTTCTTTTTATATATACTGGCTTTTGTTTATTTAATCATGGAAATATTAAAAAAACTTTCATATCTCAATGCATGTGGTTTATTTTCTCTCAATTGATTATGCACACAATGGTAAGAAAGTTTGCTCACTTTCATTTCTGAAATTTATGTCAAAAGCAATCACTCCTCTTATTGAAAGTTTTTTGAATACTCGATGAAGCTAAACTGAACTGAGTTTCATGCTACTAGTTATTTTAAAAATTTTCTGGATTGTGATCACACTAACAGTTAATATTATATATTGTGAAAATAATATTACGTTTTTAAGAGTTTATATATGTGACCGTCCAGGGGATTTTGATAACAAACGATAAAACGTTATATAAATAACGTTTTATGGTTAAAAAGAACAAAAGAAATAACGATATTTATCGTTCTTATGTAACGTTAATACGATACTCAAGTAACGTTATAACGTTATCACTGAAACGGTAATATCGTTTTGGTAACGTTATATTCTTCTATCAGTAACGTTATAACGTTTTATCGTTTTATAGTTATAACAACAAATAAATACGTCTCCTGTTTATTATAAAGCACACGACAGGCAACAGCAGCAATCGCACTTTAAAACTATGCCGTTTATGTTTCAAAGAATAAATAATCTAATAAGTAATAAGAGAGAGTTTTTCGTTCTTTGAATAATAATTTTTCTTATTTTAAATCACGACAAAAAATATCGCTTGTAAAAGATGTAACAACTTAGGATGTGGATGCCATAGTAAATGCAGAAGGTTCTTTTTTGTGTATTGATCACAGTATAAACCCCAAAAACGTTCATTCTGTTCAATAAAAACTCATTTTTCTATTTTCAAAATTTTCTCAAGTTGTGTTTTACTTTCATACTAACATAACATCTATTTCTTTTCGCCTGTTTGTATGAACTGATTACCTGGTTCTCATTCATTTACAGTTAAAAGATACAATATGTATTTAAAAAACTACAACTAATAGAAACCGTCCGCTATAATGCTATTTTAAGTTGTTCGACAGAATTGCTATTGCAATCCCTTCGGGAAAACGTTTTATTTTCAAAAAGATTAATTTTCACTTAGAGAAAGTTTTCAGCAGAGATTTTCTTCGTGAAACCTTTTGAAGACCTATACTTCAATAGCATTAATAAAGATCTTGGAGGGCCGCAACACACTCTTAATGGGAAATTTCTTAAATATTTAAATTTGGCTTCATTCTACCCATGAGAAAAACATTAGGAAGATCTTTTATTTGCATTGCATTGCATCTTCATTTTAAACATTCGAACACACTCTGTTCATGTATGTAAACATTCGATTTGAATTCTCTGATGCTTTGGCTGAAATCACGTTTTGGTTTTATATATAGTTATCCTTGGACTATTTGTGTTTTGTTTGTAAGCATTGGAAATAAAAGATAATACATCGTTCCCTGAAATTCAAAACACACCTTCACAGCTACCACAGAGAGAGTTAGAACTGTAAGGCAATTCCTGAAAAACAACCCATGGTATATTAAATTTACCGGAGTACGAATTCATTGTTTATTTCGGAAATGGAGAGGCAGTGTCCTCATTTTTATTAAGTTTATATGGAAGTGGCTGTAAGCTGAAACATCTGAAAAAAATTTCATGATAATTACTTTTGTGAGAACTACAAGAAAAGGTTTTCATAACCGTATAACATTTTATCGTTATGTTGTAACGTTGTATCGTTATCGTTATCGTTACAGTAACGTTACTTTATAACAACGATATAACGTTATATCGTTATGCATAACGATATAACGTTATAAAGTAACGTTATTACTTAAAATAATAACGTTATTATAACTATATAACGTTTTATCGTTTGTTATCAAAATCCCCTGGACGGTCACATATACAGGAAACTAGAAAACCACTTGTAAAATATAAGTGCAAACATTGTTTCAAGTATATATACAAAACATTTTTAAGACATAGTAATGGAAAAGTGTTTCAAAATAGTGTCAATGAAGGAATGACTTGAAGTGCGCTATTTGACAAGTAGTTTTCTACTCAGTTTTTAACAAGAAGGTCTTTGTATTTATATGATGTAAGCCCTAGCATAGTAGAAAGTTTTATTTGATCAAGAACTTAATTTTTGTCAAAGGGATCATGTGTTCTTGATATGTATTCCCATTGCCAAGGTACAGCACCAACACCAACAAAATAGTCCCTAAAATTATCGCGAATTTGTTTAGCATCTTTTGAATAGTTATTTGAACCTTGACCGGGGAGAGGCACCAAACCTTTAGTCTCTATATCCTCTTGCATCCACCCTTTTTCTGCATAACCAGCTGGACAATAAGCATTATCAAAACTTCTTCCATACATGAGATAATTGTGGAGGGCAACAACTGCTTTGGTAATTGAAGTAACTGTGTCAACATTGGCTATTACCGGTCTGCGAAATATTCTGAATCTAGAAGCGCATATTCCGAAAACGTTCTCAACTTGTCTACGAGCTCGAGATATTCTATAGTTTGCCACTTGTTCCTTTGCTGCAAGAGATGATTTAGCATAGGGCTTGATCAAGTATTCTTTTAAAGGAAACGCCTCATCACCGACAAAAACAAACGGAAATTTCTTAGTTGTGCCTTTAAGTGGTCTCGGATCTGGAATATTGAGAGAATTATCTTCCATTGCTCTTCCCAAATAACAGGAATTAAAAACTCCACCGTCACTTTGTCTATCAGAATCTCCAATATCAACAAGTATGAACTCATAATTTGAGTTAACAACAGCCATCAAAACTATGCTATGTGTTTTCTTATAGTTAAAGTAATATGAGCCTGAACGTGCTGGAGCTTGCATGACAACATGCTTGCCATCAATGGCACCAAGACAATTTCCAAAATTCCACTTGGATTCAAATTGGTCAGCAATTTCTATCCATTCATTCTTAGAAGAAGGTGCACATAGAAAACCTTTCTGCAGTAACTGTTTCCATATCACGTCTGAGGTCTCCTTGACTATGTTACAAACTGTTGCCTTCGACATTCTGTAGCTATCTGCAATGGTACTCTGGGCATCGCCAGTAACAAGATAGCGTAATGTAACACACAATCTTTCATCGGGACTTATTGGTTCTCTTCTTTCAGATGACTTGACTATAAAAGGTGCAACGTAACCAAGCAGTTGCTCAAACTTAGAGGGTGTCATTCTAAACTGACGGAAAAAAAATTCTTTGTCAAACAATCTCATGTCTTTGATAAGCAGATGGTATTCCCCCTTCGTCTTTCTTTCCAGGAAAAGTTTACGGACCCAAAATCTTCGTCGGACTTTCTTTTCTGGTTGGGAATTCAAATTTCTGTTTAAACGTTGTCGTATTCTCCTTCTCAGAATTAATAATATGATAATTTGTTTTCTTGTTAGAGCAGTCATGTTGATTCATGTCTTTCTTATCTTTCTTACATTTGCGCGAACTTAAAGAATGTCTAAACACAATTCTTTCCATTCGCGCGACCAATTCGTCCGTTCGCGCGACCAATTCGTGCGAACTGTAAACCCGCCTTTAAACTTTTATGTTTTAAAATATCAATTTGGGGGTCTCAGCGCAAACATAAAATTAATAAAAAATTTGAATGGATTCAGTGTTTTGAAACAATAAGCACGATGTAATTAAACCGCGTGTTAATCGACCATTAAAAATTTAATTACATTTTTCGATGACATTTTCCTTATTTTTTCAAAACCCACTTTTTCATTTTTCACAAAAATATACTAGCCGAAAGAGCTTGAAAATGGCTTTCCATTGATGTAAAAGATTATTTTGAAATTCGGTATATTCATTTCAAAAAACAACTTTAAAATTTCCATTTCCAACATTACAAAACACACTGTAGATATATTTTTTACCTGATGATGTGCTTAGACACGAAAAGCTTCGTATTTTAATTTTAATAAATGCAATTTTTCAAAAGTTCGTCTTTTCACTGGCTAATGAATTATGGCAATTTATAACTTAAATTAAAAGAAAAAAAGAAGTATAAAAATTCAAGTATCATCCTTTTCGATGGATCTAATTATTAACTATAAGAACTAAGGTAAAAAACACAAAACATAAAACTTAATATACTCCAACAAGTAACATTCATCACTTGGTAGTACATCACGGGATACAAATAAGGTTATTAAGATGCCTATCATCAGTATGAAAAGTCATCACAACTTAATTTCATTAGAATGTACAATTGTATTCCTCAAGGGACGTCATTATGTTTTTACGGGAACGAACTGAAAAATATATCATGATAAGTTCATTTTGTCCTCTATGACTATTCTGCGATATTATGTTCTGATAGTATGCGATTATTAAATCAACTATATATGCAACTGTTACATTGAGGTTTCTGGCAATGGGGTACTTGATGCACATCCCTATCCTCTTGTCGTTTTTTTTCCAAAGGTTTTCATGATGGCTCTTCGAACATCTTCTTTAGTAGCAACGAACAAAACAAAGATCATGAATCCTTGAATGGAATTCGAAAGGCAAAATAACCAGTCAAAAATGGGCTTTGCACTTCCTACTGAAAATACTCCAAATGTCCACGTCATACCAAGTAGTGTTGAAAATACTGCAATGCGTTTTAACTCCGTTGAATAATTAATTTTCCTGGTCGATTGCATATCAAATGACGATGATGCTTTTATTCCACGTAATGTTGCAAAAAGAAATATCCAGTTGATAAAGAGGATGGTGCATATTGGTAATAACAAACCGAAGTAGAATGTTGCACCAGATAGAACGCAACTATGAAAGAAATAAGAGAAAGATAAGTTTTGGAGACACAAAGTAACTTTATCAGACAATGTCAACAGATTGAATATGGTAAGGTATGTTAAAGTAACTACGAGTTTCCAAAATTAGCCACGAGAGAGCAACTCGTTACAAGTTCAAGCACATAGTACATTTTCCCAGTTCACATATTTATTTATTACCATAAAAAACCCAAACTGAATCAAGTGGATCAATTTTCCTGAACAGCGAGAGAAAAAACGATATTTCCCAGCGTAGAAAATTTTCAGAAATTTAACAATATCCCCTAAACTTTAAATCGATGATTAAAAAAATTGCAGAAGCGTGTCGGTTAATAAACCATTATCAATGCTGTAATCATTTCACACCCTTAACTTTAATAAACTTACACATGTTTACTAGTCAAATTTTCTTCTGTTGATAACAGATATGTGGCGATTACTATAATCACTGGTGTTCCTAAATGAAAATTAAGCATTACAATCGATATAAGGAAATGACCGATAATTTCATGTCATTTCTGAAAATACCAAGGGTTTGACCGTTTCTAGATTAATTTTCAGAGAGTTATGTTTATGAGCCATCTTCTTAAAGCAGAGGATCTTCACAATCTAATTTCTAATAAAAATTTAGCAGATTCGGCATTTTTGGTAATAGTTAAACAAAGAGGGAGAGAGAGGTGCATTGAAACTATGTATTGACCATGAACCAAAAACCTTTTCGGTATGGTTAGAAATCTTAAAGATTACAAATACTTAAAGCGTTTAGTAGTCCCTTGACTTCTCATGGAAATTGTTTAATAAAGGGACTGCAAATCAAATGATATATATAAAAAAGTATCAGAGCAAAAAATCAATACAAGAAGATCTATTTTGTAATGTTTAGTGGAAAATAATGAATAAAAAGGCTGAGAAAAAAGTGTGTCAGCAGTTGTCTTGCAAGATAACCTTGTTAAATATAATCATATTTTTACTTTGTTTCAGCGATTTGTTACTAAAAAACAGCTGTTTGTTCCGAGGCCAGTTCCCAATTGTTCTACTTCTACTGACATCAGCATAGTGAAACCCTCAGCATTACATATAACAGTTCATTATCTTAAACATGCATTCATTTATCGCAATAGTTTTCGTGAATGACTAATTTAAAAGATACGTACCAAAGCCGACTGAAATGCATCAGACCTAAAGCTTTTATATTTTGTTAAACAGTACTCACCCCAAGCAAATAATGAAAACCATCGATATATTTTATTTTCATCTCTGAATCTTGCAAACACTTGAATACAGTTTTTGTATAAGTTGATCCCTTCTACCACCATCCACAAGAATGCTGTTAACAAGAAATACTGCAACAGCATAGAAAATATCTTGCATACATGTCCGCTTTGTTTCGCACCAATCAGAAACATAACATATAATCCCAACAATGATACAGACAGTGATATCAAGATTCTCGGAACTAGCTTCGTTCTGAATGATCTAAAGTTTCATACAGAAATGCTTAGTCTTCACAAGTGCTATACCTTTTTATAGTGTCAGCAATATATAGTAAAGCCCCGACCGAATATGCTCACGTATTCATATGAAAAGCAACGGAATTTCTCCTTTGTAGTCAATAGTAATGTTAACAGTATAACATCGGAATATCACGTCAAAGAAAATGCATTTAGAAACTTTAATACCTTATTGAAACATAAACGATGATTGTTGACAGCAAGCCTATTATTGACAAAACACACCCAATCCACGTAATGATACTCAATGCAATTGGATTATGGAAAGACTGATCGACATTTAGAATTAATGCAAAGTTTGTTAAATGATAGCATTTACATTTAACTAAATCAGTATCGTTTGTATCGATCAATCTGCAACCTTTAGAAGACCAGCCCCCATAAACGTTTTCAATTGTTGTTTCTGAAATGGAAACAGTTAAAATAATTGTTATCGTTCCTATTGTTTTTTTAACAATCCTTTGGTGCAGATGTCCTCCCGTCCTCTTATGTAAACTGCAATGAACATGCCAACGAAAGACTCCAGTAAAAGTCACAAAACCTTGTTTTGCTCATTTATGGATTCGAATCCTATATGATTCAATTAATGACTCCCTGCAAAGGCCTTCACATTTCAAGAAATGAAATAATAAACCAGGAATTATACCCTTTTGGAAATCCCAAAATTTACAAGTCCCGTGTCCTTGATTCCTGTTTTTTCTGAACGCGAGCGTTATAGGTGTGGTCAGATTAATAAACGATCCATTTTGTAAACTTGCAGATAAAATATTGCCATCTACAATAACATTGCTTTCAATTCTTTTCAGTTCTGCTTCATTCATGAAGTAAAAATGGTTACGATAGCGGAACGCGTGTACAAACGATATGTTATTGTGTTCTATGGTTTCTTTTGAAATTTTAATCATACTTATTACTTTGTCAATGGCTGGTTTTTTATTCGACATAGTTATGGTTGAATAAGGCAGTGCATCAGCTGTTATGTAGATATCTTTCCGTGACGTTTTTTTAACAAACATTGCTATATTCTTCTTTGGTAATGATACTGCACTTTTTCTGTCTGTCAAGGTATTGGCTATCTGCAATGCTAAATTTTTTAGATTTCGTAGCAGCTTTGTTGATGTTTGGAACTGTTTTTGGGAATCCCTTATGACATTGTCTGATGCATCAAGTACATTGCTTGCCGTTTGCAATACATCCGGATATATCTATAAAATCAACAAATTGAAACAAGTTTTTGGTTCACGAAATTAGAGAAATTAGATAAATATCAATTCATTATCAGCACACTATCAATGTCTTAGATCACTAACTTTATGTTTTCTAATTCCAAAGTTTTCTTTCTCTTTCTTGACTCCTCAATGTTCTCGTTGTTTTTACAGTGTGATATTAGAAAGGAAAATAAAAATGACTTCCCATATCAGTGGCATCATCTCCGAAGCAAATAATAACTTTTAATATTAAAGGCTTAAAAATGTCATACTGATGCTACTTGAAACTGAGAAACTGAGAAGATACAAAAAATATAATGCATACTCACCTGTTCTTTCTTCTCCGTAGAAGCTGTTATGTTGTTAATGATATTATCAATAGTCAAAGTGATGTTTGCGATTTGTGAAGGAACTTCAATTTCAATTTGAGCGTTGTTAGTAAGAGATTTTAGTCTACTTGCAACTTTGTAGACTTTTGTGCAATTTTCAGTAACGTCATCTGAGCATAAGATAGTCTTAAATGACAAAAATAAGAAAACACAAATGACAATCCGAATCCAGCAGTTAACTGAAACCCATAGAAAAGACAGGTCATACAGGTAATACAGTTTTTAAACAGTTTTTAACAACGGTTTGGACAGAAACATTTGCAAAACGTCAGAATTGAAATGGTGTCAAAACAGCAAAAGATGAGATGGATAGTGCCAAAAAAAGATATCCCATGCAAACAAGAAATCCTTTGCATATTAAGATATCATTTCAGTAGCCATTTTAGTATTCGATTACAACAATTTAAATGCTTTTCAAAGAATTTCGGAAATGTGAGTTTGTTGGCATTAAATTCAGACACAATTGAAAGTGACAGTGTTTCATTCTACTATTAACTGTATGTGTATTAATTTGTTAGCAACAATAACCAGGATCAAATAAATAGCAAATGAAAGTGTTATAATCCCCACTATACTTTGAATTTGCTGAAATCAAAATATATATTTTTGAAGAAAAAATGTAGCAGAAGAAAAGCTCCACTACAGTATTTTTTAGGTTTTAGATGCAGCGATAAAAACATTGGTTCATTGTAATCTGTACTGCTGAAAAATTTCTAAGCGGAAAAAGAATCAGCTGATGTGCTATAAATACTTCATCAAAACTTTGTCTGTGAACTTTGTAAAAGACGTTAAGTAAATATCCACTTAGGATTATGGACACCCATCTGGCAGTATTAAAGCTTGTGATTTCTAAAGTTCGTTTCTATACGCAACCAGCTAGATATATAGAGGCGTTGTGGGATCCATCATATATTACCGTCATGGTGAATTAAAAATTCCTTAGACTTTAAACATTAACCTATTCTCCTTTTATTTAGTTCCATTAAAATGCCATATGGTTTGTTTACGCAAAAAGGTTACAACAAAAGGAGTAAAAATTCCTTTTTTTCTATTTTTTCATACCATAATTATTATGCAAGTTGATGACAATTTTTATATCATATCACATTGAGGAGTGAAACAACGAGGCACATTACGGATTGTACAGTGTGTATTTCACAATGTTAGAAACAGAAACTTCAATGCGGATGTTTTCAATGATCGCTCCGAAATTCAAAATAATTTCAACATCTTGGAAACTGAATATTTTGAGAAAAATGAAGAAGCAACTTCTGGAAAAAAAATAGCTATATGACACAAAACGATAGCAGCATTTTAATCTTACTCGCAACATATAAACAGATCTAAACTAACTTATTCGTCAATTTCACGCTCAACTTTATCCCTTATTATCTGTTAGGCCATAATTTCTATTTCAAGCTTAACTAAAATCTTGGTTACATAAAGGGTACCCAATAGGTTTTAATCTTTCTGTGCAACTTTAATTACCTCTGCTGTGATTTGTAAGTCCTTTGAAATATTTTCATTCTTTCGTGTACAGTTATTAAGGTTCAGATCCAACCATATTATCACACCAGCTACATATGCACATTTTTGGGTTGCATACTGATTAGCGGGTCCAAAATAACAAGGGGATTCTGCCACATCGCCAACCAGTGTTTCTGGGAATACATATTGTTCTTTGTTTGAAGTTGATGCAATAACCTTTTGCAAACAGCAATCTGAAAATAGAAAGAAAGTCATACATGAATGTGTGTATACACTAGAACGTTTTACAAAAAACCATAAATTAGTAGTACCCATGTTTTTAGCATAATGAAAATAATCTTTCAAGTTTTCAAATCGCTTGCAATACTCAAGTTTCGCTGCCATGCTGATGTTATTATATAACACTCCAACTTCAGCCGTTATTCCTTCAACTGCTTTCCTGAAATAAATAATCAAGCGCAGTTATTATGAGGTCCGTCAAACAATTGTAGTTACTTCTTATGTTACTTCGTATCCATGCGCGTTAAAAGTCAAATTTACGAAATAATTAAAAAGACGTGTAAACCAACCTTAACCCATAGACCATCACATGTGGTTTGGGGGGCGCCTTCATATCCTGCAATATTTTAGCAATCTAAATTGAAATTGCAATGAAAACCCGGGAGATAAATGACTAATCTATGAATGAATAACTGTATGGTAAAATAAGGTAAAACATATTTATCTTTAAAGCTGTTTTGTTTTTTTTTACCTGTAAACGTATGTTTCGTTCTTGTGACTGATACTGATCTGATGAGCGGTTTAATAGCACGTCACTCCAATTCACTTTTTTATCGGGAAAAGTTAAAAGCGTCAGTGATGCATCTGCATAATTTATATTAGACAATTTTAAGCATAACTCCTATCTTTGATTAGATGTTGATAATTTTGTTGCAGTATGTAAAGGCTTTCATTAATGCATCTCTTTTGGGTTATACAGTCTATGAAACTTAACTTACCGTAGAGATAAACATACACATTTTGTGAAGTTACTTCCACAGAGCCGCTGTTGTGAACAGCCTTAAATGTACAACTGTATTCTCCTTGATCTAAATAAGTTGCGTTTTTTATATTTAAACCAGGCATTCTATATAAAGTATTTTTATCTTTAACAACCAGGTTTAAATAATCCAGCCATCCAGTTATACGGAATCCATTCCTTTTCCAAGACACCGTTAAACTTTTTAATACTACAGATGAAGTAACTTCTGCTTTTCCAATTTGAATGACATCCCCAGGAAACCGTGGTCTGTGGATCACAGCAGGCTGAACGATAACATCAATGACAACTAGAAGATAATAGATATCAAATAATCGCATAAAATATTTGCTTAAAAGAAGAAGTCAGGTAAACATACCTTTGCATAAATTAAGATGGTTGCGTGCATATCCAGAGTTGCATACACATGTGCGAGTTGCGATGTCGCATTTTGAGTTTTCACTGCACCTTTTGTCACTTAAACAGCGCTTATTTCGATCTATGGAACAAAGTTCAAGTTAGCAATGCAATTATCTGATCTCATTGCTCTTCGTTCAAATCAGTCATGTCGAAGATAGCAAGCGCATTGAAAACTTTAAATGATCTTGAAACTTGAAAAATATTGTTGCTTGTTTGTACCGTCATTATATTTGAACTAGCGAGTAGTTCTCATTATGAATGCCTTGACCATAGACTGGGAATAAGGATAAGCAAGAGTAGACAAGTTTTACAATACGAAGTTTACTAAAAGCACCAACATAAAAAAGCTTCATCATCTGAAATACTGAATTTTTGCTTAAAACTGATGACGATATACCTTTTGAAAAGTGTAAAAAAGGCTTAACTACAATCCTCCACAAAAATTATGAAACAGCCTCCCCCTCCCCCAGAATGCAATGTATTTAATTAAAGCCATCCACAGGGCTGCCTGGCTTGTGTGGAAAACACATACAACATTGAATTGTGGGGGACGGGGTGCCTTCACATATGATTTTGAGAGTTTTCATTTTAAATAAGGGTGTCTCAATAATTTTTGTGAATGATTGTAGGAACTATTTTCTGCAAACTAAAAAATATGCACAATGTGTTAACTATAACCGTGGATACGTATTTTATTCAAAACAAGAATCAGATGGTGCAAAACGGTAGCAGCAAGTTTATTTTTCACACAAACGCTTTTGAAATTTTACTTTAAGTACTAAAAACTTCTTTTCTGAGATATCTCACTGGTGGAAAACAGGCATTAACGATAAAATTTGATGAAAGTGATTAATTAGTGTAAATAGGGTCTAATCATAAAACACCAGCAATAATTTATTTAAAGACAAAAGAATTGTACATGCGTGAGCTGTGTAACGTATGTTTTTTTCATAAGAAATTTTTTCATAAGAGCTTATGTGGAAAAAAAGTTTGTTTATAATAATAACTTCTGATGAAACCAAAATTGAATTACAACAAATAACTGCCTTTTTGAACTAGATCTTTGAAAGTCGTAATACACAAACACAGTGTGGTAGCTAACAAGCGAGGTAATAAGAAATTTTGAACTGATAAGCTTTACTAACAAGAAAAGTAACATATCAAGTATTTTCAGTTAGTGTAATGAACTAAAAGTCCCATTTTTATGTACGCCTATTTGATTGCAATTCATTCTTTCGTAGATGAAGTTATAAAATATCAGGTTATGTACTTTTAAAATAAAAGGTAATCTACTTTTAAATGTTTGATATGAAAAAGCTTCCAAATTACGAAGGCTGCGTTCCTTCATTAGAATTTACATTTCGTGTTTAGTAGAGTCCAGCAGACTCTAAATCCCAGACTAATTGCCATTTTGGCCGGAGTAGTAGTAGGAGTAGGAGGAGCAGGAGCAGGAGCAGGAGGAGTATTAGTAGGAGCCCACGGGTGTTTTGATAGGGTATTCGCTTTCGCTGCTACCGTAACAAAATTGTTTAAAGAAATCATTCCGAACTAAAAGAAACTAGAAGCCGTTAGGCTTGAACAGTTTCCGCATTATCCTTTGAGAATTTTGCTTAAGGCTAATTTTCAAGATATCTGAATGACTTTATCCATTCAGTTTGAGTCCAGTCAATTTATTAACAAAGTGAATTGCTTTGTGCTATGACAATTCTAGTTGTTTCAGCGTAAATTTCATTGTAACATTTCTTTCAAATGAAATGAGTACGTTTCATGCATTTATTAGTAAGATGTATTCACCAGTAATCTTGATACTACATCCATTTCTGTGCCTGTGATCTGATGTTGAAAGTTTTCAGCACACTTTTGTTTATTATGAAGCTTTCTTCTTCTTCGATCATGTTTCCCAAGAACACCAATATTTCCTCTCTAAGAAGTATTATCATGGTAATATTTGGATTACAGCCGTAGGTATAAACAGGAAGTTGTCTTTAAATTTTTCTTAAAACGTTCTCTGAAGTTACTATATAACTTCCACAAAACATAAACGAATTCGGTTGGAAAACGATTCACCTGTTGTGGTGAACATATTTTAAGGATCGGTAATGAAACTTATAAATAATGAATTAGGAAATCTTTAGCATAAAAGAGCCTAAATAACTTCCAAATATATTTCAAAAGTTTATAAGAACCTAATCATGAAATAATATCGAAAATGGCTTTTTTGTATTACATTGGCATAGAGTTTTGGGTCTGTCATTAACTATACTAAATAAACAAACAATCCGAAATTCGATCGGATTTTCAGAAAATGGCAAAAACTGCGACAGAGATAATTAGATAGATAGAATGTCAAAACCAAACAAATTCCTACGCATAGCACGCGGAAATTGAAGAAACAAATTCTTCCAAAACAAAAATATTCCTTAGAAATCTCTGTTTTAAAGTAGATTTAAAAAAAGTCAGTCAAAATATTCACAAAAGTAAAAGAATATAACAAAAAGATAAGGTAAGAGTTACTTATTATGAATCTTATTAATAGCTGTACCAAAGCTTCGAAGCACAAGGCAATACCAATAACAAAATCATAAGTTATTTTTCAATTGATGCTTCAACTTGGATGAATGTTATCTGGGTAAGCCAAATCGTTCGTAAAACATGGTGAAAAATCAAAAATATTTATACAAAGAATATTTTGATAAATCACTAGATTTAGACTCATTGATACAACATTTGATGAAATGCATTGACTTTATCAAAATATAAATGCACATACCTGATTCTTCTACTATGTCTTTACCATTAGTTTTTCCTTTGAATTGCCACCAGCCAACGAGAAGATCTTCAGTGGGTGGACGGCTATGAAAGAGGCTGTTGACGTCAGTTGCATTTAGCTCCTTTGTGTAAATGAAAAATTCTGTAATTTTCCCTTCGAACATATTGTTCTTATCATCTATACCAGCATCAAGATCTTGTCCCAAATAGAGTTTGCCAGAACCTCTTGGAAGCGGCTGACGAAAGGATTTATATTGTGGTCGCCTCTCTACTTTCAATCTTCCATTGTAATAGAACATCGAACGGCCTTTACTATTCCACGTCCAACACATGTGGTTCCATTGGCCCACTTTAAATTTCATACTTCCCGATGCATTGAATTCTTCTCCACGTAAGGTGGGCATAATGGAGTTGGGATAGAACCAGATCATGAAACGATTTTCGTTTATGCTACTATAATCGCCTGTTAAGTAAAAGAATAAGGCTTTGCCATTGGCTGGAATAACACGTAATTGAAACCATGAGCATACTGTTAGTTGTGAGCATTCAGGCATTGATAAGGGGTTCAAAACTGGAATGTTGTATGTTGTTCGTCGTTTGAAATTGATTGTGAAGTTCATATCTGCAAAATATATGAAAAAGATTGTATTATGGAGATTTGTAAAATCGACGAGCCTGTTACACAAACAAAACCAATTACTTGTGAGACATTTTTTAAAGCTGTTCAATTAAAACGTTATTTCAGAGATAAATGGCTGTTCTTGTATCAAAAGAAACAACATTACTTTGCACGCTTATTTCAAGTGTTGCTGGGAAGATACTATTGAATTTTTAGGGAAAAATTCACGAACGACTCTCCTAAGTTGTATATAATTTTTCCGAACACCCCTAATGCAAACACAGAAAAACTTGATAACATAAACGATTATCCTCATTCGCATCACCAATGGAACCGCTTAAAAGAAAAAGTTAGCTTTATGTACCTTGAGTTTTCGGCCTATCCTAACAAGCATTAAACGACCAATGGAGGGTATATAAAATCCTCGGGTATATTGTCGAAAGATTATGTTAATGAGTGAGGTAAACGTAAAGCAAATTATCTGATTAGGTCTAACAAATGGATAGTTCCAATTATTTCCGATAATATAATAGTAAACATCTTTCCTATTTCAGAGTCATCTAGTGGGAAAAAAACTACTATGCAAAGATCTCAAAAAAGTACTGTGCTCTATCACGTGCACCCTTTGCAATGTCATATACGTAGATCTTGATAAAATAATAGCAATTGCACACAACAACGGAAAGGAGTTTACTTAAAAAAAGACCTCACTTTCTTGCATTGTTTTTTAAATGCGCTATATGGTATATTCTACAATTCAATTTTTCCTTGAGTAATGAGTTCCTTAGTAGTGGTCCTTGAGAGTTAATAGAGTACTGACACATTTTCTTAAATATTATTGGCTTATAAAAGGGTTTTTAGCTGCTTTTGTATTGTATTTGTTTTTAATTAACCGAAACTGATCTTTAAATATTTCTGGTACAATTGAATGTTTGATCAAACTGAGAGACATTTAATAATTTTTCTTCATTCCATGAGCGGCTGCGAAGGATAGTACTTATCTCTAAAACATATAATTCGCACCCCATGCTTTTGCCGTCTAAATAGATCGCAAGATATAATCCTTTAAAGTCACTTAGGTCACATATTTTAACATATTCACTATGTATTCATTAATTTTCCGGGGGTAAGCAATGATCTTTCCAATAAACGGCTCTATTCAACAGAATAATTACACAAATAAACTTTATCGTGCAAAAGTCATAAATTTTATATTAATCCCAGAGGGATACTTTTACAGTACACCGTATCGAAACAATGAATGTACAGTGCGTATCAAAATGTCTTATCCACCAACTTTCAAGACGTGTATTTCATTACATGTCTGATAAAATACTGTGAACTTTATATCACGAGAAAGAGCTTTTCATGCTCTATCCTTTAATATAAAATGTTTGCCAAAATATTTGTTATTCGAAAAGATATTGAAGAAAAACTCAACGATTTGGCTCATTAAATTCTTAAAAGTCAATACCAGTCTAATACCAGAAAAGTATTCCTTTGAACTTATTGTGAAATGAAGATGTTCATTGTCACACAATAAAGTTTCTCTTTAAAAAGTGACTGTGAAGTTACGTCTATAGACAGCTAAACATTACGACCTAAATACGATTAGTATTTCCCCTTTAGTAGCTGAATATCAACATTCACATCAACGTGTACGTCAATTTTGTCATAATAAATGTATGATCTTTATTCTTGCTGACTCTTGACAAGTTTCCTATCCTTTATGCCATAAAATCAAGGGAAACAATGTAATTAAATATAACATTTAATAAAGACACTTAAATAAGGCGGACGTGTTTGTGGAGCAGGAGAGAAAAAACTGTTTTTTCTCCTGCTCCAAAAAATCAAAAATGAGGTAAAACCAGTGTTTTTTCAACACCAAAAACACGCAGTTTACGAAAGAAGTCGACCGAACACTACGAAAGAAGTAAAGCAAACGCATTGTTTAAGAAAGGAATGAAACGAACATAAAGTTTACGAAAATATAGACAAGAATGCGAATCTAAGAAGTTCATTTACGAAAAAAAAAACAAAGGCGAAAAGAAACCGAAAGAAGTTCATCTATGAAAAAAAAACAAATACGTCGAAAACGAATCTAAGAAGTTCATTTACGAAGAAAAACGTCGCAACGAATCTAAGAAGTTCATTTACGAAGAAATAACGTTAAACACGAACCTGAAGAATTTCATATACGAAAAAATTATGTCGAAAACGAATCTAAGAAGTTCAAAACATGTACTATGAAATAACGTAGAAAACGAATGTATGAATACAGTGGAACCTCTATTAACGGTCACCTCCATACATCGGTCACCTCCTGATAAGCGGCCAGAAAAGAAAGTCCCTGCCGAATTTATTGTCAAACTCTTATAAAAAAACCTCCATACATCGGTCACCTCCAATCAACGGCCAAACGGCCACTTTCTATTGTCCCAATGTCTAATTTTACCTCTATTAACGGTCAAAAAAAATCTTTATGCAAGCAAATGAAAGGAAAAATATTTTATTTATAATAATTATTTACAAAAATAAAGTCAAGTCAAGCAGCTTCATCAATTGTAGATGATTTGAACAACTTCAAAACATTAGGTGATACTGACTTAGTAAGTGCTTTGAATCTTGTCACACAAGCACTTAGGCTGAATATTGTTTTATAAAATTGTAACAGTTTATTTCAGTAAAAAGTTGTAACATGATTGTAGATTGTACTGATAAGATACGTGTATTTACTTGTGTTTATTTTGATCATGAATCATTCTTTATGCCCCTCCTATCTCTCCCGACCAGCCTTTTGGATAAAAGGGTACATTCATATAAAACCTCCATACATCGGTCACCTCTAATGCAACGGCCACTAAGCTGGGTCCCCCAAAGTGGCCGCTATTAGAGGTTCTACTGTAGTCAGTTTTGTAAGTAAAGTTATTCACAAGAACTGAAAAATCAAGTCAGAGATTCTACCTACTCTTATCCTCACTCACACAGTATTCGATGTCAGAAAAAAGTAGAATGGGACTCCATTGGACCGGAAAGGGAAATTTTATTGCGAAAGTTATCAGTTTTGTTGCAACTGCTTGTTATTCCTTACACCAGCCACGTACTTTGCTCGCTGCTGGAGGAAGTGAAGATAAAGGTACTTCAGTTCATTATCTATAATGTTGCACAATCTTTAGCCTAGGTATTCTAATTTATAACTACAGTAAACTCCCGATAACTCTAACACCGGTTAAGTCGAACGGTTTTCTGCGGTCCCTTTGACATTTCTTAGGACAGCTTTATACAGCCGCATAATCACCGCGTCGAATTAAACTCTTTATTAAATGCGACGAAAATTCGACTGTATAAAGTGGAAAATCAATTAAGTGCGACATAATGAGTTAAGTTCAGCAGAGTTTGTCGAATAAAACGGCAATCTTCGACATAAATTCGGCATCACTTTATACGGCCGCATAATCGTCGAATTTAATAACAGATTGATTGAACTTCGTGAAAAAGTGCACGAAAGTAGTGACAGCGTGTAAGAAACACACAATAATAAATAGTGACTATAATAATAAAGTAGTGACTTTTAAGAATTTAATGAGCCAAATCGTTGAGTTTTTCTTCAATATCTTTTTGAAGAACAAATATTTTGGTAAGCATTGTATATTAATAGATAGAGCATGAAAAGCTCTTTCTTGTGATATAAAATTCACAATATTTTATCGGACATGTAATGAGATATATGCCTTGAAAGTTGGTGGATAAGACATTTTGATACACACTGTATATAACAAATGCTTAAAGTGTCGGTGGTGTATACGTATATGCAACGATGTTTTGCATAGTGTCATTTACAGTTTTGCAATGCCTCTGGGTGCATATGTAATCAGAATTAAGGATTAATTAAGGAGATTGATAGTACAGTGTGTTTTAAAACACAGTAGAAGAAGAGAAAATTTAAAAATAAGATAATGGATATTTTCTTCAAAAATGCGATGAAAATTTTTGTTGCCAAAGCTTTGAAGCACACTGTACATACCAAATGTTTAAAGTTTATGATTTACGTAGATAATCACTCTGTGACATCTGAAAAGATCAATATAAACATAAACTGATTTTGTACTCCCAAAAGAAGGGATGTTTTATGTCATTCAGATGTAGTTAAGTTTACGGTGGTGTATACGTACAGCGTGTTTCATAATGTTGGAAACGGAAATTTTAAAGCAGTTTCTTTAAATGAATATACGGAATTTCAATTTTTAATTTTTACATCGATGGAAAGCCATTTTCAATTTCTTTCGGCTAATATATTTTTGTGAAAATATGAAAAATAAGGAAAAATAAGGAAAATGTCTTGGAAAAATGTAATTAAATTTTTAATGGTCGATGAAGTTAAATAAAATGAAGTTTTGCATGGTGTCAATTGCAGTTTTGCAATGCCTCTGGGTGCATATGTAATCAGAAATGTAATGTTATGTTGTAAAAATCATTCAACTTTTCTTAAATTTCCTAAAGATTTTTTTAAAACTGATCATGACTTTCAACTTATTGTTAATCAAACTAAAACAGAAATTTCTGATTTGAGTTCGCTACTTCATGTATATTGATTTTAGTCGATATGAATGTATTTCGCATGACGAAAATTTATATGTTCTTGGAAATATGTTTTGAGTTTATGAGTTATGAGTATACTCATTGAGATATCTAAAAGGATCCATATATGGTATATATTGTTTTTTATCAACAAACATGTCGTTCAGTTTAATGGCAGTATATATATCTTATTATAATAATCCGCGATTGTGCATACCACTTTTATTTTAGAGAGTGATATATTTAGTTTTAATTTACGGTCATCGTCCTCTTATGTGCGCGTAAAACCACGTAGAGGCGAGAGACACTTTTTCACGATCATTCCAAAAGCACGTGGCATCATTTGACGTCAGTTTTTTATGATCACGGGGAATCATTGCATTGCATCCCCATTCGAACGCGACGTTTTTGGGGAAATATCTCGAGAACCAATAGGGATAACTGACGTTTTTTGGGGTCAGCGATGCGGGTGACGGGGTGACGCAACACTTGGGCCTAAATTTTATTTGGTACTGCGGATATGACGTCATTAAAATCTTTGATCGACGATATCTCTGCAACGGTTGATCGTAGCGAAACGATCCCATACACTTTTTTGATCAGCTTTTCGAGCTCTACAACATAGAAACACTTTCCAGTGACGATTTTGTGATTTAATTTTTCGACACCTATTTTCGAAACATCCTTTTCGAAATTATAGCCGTAAAAAACTTTTACGCCAGTTACTATCTATCTACTTATACTAATCCGCGTAGTGTGTAACACATTTAACTTAGAGAGTGTTTTGTTTTTGTTCTTTTAATGGTCAAAATCTTCTTAATCGTGGTCATATAGCGGCAGTTCGACCACGCAAGACACATTCACGATTAGTATAATAGCACGTGACATTTGACGTCAGATCTTTTTATGATCACGGGGAACCATTGCATTGCATCCCCAATCGAACGCGACGTTTTTGGGGAAATATCTCGAGAACCAATCGGGATAACTGACGTTTTTTAGGGTCAGCGATATGGGTGATGGGGTGACGCAACATTTGGACCTAAATTTTATTTGGTACTGCGGATATGACGTCATTAAAATCTTTGATCGACGATATCTCTGCAACGGTTGATCGTAGCGAAACGATCCCATACACTTTTTTGATCATTTTTTCGAGCTCTACAACATGGGAATACTTTCCAGTCCCGATTTCGTAATTGAAATTTTCGTCACGGGGTTTTTGCACATCCATTTCGAAATTAAAGCCGTAAAAAGCTTTTACGCGAGATACTATCTTATTATAATAATCCGCGATTGTGCATCCCACTTTTATTTTAGAGAGTGACATATTTGGTTTTTTTCTCACGGTCAAATCCTTCTTATTTTTTCCCTTTTCGTCGTAAAGCCACGTAGATGCGAGAGCGTTTTTTTACGATTAGTAAATGGGGAAATCCCGCCGCTGATCGATTTCATTGGCTAATAAATGAAAACTCTTAAAATGCGCTCATTTGATTGGCTGACAAATTCCAAAAATTTCGGTCGTTAATAACGGATTTTCATTTCTTCGTTGTGAACTTCACGAAGAAACACAGGTTTGTATACATGCGAAAATATTGTTATTATAAAACTGTTTATTGTTAAACTTTTACTGTTATTGTATTTTAGATTAATTTTAGATTAATAGAAGTACAGGTGGCATGAGTAAGGAAGTTTTTGAACAGATGTTTGTTTTCTTAATAGGTTTTTTCAGAGCAAAATCAAACGAAGAACGAGTGGAAGAAAATCTATTTTTACGATAGATACGTGTGCTGATTTTACGTATTCCTTTTTATAGTCATCAAATAGTTATGAGAGTGCAGCAGTGAAGTAGTGTAGTTGAAGTGAAGTTGTTTAAAAATGGCTGCAGAAAAAGGATGATGTTTATTTACATGGTGAAAATGGTTTTACTTTTTTCGGTGGGAAAACGTTTGGAAAAGATACGAAGTAATATACGTAAGTACATGAGTCAAACGCATTTAATAAATACAGAGTAAACAGAGTTAAAACGATCAAAAAGTTGCATGCCCCACGAGCAGTTTTGTTTTGGTAACGAACTGGCTGTTCTTTTATTTATTTATTTCAAAATGGCTCCACAGTTATGAAGTTTAGAAAACAGCATGAAAGGAGAGCTTGCCGCCACTGCCTGTCACTGTTATGTATTAAAATCTTTTTCTTTATTTATGCCTTTCAGTTTCAGGAAACTATGCTGGGAAGTAAATCGAGTGTATTAATTTGTTTACAGGTATGAAGTATAGAAAGTAAAGAGTTTAGAAGTGTTTGATAATGTGGCTTACAGATGATCAATATTGTTTATCATCATGATGATGTGAATTGGTATTGAAAGGTAAAGTTAAAATAGTATCTATTTAGTTAAAACACAGTTAGTATTAGTGGATAAATAAAGGATAAGAGGGATGTTTACTGTTGTGTTTTGAATTTTCCAGAGAGGAGCTTTGTGATAAAAATGGCTCCACATTTCATATGTTAAAAATTCTTTAGCTCTACTAATTCTGTCATTACGTTTGTGTTTTTAATTATTATTTTTAAGGTAAATATGTTTTCAAAGTTTCTTTTAGTTTGTTTTGTTTTTCTTTCGATTTCGTCACAGTATGAGTAGGTTTTTATATGTTTTTATTGTCATCTGAATAGAAATGAAGCACATGGTGTGTTAAATTATGTTGAGAGGGTTAGTTAATAGAAGAATGGATTATGTATTTAAGAAGTTCATTAGTTATTACTGTGCAATGAAACTGTCCTACAAAAAAGAAGCGTTATTGGGTGGATTTTTCTTCAGTTTATATTTTATCATGTTTATGCATTATTTTGTGTTATGGTATACGTTCCTAAGTATATATAAGTTTTGCATTATGATTTTATTTGTGACTTTTTATCTTCTGGGTAAATTTTTGTTTTTAGTTATTGTTTTTAGGATAAATGCGTACTTGAATCCTTTTTGTTTTTTGTTTCTTTTTGTTTTTTTTATTTTCGGTATTACAATTGAAATATTACTCTTTTAGGCAATATATAATAAAAAAGCATAAAGAAATGAAACTCATGGTTTTAATCATGATGTTGATGGTTTTGGGAAGAACAGACTACATATCATTTCAAAATTCATTAATGATTGTAGTCCAGTAGTAACTTTGGAAGAAAAGAAAAAGTTGGAAGGTATCAATTTGTTTTGAATGTTTGATTTTGTATGTCTGGGTAAACAGTTCTGTGTTATATATTGCCATTTTTTTACGTTAAAGTTACTTCTCTTCTGCGTATAAATATATATTCTGAGCCATGTTGCTATTCCTTTCTGTTTTAAATCTTCTGAATGTAAGAAAGGAATTAAAAAATTAATGCCTGAAAAGAAACTTTTACACGAGTTAAATTCTGCGACACAACGCATACTGAACATGGGTGGCGAGCGACGCCGCCTGGGCAGTTTTACGTGGCTAGACTCACGCAGTTGCTACTGCATCTGCTTTCCAGGAGGGGCCACGGCTTAGGTTAGTATTTGACACTCTCATGAGTGACACAAACCCGATCAAGGACCTGTGCTCTTCTGGATGACCTCCTGCAACACCCGATGTATCATCTACCCAATTTCCCTCACATGGCATGGGTCGACCCGGCGCTATGGTACATTCACTCGCGCATGGTGAATCGCCGCCAAAGGGAATTGAACCTCGATCTCCCGCATGAAATGCGAGAGTGATAACCACTATAACCACTTGCCATTCTGGTTATGAACCACTCTACACTCCACATCATTCTATTAACAGCATTATAACGTCTTTTTTTTAATCATTATTATACACCCTTAAGAGCACCTACTACTGTTCCATCGTATGAGTTCCACTGTGTAGTTCAAAAGTTTGCGAACCAGATTAAAAAAACTAAGAACTGGGTTAGTAGATTATATATTCTTCGCATGTTAAATAGCTTACACTGACACCAATAAAATGACACATTATAGGTGCACAAATTTTTGGGGTAAGTTCAACTTTTGTTCTGCAGATAACACCCGCTATATTTTCTTGGTGTCTTTGTTTTAAAAAAGATTTTTAAAACCATTGAATACAACAAATCAAATCTAATTCGCTTTGTGCATCCCACTTTTATTTTAGAGAGTGATATATTTGTTTAATTTTTACGGTCATCGTCCTCTTATGTGCGCGTAAAACCACGTAGAGGCGAGAGACACTTTTTTCACGATCATTCCAAAAGCACGTGGCATCATTTGACGTCAGTTTTTTTTATGATCACGGGGAATCATTGCATTGCAGCCCCAATCGAACGCGACGTTTTTGGGGAAATATCTCGAGAACCAATAGGGATAACTGACGTTTTTTAGGTTCGGTGACACGGGTGATGGAGTGACACAACATTTGGGCCTAAATTTTATTTGGTACTGCGGCTATGACGTCATCACACTCTTTGATCAACGATATCTCTGCAACGGTTGGTCGTAACGAAACGATCCCATACATTTTTTTGCTCAGTTTTTCAAGCTCTACAACATGGATACATTTTCCAGTCCCGAGTCCTTAATTGAAATTTTCGTCACCGGGTTCGCACACGGGAACGCGTCGTATTTCTGCAGATTCTTTTCGAAATCAAAGTCGTAAAAAACTTTTACGCGAGATACTAGTCTTATTATACTAATTCGCTTTGTGCATACCACTTTTATTTTAGAGAGTGATATATTTACTTTTTTTTCAACGGTCAAAACCTTCTTATTTTTTCCCTTTTCGTCATAAAACCACGTAGATGCGAGAGCGTTTTTTTACGATTAGTATATGGGGAAGCCCCGCCGCTGATCGATTTCATTGGCTAATGAAGGAAAACTCTTAAAATGCGCTGTTTTGATTGGCTGACAAATTCCAAAAATTTCGGTCGTTAATAACGGCTTTCATTTCTTTGTTGTGAATTTGACGAGGAAACACAGGTTTGTATACACGAAGGTATTGTTATTATTATAAAACGTTTTATAACCGTGTTTATTGCTAAACTTTTACTGTTATTGTATTTTAGATTAATAGAAGTACAGGTGGCACATGAGTAAGTAAGTTTTTGAACAGATGTTGGTTTTTATGTAATGTGTTTTTTCAGAGGAAAACCAAACGAAGAACGAGTGGGAGAAAATCTATTTTTACGATAGAAACGTGTGCTGATTTTACGTATTTCTTTTTATAGTTAT
Source organism: Turritopsis dohrnii (assembly GCA_027922465.2). Taxonomy (NCBI): domain Eukaryota; kingdom Metazoa; phylum Cnidaria; class Hydrozoa; order Anthoathecata; family Oceaniidae; genus Turritopsis; species Turritopsis dohrnii. The sequence continues at coordinate 357,459 of BQMF02000146.1, read as the reverse complement.
CAAATAGTTATGACAGTGCGCCAATGAAGTAGTGTAGTTGAAATGAAGTTGTTTAAAAATGGCTGCAGAAAGGATGATGTTTATTTACATTGGTGAAAATGGTTTTACTTTTTTCGGTGGGAAAACGTTTGGAAAAGATACGAAGTAATATACGTAAGTACATGAGTCAAACGCATTTAATAAATACAGCGTTAAGAGATAGAAAAAACATAGTTAAAACGATCAAAAAGTTGCATGCCCTACGAGCAGTTTTGTTTTGGTAACGAACTGGCTGTTCTTTATTTATTTATTTCAAAATGGCTCCACAGTTATGAAGTTTAGAAAACAACATGAAAGGAGAGCTTGCCACTACTGTCTGTCACTGTTCTGCATTGAAATCTTTTTCTTTATTTCTGCCTTTCAGTTTCAGGAAACACTGCTGGGAAGTAAATCGAGTAAATAATTTGTTTACAGGTATAAAGTATAGAAAGTAAAGAGTTAGAAGTGTTTGATAATGGCTTACAGAACATGATCAATATTGTTTACTAACATGATGAAATGATGTGAATTGGTATTGAAAGGTAAACCAAAGTTAAAATAGTATCTATTTAGTTAAAACACAGTATGTGGATAAGTAAAGGATAAGAGGGATGTTTACTGTTGTGTTTTGAATTAGCCAGGAGGAGCTTTCAGCTATTTCAATATTCTTATAGTATAATTAGGTTTTCGGTATTACAATTGAAATATTAATTTTTTAGGCAATAATAAAAAAGCATAAAGAAATGAAACTCATGGTTTCAATCATGACGTTGATGGTTTTGGGAAGAACAGATTATATCATTTTAAAAATTCATTAATGGTTGCAGTCCAGTAGTAACTTTGCAACAAAAGAAAAAGTTGGAAGGTATCAATTTGTTTTGAATTAACATTTTGTAATGTTTGGTTTTGTATGTCTGAGTAAACAGTTCTGTGTTATATATTGCCATTTTTTTTTACATTAAAGTTACTTCTTTTCTGCGTATAAATATATATTTTGAGTCATGTCGCTATTTGTTTCTGTTTTAAATCTTCCGAATGTAAGAAATGAATTAAAAATTAATGCCTGAAAAGAAACTTTTACACGAGTTAAATTCTGCGACACAACGCATACTGAACATGGGTGGCGAGCGACACCGCTTGAGCGGGTAGACTTATTATAATAATCCGCGTTGTGCATACCACTTTTATTTTAGAAAGTGATATATTTGTTTAATTTTTGCGGTTATCGTTTTCTTATGTGCGCGTAAAACCACGTAGAGCGAGAGACACTTTTTTCACGATTATTCCAAAAGCACGTGGAATTTGACGAATCATTGCATTGCATCCCCAATCGAACGCTACGTTTTTGGGGATATATCTCGAGAACCAATAGGGATAACTGACGTTTTTAAGGGTCCGCGATACGGGTGAGGGGGTGACGCAAAATTTGGGCCTAAATTTTATTTGGTACTGCGTCTATGACGTTATCAAAATCTTTGAACGACGATATCTCTGCAACGGTTGGTCGCAGCGAAACGATCCCATATATATATTTTTTGCTCAGTTTTTCGAGCTCTACAACATGGGTACACTTTTGAGTCGCGAGTCCGTAATTAAAGTTTTCGTCACGGGGGGAATGCGGTATTTGTCACATCGTTTTCAAAGTTAAACTTGGTAAAAAATTTTACCCGGGTTACTAGTCTACTGATACTAATCCGCGTGTGTGTATACCATTTTTATTTTAGAGAGTGTTGTGTTTTTTTTTAAATTTACGGTCAAAATCTTCTTAATCATGGTCATTTTTTCGTTAGACCATTGATAATTGACGATTAGTATAATTAGTATAATAGCAATGTGCACACATATTTGCAACAAGGAGAACGGCAGAGATATGGAAGCCTTTCTTGCTTGCACGTTAGTCCCGCTGGATAAAAATCCTGGCGTACGTCCAATTGGCATCGGTGAAGTTCTTAGAAGAATTGTTGGCAAAGCTGTAACAACATCCCTCAAAAATGAAATACAGCAAGCAGCTGGCAACCTCCAGCTCTGTGTCGGTCAACCAGGTGGATGCGAAGCTGCTGTTCATGCTATGGCTGAGATTTATGAGAACGACGATACTCAAGCTGTTCTGCTGGTAGATGCGACGAATGCGTTCAATAGTCTGAATAGAGCAGTTATGATACAAAATATCAAAGTTTTATGTCCGAGCCTCTCTACGTACGTGTCCAATTGTTACTCACGAGAGATACGCTTATTTGTCGTTGGTGGTGTGGAATTGAAGTCAATGGAAGGAACTACCCAGGGAGACCCAATCGCTATGGCCTTATACGGTATAAGCCTACTACCATTAACCAAAACTTTAAAGAATACATTAAACGTTAAACAAGTGACGTATGCTGACGACCTTACCGGTGCTGGAAAAATCAATTCGTTGAGAACATGGTGGGATAACTTGTTGAATCTTGGTCCAAAAATAGGCTATTTTCCAAATCCATCCAAATCATGGTTAATAGTAAAGCCAGAATTCTTGGATGAGACAAACATCTTCAGTGACACATCCATTAAAATTACAACAAAGGGTCACAAACATCTCGGTGCTGCAATAGGACAGAAGAATTATGAAATGGAATTCGTAGCTGCTAGGGTGGAGACGTGGATAAAAGAGCTGAATCTACTGGCAAGTATTGCATTGACCCAACCTCAGGCCGCTTACATAGCATTCATAGTCGGCTACCGACAAAAATTCAACTACACCTTTAGAACGATTGGCGATCTTGATAAATTACTCCATCCAATTGAAAACCAAATTCGCCTACGTTTGATTCCAGCGTTATGCGACGGGAGACAATGCAACGACATAGAACGACAAATAATCGCTCTCCCTATTAAGATGGGTGGACTGGGCATTTTTAACGTAGTAGAAGAAGCAAGATTTCAGAACAAGACAAGTCATGCCATGACGAGGGAACTGTGTGATCGAATCGTTGACCAATCTGAAGATGAGATTGAACCAGAGGCATCAAAAAAGATTCTGAAAGAAATGAAAGCGAAGCGAGCTGGTCAACAAAAACAAACGTTTGAAGAATTCAGAACGAAACTGCCCTCAGTGCAAGCGAAGGCTCTTGAAATCGCCGCTGCTCAAGGTGCTTCAGCATGGCTTACCACGATTCCATTGAAAGACGAGAATTTCGTTCTCAACAAACAAGAGTTTTTTGACGCAATATACATGAGATATGCGTGGGTGATGAAGAAATTGCCAATCAGATGCGCATGTCTGGCAAATTTTACTATTGATCATGCGTTGTCCTGTCACCTAGGTGGATTCACAATCCAACGACATAACAATATTCGTGATGTTATGTCAATACTGGTAAAAGAAGTGTGCCGTGATGTTGCAGTGGAACCAACATTGGTTGATGCTACTATAGAATCGAGTGATTTGCCATCTTCATCCATCAAAGGAGCTGAAGCTAGAGCTGATGTTAGTGCAAATGGGTTTTGGCAACGGTATCAAAGAGCATTTTTCGACGTGAAGGTGTGTAACCTTATCGCTCCTAGCTACCGTAACAAATCAATTGTTGCTACGTTATCAGCAATGGAAAAACAAAAAAAGCGCTGCTACAACCAGAGGATACAAGAAATTGACAAGGGTACGTTTACCCCTCTGATATTTGGTGCAACTGGTGGAATTGGCCGTGAATGCTCCATTTTCTTGAGTAAATTAGCGGAGAGACTTGCTAAGAAGCAAAAATGTCACAAAAGTGAGATCGTATCTGGTTTAAGACGCAAGATATCATTCGTTTTAATCAGATCAGTTGTGACCTGCCTGAGAGGTGAACGATCAAGTCGCTCCTTTACCCCTGATCAAGCTACCATGAAAGATCAGAAATTGACGGATATCCTGACGAAAATTGAGAAGTGACTTTTTTAGATAAACCATTTGTAAGAGCATAAAAAAAAAAAAAAAAAAAAAAAAAGAAAAAAAGTATAATAGCACGTGGCATTTGACGTCAGATGTTTTTATGATCACGGGGGAGCATTGCATTGCATCCCCAATCGAACGTTACGTTTTTCTCGAGAACCAATAAGGATAACTGACGTATTTTAGGGTCTGCGATACGGGTGATGGGGTGACACAACATTTCGGCCTAATTTTATTTGGTACTGCGGCTATGACGTCATCAATATCTTTGATCGACGATATCTTTGCAACGGTTGATCGTAGCGAAACGATCCCATATATTTTTTTGATCAGGTTTTCGAGCTCTACAACATGGGTACACTTTTGAGTTGCGATTCTATGATTTATTTTCTCGTCACGGGGTACGTACACGGGAATGGTGGATTTGATCTGGTGTTTCCGAAGTTAAGTTCGGTAAAAAGTTTTTACCCGGGATACTAGTATATACTAATCCGCGTGTTTGCATACCACTTTTATTTTAGAGAGTGCTGTGTTTTTGCTTTTTTAATGGTCAAAATCTTCTTAATCGTGGTCATAAAGCAACAGTTCGCCCACGCAAGACACATTCACGATTAGTATAATAGCACGTGGCATTTGACGTCAAATCACGTTCGTTCAGTTTTGCGTGCAGGCGGAATGTTATTATGCGCATGCGTCAGCGAGATTATGAAAAATCAACATGGAAACTTCTGATGAAAGATTTTGAGTAGTTTCATATACCTTCTTAAATTAGGAAATTTATCATATTTGGATTTCTGCGAAAGCAAGAAATACCTTAAAACCGGCTCTGTTCTTCTTCTTCTTCTTCTTACTGTCCAAACCTAGCGGTTTTTTGAAATCTCGTGCGAATGTTTACACGAAACCAAAGTCACGCATTTCAGTCGAAGAAATTCACAACAAAGAACCAACCAAAAGGATCCCAAAGGATCTTTAGTCAGTATAATTAAAGAAGATGCACGTTTCCAAAACTGAAAATGAAGAATAAAATCTCTAGCCAGTAATTTATTATTATCTTGTAATGATTCAATGGTGACTTTTCGTATCGTTTTGTAAACAGAGAATGAAAAAGGTATAAATGCTTTTTTTGTTTTTGAAATGTCTGGGATTTTATCTGAAAAAAGTTCATTGTTTGTTTCATGTGTGGGCTGTAATGCTTTTTAAGCTCTGGATACGTACAGCTCAGCTTAAGTTCCACCTCAGCTCCAGATGTCTGTCTACTCAGCATCACTTTAGCTATTTTAAGGTTATTTGGTTTGTATAATGCTTTGAAATGCAGTATTGTTTTTTGTTGGTGATCAGTAGTTTTTAGGTTACCAATGTCTCTAATTATGAACAGTCTTCCTAATTTTAATAAATATATAATTCGAAACACTTCACATTCTGTATATAAAAGAAAATTTCAACTTTCAGTTATATGTATATAATTTTTGTTTACTTTTTTGTTTGTGATACACTTTACATTTTTCTGTGCCTCCAAAATAAATTAAATATTTTCTTTCGGATGTAAATAACTTTAATGGTGGAATATACAGTTTAAAGTTTTTTAGTATCAACAAAGTTTTTGTAGTGTCAATTAAGCTTTCATGAAGCTCTGAGGAGTACGTACACTTATAATAATATAATAATTCTTTTGTAGTGTGATTATTCTTTTCTAACTAAAAAGTTGTACTAAGTCAAAAAGCTATGTGTTTGTATTAGGGAAAAATGTCTCAATGTTTAAGCCTTTCTAGATACAAAAGATTTTTGTTTGTTTCCTTCTTGTGCTGTATACTTTTTAAGCTCTGGATTCGTACAGCTCAGCTCTGTTTCTTCCTTAGCTCCAATGTTAAGTGCACTACTCAAGAGCACTACTCTTGATTGATGATTTTCTAGCTATATTATACTGCCAATGCCCCTAATTACGAATGATCTTCCTAATCACACAAATTGAAATGTTCTGTGTATAAATTCAAAATACTTTATACAATTAGTAACACTACAAAATTTTTGGTATAAATTTATAGAGCATATACTTTTAACGATCAAGATTTTTGATTACGTATTTGCAGCATTGGGAATTCTGTTTTATGTATATAATTAAGAAGATTGGAAGTACATATCATATCAAGTTTTAACATGATGTTATGCTGTAAAGATCATTCAACCTTTTTTTTGAATTTCTTAAAGAATTTTTATAAACTTTCTTCTATTTTGTTAGATTAAATTAGGTCATGTGCGGTTGATCATTATGTCACACTTTTCTTTTATATGTAATTTGTGTATTGTTTATATATGTAATTATATATAAGAGTACTTTTTACATTTTTCACTCTCATTCAACATTCAAGGAGTCAACATAATTTTCACTGGTAGCACATTGTTGGCCAGCTGTTTGAACACATTTAACTTTAAAATTTCAATAACAAAACTCATTTTACTTTGTGTGTTACAATTCCCACCTGCTGTATGCAGTCTACACTGAGCAGCAGTCAATGTTGTACTGTATTGTATTGTATTGTATTGTTCAATCATTCAAAATCATTCAAGTTTCAAGAATGTTATTGTTAGTCTTCCATCTTTCATACTTCAGCTGATTTTGCAGAAATCTTTCTGCCCGTAAGGGCATCTTGTTCGTTAATAAAATGCGAAAGCACATGTTTTTGTTTGAATTAAATAAGACCACAGAATAGACAGACACAGCTATCATATTCGATTTTCGATTGAATCGATAGCTATTCTCTGATTTACTACAGAGACGTGCTCTCAGGCATAGCATCATCAAAACGACAAAAATGAAGCATCAAAATATTTTTTAAGTCAAGAAACACAATTTAATTCGAAACATCTATCTTTTATCTAGTTTTCCTGAAAATTCCACGTTGGTGTCAGTTTTTTTAAGGATGTTATCGGAAATATCGTCAACCACCTCAATATGGCCACCCTCTTGCAGTACATTTGAGAAATTTAGTAGATCGTGTGGAAATAGCCTGAAAAAAATCCTTTTTAAAATTATACTTTTACTTTTACAGAATAAAAGATAGCATTCTGAGTTGACTGGTGTCAGGATAGAGCAGGGATCTACCCCAAAAACACATGCTTGACTTGAATTGCTATTCAAATTGGAGGAATATAGAAACTTTCGTGAACACACAGAGAGGATCACACCTTTACTGAGTGGTCTGGAAACTCCCAAATATGTTATCTGCAATTCTGTGAAAACATAAGCGAAAGGCAGACCGCAGAAAAAATCCACAAAAGGGGAAGATAAAAAAAAAAATGTTTGGTCAAAATCTGAAATCTTCTGAACACATCAAAACACTCCTTCCCTTTGTCATTGCCTGATAACATGAACCCCACACTATCTGCTGAAAACCCACAGAACTGTGCAAACATCCTTTGTGTTTTACATTGAATTTACAACCTATTCAGCTATGAAATGTAAACACACACACAATGTGCCTTTGCTGCCTGACAAAATGGAAAGACAGAAACAAAATGTCCATCCCGCAGTGCAAACTTTACTTATGTTTGTCACTGATAGTAATGTTAAACAAATGACTAAATGCTTTAGAGTGAGGTTCGAAATTGGATGTGAAAAAACCTAAAATTATTTGAAAACACAGCAAAAAGTTAACAATGAATTTGAATGTACGAAAAAGCAATTCCTCAGAATGTAGTGCTACATGTCATCAAGCAGGAAATTTCAAGAACTAATTCCAATGTCATATCATTTAAATCTGGTTGATCTAAGTTAAACTAGACAAATTAAGTATTATACACAATTAATAAAAAAACATATAAATTTTCTTTTCCAGCCAATTTTTTTGACAAACAACAACAAAAGCATAATAATGTCGTAAGTAAACTGTTTCAAAGTTTCTATGATTATTCATTCCAAACCTTGTTCCAAGGTTACACTGAGATGTGAAAAGACTACGAATCATAACAAGATTCCAGTGTATCTTTAAAAGCTTCACCAAAAACACAGCATTATTGTACGAAACAAGTGAGGAATTGTCATAGAATTTGATACATCCTAATCAACAAGCTACATCTGTATCTTCAGAGATTGTTAATTCTTCAACGGTTTCCTCCTCAACATTCTCTACATGAACAATGTCCCTTTAGAAATGATTACTTCTTCAACGGTTTCGTCCTCGATAATAGTCACAAATTTCTGCCAATACTTTATGAATTATCTTTGTTCACAAGCATCAATTTCCTTTTTCTTATGCACTCCTTGTGAATTGAATATTTTACTTCAATAACCTTTTCCATTTTCATACTGAATATTGTTTATATATTTATTACATTACCTGCTAGAAAACAATGAAACGTTAAAACATTATTCTGCTAAAGTCAAATAAATATATATATTGAATGCATAAATCACAAGTTTTTTATCCATCAATGTCTCCAGAATCAACATTTGTTAGAGAGTAAAACGAATTTCTGAAGCTTCTTCGAAAAAATAGTAACCCAATGTATATCTATAAAAGCTGACTTCATCATAAGGTATATAAGTAAGGGAATGAATAAACAGTCTTTCAGAAAAACTCATTGACTTTCAAAGCTTCCTTGTTCAGAATAAATCTGTTTTCATTTACTCGATTTACCACTTTAGAAATTAAATTATTCGAAAGCTTTCAATATACTAATCGAGATGAGACTGCTTAAAAACAGATACCATGAAACAAGTGAAACGTCAGTGCTACTCAAATGATCAGGAAATTTTAAAACTCGTATTTCATCTGCCGGATTCAAGAACTGGGTTTCTCCCAGGTAATGACACCACAGCAGACAAAAAAGGAAATACAAAGGTTCAAAATACATTCATTTTTGTATATAGCTTATTAGTAGTTAAAACAATTTCACATTTACAGTCTTTCTTGAAGTAAAGTGTTCCTGAATGAAGGTTTTTGGTGCTTGATCTGAGAGCCATCTTTGAACCAAAACAAATACCCATAAAAAACTGACACCATATCAAATTATGCACCATCTACTTCATATACCTTAATACTACCAATACATATTCAACAAACCCTCTGAAAAATTTTTTTTGTGATATATTTCAGCAATTAGTCAGTATACCCTCTGGGAAATGCAGTTTGTACAGTGCTCGCTTTGCTGATCCTGTACTCTTCCCCACGTGAGTAGAATTTAAAAAAATAATTTTAAAAGTGAAAGTAATGACTTGTGTCTGCAATGACATTCGGTCAGCGGCCTCTAACCGTATTAAATATGCTCTTTATTACATATTCATCCAGAAAAACAAATAAAAGCAATCTCTCTTCCAGTCCACTCCGCCATCTTTAACGGCTTTTTCAGAGAAAATGTTCGCACATGCGCATAATAACTTGCCGCACACAAATGAACGTGAAATGTTTTTATGATCGCGGGGAACCATTGCATTGCATCCAAAATCGAACGCAACGTTTTTGGGGAAATATCTGGAGAACAAATAGGGATAACTGACGTTTTTTAGGGTCCGTGCTACGGGTTAGGGGGCAACGCAAAATTTGGGCCTAAATTTAATTTGGTACTGCGGCGATGACGTCATCAAAACCTTTGATTGACGATAACTCCGCAACGGTTGGTCGTAGCAAAACGATCCCATACATTTTTTTGCTCAGTTTTTCAAGCTCTACAACATCAGTACACTTTCCAGTCCCGATTCCGTAATTGAAATTTTCGTCACGGGCTTCTCACGCGGGAACGCAGGATTCTTGCACATCCGCTTCAAAACTAAAGCCGTAAAAAACTTTTACGCGAGATACTAGTCTACTTATACTAATCCACGTGCGTGTGTAACACATTTAACTTAGAGAGTGATGGTTTTTTTCAAAATTTACTGTCAAAATCTTCTTAATCGTGGTCATTTTTGCGCTAGACCCTTGATAATTGACGATTAATATAATAGCACGCGGCGTGACGTCAGTTATTTTTATCGCATCATGGGGGAACCATTGCATTGCATCCCCAATTGAACGCGACGTTTTTGGGGAAATATCTCGAGAACCAATATGGATAACTGACGTTTTTTAGGGTCGGTGACACGGGTGATGAAGTGACACAACATTTCGGCCAAAATGTTATTTGGTACTGCGGGTATGACGTCATCACAATCTTTGATCAATGATATCTCTGCAACGGTTGGTCGTAACGAAACGATCCCATACACTTTTTTGATCAGTTTTTCGTGTTCTACACCATGGGCACGGTCTCTTTTCGAGATTTGGTAATTTAATTTTTCGTCACCTATTTTCTTGACAATTTGTTTGGAAATTAAAGCAGTAAAAAACTTTTACGCCAGTTACTAGTCTACTTATACTAATCCGCAATCGTGCATCCCACTTTTATTTTAGACAGTGTTTTGTTTTTGCTTTTTTAATGGTCAAAATCTTCTTAATCGTGGTCATTTATTCGTTAGGCCATTGATAATTGACGATTAGTATAATAGCACGCGGCGTGACGTCAGTTATTTTTATCGCATCACGGAGGAATCATTGTATTGCAACCCCAATCGAACGCGACGTTTTTGGGGATATATCTCAAGAACCAATAGGGATAACTGACGTTTTTTAGAGTCCGTAATACGGGTGATGGGGTGACGCAGCATTTGGGCTTAAATTCTATTTGGTACTGCGGATATGACGTCATCACAATCTTTGACCGACGATATCTCTGCAACGGTTGGTCGTAGCGAAACAATCCCATACGTTTTTTTGCTCAGTTTTTCAAGCTCTACAACATGGGGACATTTTCCATTCAAAATTCCGTGATTTAATTTTAACGACGGGGTACATACACGGGAAAGCCGCATTTCTGAACATCACCTTCGAAATTAAAGCCGTAAAAAACTTTTACGCGAGTTACTAGTCTTATTATAGTAATCCGCGTTGTGCATCCCACTTTTATTTTAGAGAGTGATATATTTAGTTTTAATTTATGGTCATCGTCCTCCTATGTGCGCGTAAAACCACGAAGAGGCGAGAGACACTTTTTCACGATTATTCCAAAAGCAAGTGGCATCATTTGACGTCAGTATTTTTACAATCACGGGGAACCATTACATTGCATCCTCAATCGAACGCGACGTTTTAAGGGAAATATCTCAAGAACCAGTAGGGATAACTGACGTTTTTAAGGGTCCGCAATACGGGGGACGGGGTGACACAACATTTGGGCCTAAATTACTTTTGGTACTGCGGCTATCGCTAGAGTAGAGAGGGAATATATGCACCTTTTTTCATTTATCTGCAGTGACCGTCGCTTTCGACGTCCTCCGCAGCGACTCTCGCTTTTTTCTATTCCGGTCTGTGAAATACACGCTCGAATTTTGCAGACCAGAAAATTAATGCTGACGTCAGCAGTTTTGATAACTCGTCGGTCACGGTTGAATTGCCCTAAAATCGAAGGTCCTCCTCGAAAGTCCCTAAAATCGAAGGTCCTCCTCGAAATCACTCAAGCATCAAATCGAAAGTCCTCCTCGAAACTCGCTAAAACCAAAGGTGCCCTAAAATCGAGGGTCCTCCTCGAAAGTCTCTAAAACCGGTCCTCAAAATGAGTCAGGGAAATCCCCTGACTCAGTTCTGTCCACTCGTAAAAAATTTCCAAGTTGAAAAAGTGTATATAATAAAGGATGTTGAGTTATTTCAACGTTAATACTTTTACATAATCAGACTAGGGAATGGGCAATACGTAGAGCAGCTAACCATGGCTACATCAAGATCGTCAGACTCTGTAAGGCATGGGGCGCGACTGAATTTAACTGTCCAATGATAGTAGCAGCTTACAACGGTCACATCGAAGTTGTCAAATTATGCAAGGAGTGGAGCGTGACAAAGTTTGACTGGGCAATGGGAATGACAGCTTTCAAGGGTCATATCGAGATCGTTCGACTGCTCAAGGAGTGGGGCGCGACTGATTTTGATCTAGCAATGGCTGCAGCAGCTCAACGTGGTCACATTGATATAGTTCGACTGTGTTTGGAATGGGGTGCATAGAATTTTAACAAGGCAATGCACTAAGCAGTTGATAATGGTCACATCGAGATAGTTAAACTCTGCAAGGAGTGGGGTTGGAGTGATTTTGACTCAACAATGGTTTCAGCAGCTCGCAATGGTCACATCGAGATAGTTAAGCTGTGCAAGGAGTGGGATGGGAGTGATTTTGACTCAACAATGGTTTTAGCAGCTCGCAATGGTCACCTCGAGATTGTAGCACTCTATCGAAGTTGGTTAGGTTACGATAGTATACATGAAGAGTTGTTTCGCTATCATCACAAGCGTCGCTTCGAGAAAGATCTCCACAGCAAATTGATAGAAGTTGCCATGCATCCGGATAGGGTGTGGGATTGGTACTATGATGAAGAGGATAATAAATTTTTAGGTGCCTATCTTCAATAAGTAGTTTGTATACTTATTGAACAACCTTGTAATTCCAAGGAAACTCACATCGCATGTAAACATAAGCGTGTTTTGAATTCTTCAAATGTTGGAAGACGTCACGCTAGTCGTCTTTAGAGATGACATTAGTTTCCTCATCAATCAGCTTGGCGTCACTCTTTTCCTTAGGATACCAAACAAATAACATCTTTGCCTGTCGCCTGATGTTCTTTGGAAGAGCTGTGTAGACTTGGGTGAGAAGCCATAGACTATGTTTTCAATGACGTCCTGTGGTAGTTAGATCTAGAAGTGAGCTTCTCTTCTTATTGAGTATCTCATCAGCTATAGAATCATCGATGATGAATAAGGTTTCCTGTCCTGCAAATTGCTTGGTGAATCTCTCAATCCAATATAGTAAGTCCTGTTGTAGTGTAGGTTCGATCAGAAAAACATCATCATCTTCCCAGAGAATCGTACAGGCTATATAGGTTGTATTACATCTAAGGGAAGGACAGAGAATGACGATATAGTCAAAGTGGTGCTTGAACTGATTCTGTAGTAAGCGTAGAACAAGTTCCGTCTTGCCACAGCCTGTCGGTCCTGAAAAAATTGCGGTACAAGGATCTTTAACAAGGTCCATTTCCTTTAGTAGCCGACACGGTGGAAGCGTAATTCGCGAAGTTAACCTGTCCATCTTGTAGCACAAACACGTAACATTGAATGGCCCCCGCACCATCAGCTTTTTTGGTGATCTGCAGCGTGACACCTTCTGAAGTGTTTTTGAGGTGCCTCCCTGCACGATGTAGAGTGCTGTCAGCAACACTTCGAAAGTCGATAAAAAGGCAGTAACTAGAATCAAAGAATTTAGAAAGACTAAAGACTAAAGAAAGACTGCCGGCAGCAGTTTGTTGGAAGTGAAATATTTCCGTACCGGGGCATACATGTCTTCTGGAAGTAAGCCATGTGTATAGAGCTGATTAGGCTCTCCTTCGATGGTAATGTCTACCTTGCTGATTTTCGGGTTGTAGTAATGGGTGTTATCCATAGCATATGCTTTTCGTTTGTCTGGATCAAGAAAGAATAGAACAAGAGCCTTTAAACTCTCGCTTAGTCGTTTATTAGCAAGTTCATTGTAGACTTTTAGTTTGAACTCAGAGTCTTCTACCTTATTGAATTGTAGAGCAATGTTGGAGATAGTGTTTAACTTAATTTTGAAGCTTAAGCGATCGCCAAGCTGTACATAGGGGAGATGTTTGGCGAGTTAAAAAAATTCCCATAGAGGAATGGCAAAACGGTTACCATAGACAGCTACCAGGGCGGACTTACTCGTTGAAGTAATCGTTGCACCCGGTGTGACTCTGAGCTTGTTCACATCACCTTCCGGATCTATTGCCTGTTGGATACGTTCCACTTGCATTTCCTCAGGTAGCCATCTGTCCTTGTAAATTTCCATCACATCCGCATTTCCAATGTCTTGGATGATATTTCCTTGGTAACTGATAATCAACTGTTCGATCAACGCCTTTCCCAAGTTGTTGACGATGTAGCGTCCTCTATCGGTGGAGTTCAGCTTGATGTCAAACGTGAGCTTGAGCGATTCTGGTAGAATAACATCATTAGCACCTAGATACGGCAGCCTCACATGTAGCGTTTGATTCTGGTCAATGGTACTTGGTGTATGCGAGATCTTGACATGCTGACGCGGTGCGTAGAAGGCACAGCGAGTCATATATTCCTTATAAGAATTTGCAATACCATACATCTATATATACTAATTAAAATTAAATTTACGGTCAAAATCTTCTTAATCGTTGTCATTTTTTCGTTAGACCATTGACAATTGACGATTAGTATAATAGCACGCGGTGTGACGTCAGTTATTTTTGTCGCATCACGGGGAAACCATTGCATTGCAACCCCAATCGAACGCGACGTTTTTGGGGAAATATCTTGAGAACCAATTAGGATAACTGACGTTTTTTGGGGTCCGCGATACGGGTGACGGGGTCTAAATTTTATTTGGTACTGCGGATATGACGTCATCAATACCTTTGATCAACGATATCTCCGCAACGGTTGGTCGTAGCGAAACGATCCCATACACTTTTTTGATCAGCTTTTCGAGCTCTACAACATAAGAACACTTTCCAGTCACGATTTTGTGATTTAATATTTCGTCACCTATTTTCGACACATCCTTTTCGAAATTGTAGCCGTAAAAAACTTTTACGCCAGTTACTAGTCTTATTATAATAATCCGCGATTGTGCATACCACTTTTATTTTAGAGAGTGATATATTTAGTTTAAATTTACGGTCATCGTCCTCTTATAAGCGCGTAAAACCACGTAGAGGCGAGAGACACTTTTTTCACGATCATTCCAAAAGCACGTGGCATCATTTGACGTCAGTTTTTTATGACCACGGGGAATCATTGCATTGCATCCCCAATCGAACACGACGTTTTTGGGGATATATCTCAAGAACCAATAGGGATAACTGACGTTTTTTGGGGTCAGCGATACGGGTGATGGGGTGACGCATCATTTGGGCCTAAATTTTATTTGGTACTGCGGCTATGACGTCATCAATATCTTTGATCGACGATATCTCTCTAACGGTTGGTCGTAGCGAAACGATCCCATACTTTTTTTGATCAGTTTTTCGAGCTCTACAACATGGGTACACTTTTGAGTTGCGATTCTATGATTTATTTTTTCGTCACGGAGTACGTACACGGGAATGGTGGATTTGACCTAACGTTTTCGAAGTTAAGTTCGGTAAAAAGGTTTTACCCGGGATACTAGTGTTTATTATAAGAGAAATGACTGATATCGAAATGAATTGGAGAGATAAAGATGCTGTTGACGAGCAGCCATCCCGTGAAATGCCACAAACAGGGGAGACCTCGTTCACTGCAACTGGTCAAAATACTGAGCAGCTCAAGATACCAGTGCTCCAGATTCGAGTGGAGGGTGTATATGAAAAACTGTCTAAACAGACAGGTCAAACACCTGAAGTCTTACATACGGATTTCTTTATACAGAAAGACGGTGATTTATACTTTAAAGGAAATCCTAAAGCATTAACAACCCAAGATGGGCAACTCGGATCAGAAGGTGAGATAGCGGATATTTTAGGGAAGAAAGGTCTTCGTAAGATAGGTTTTGATGTACCTGCGGGGAAGATATCATCAACTGCATGGATGAATAGTTTCTTAAAGAATCTAGAAATCACCATACCGACGGAGCCTGACATGGATAGCTTGGATAACAGGCAAGTCATCGACAAAATCTCAAATACGAGGGAGGTATTGGGTGAAATGCTCGAGCAAGGCACCCAAAAAACGTTAGAGGTGGAGGAGTTCTTATGCGAGCAAGGGATTGAATTTCCTCTGCGTGAACTTAGAGGCTTAAACAATGTACTACAAGGAATACGTGGAATGATGAAGAACAATGTAGCAAAACTAGGGGAAGTTGATAGTAAAATAGCAAAAGAAGAACGTAAAATAGGTGAAACCAATGAACCTGCAATGGAAGAAAAGATTAAGCAACGACTATCCAATTTGAAACTAGTGCGTACAGCGCGACTAGAGGCGCTCAGTGGTAACCGTAAGGAGTTGTCAAATCAAAGAGACGGTATTCAAAGTCCTCGAGAAGGATAGAACACTAGGGGAGAAACTTCGCATCCTCTTTCGAGAGCGAGAGATCACAATCGTTTCAGTCTTAACAGCGTTTTCGCTGGTAGTATCAACGATAGCAACCTCTCTCACAGGTAGTGGTGCCCCAACTCTAGGAAGTCCTCCTCCTCCTGCTTCTGGAAGAGCTGGTGTGCAGCAATGGATGAAGAAGCAGCTCGAAGCACTTGGACGCCTTCTTGGAAAACTTGCAAGTTGACTTGGAGCTGCATTGCCGGGGATCATCGGAAGTGTTGTAAGCTGGCTCTTAAACTTTCTGAAGAAAGGTGTCATAGCTCTAGCGAGCAATGCATGGTTAGTCGTAGTTTTGGGGGTTGGTCTGATAGGCAACTGGCTATGGTTTGAAATACAAAAGAAGCGCAATTAATCCGCCACCTACCCACATGAGAGCCTGCTTTTCTTCTTCGTGTTGCTTCGCCGCGGTATCACCCGCTATAATAGAACGTGCACTCGCCTGAATTTTTAAAAGCATTCGCGCGTACATCCGCGTACTCTGCAACAGGCGTTGTATACCAGCTCTACTTAAGCCGGCCTCAACATCGTTTTGAACGTAGAATTCCCAACTCTTACCAATTCTTCGCATGCGAGCGGGGTATCGTCAGAGAACTTGTCAGCTGGTATGTCAAACTCTGCAGAGAGCGTCTTGAACGCACTTGAATTGTATTTGTTATCTCGGGGGTTGAAGCTTAATTCACTTGGTAGAGCAATTCCAAGTTGCTTCAAGAGGAGACGTATCTGAAAATAGACGTGAAAGCGGTAGATGTTCGCAATCATAAGGTTCTCATGGTGTAGATGTTCCGTGGATATGCCGCAGCCAGTCGTGGCTAACCAGGTACCAAAAGATAACTGTCCTGGGTACATGTCGATATCGAGCCATTCGTCATTCTCCATGGGTATGAGGGGAAATGAGAAAATATCGCGAAACTTAGCGATGAAAAAGTGCCCCTGTTGATCCACAACGATCCTTTGCTCCCAGAGTTTCTTAGCAGCTAAGAGCGTACTGGGTTGCCCAAATTTTGGCATATACTTTATCTTGTAGCTCATTTCTCTTATAACAAATGCAGCAGCAGCGTGAAATATATCTGAACGTCACTCATCTTGGAGAAACCAAGTTACCAACAGAGTTAAAAGAAGGCACAGAGATTGCCATAAAAGTAGCAGTGTTATACGTGGGGTGGCTCAACCTAGTTCAACACGCTAGATTTACCATTGATCAAGTATCAAAAAAAGACCCCGTCGATTCAAGGTTCCCCCTGCATATAGACTTTCCGCCTGGATTATATACGTCAAAGAGTATTCGTTCAAGAATAAATGCAAGATCACTTGGATGCGCAAATCTTGATCCAAGAGAGGATGGTAAGCTTCACTTATCAGTACAAAAATGGTATACTTTAGAGATAACTGAAAACATAGGGAAACTTTTAGGATTAGATAAGAAGTATACTCAAGGTGAATATAGATCGGTGTCAAACTACTGTACGTTCAAGTCTATACGGCTGTACTGTGAGGAATTCAAAAACAGCTACATTCTGCTAAACAGTGCAATTACGAAAATCGTACACATTTTTAGACTTCAGAAGCCAGAGTATGAGTATGGCGACATCATGTCGTATCACTATGAACGCCCTATGTTCACCAACAAATTGAGGTCCTCAACGCGAACGTTGAATTCTTATGTCACCGACGACCAAGGCAGGAAATTTGATTTACAAGCTATCAATATGCTCATCGTCTTCAAATAAACAGATAGCTATGTACGGCGTGAATGCAGAGAAGCTTTATCCTGTTTTATCAGACCTTGAGGAGGGTAGATACGCACAAAACTTGAGAGTTCAAAGGGTTAAGGAGACGGAAGCAGACCTATCTCGGGAACTAGAATACCGAACATATTTAGAACGCAAATTTTCATACTACTCAACAGTTGCGAAATATATATCTTACTTTCTGATCGCGGTGAATGTTATACTCTCTGGTGGTGAGATTACATGCTTGGTATCAGGAATGAATACTTCGATGAGCATCGCTCTGTGTGTGACAGCTCTCGTTGTGGGTCTAATAACGATAGTCATTCAAAAACGTGGCTCTATTTTCAATGTAAACATACAGAAAAATCACGATATCGCATTTGCTGCACAGACCACTCTAGACAGCCCGCGTGTGCTAATATCAAAAGTCTACAAAGACGGTACCATCGATCATCCTGAATTTACTCAAATTATAGCGGAGAAACAGCGTTACGAAGATACGAAGCGAGATCTGCGCAAGCAATCAAGGAAGGTGATCAAACAGCTTTATAAACATCAGAAGGAAGAGCTTTTGGAACGTGGAAGGAAAGAAGGTCGTGAAGAAATCGCAAAAAAGCTCGTGAGCAGTTCAGATAACCCGAGTGCACCTGCTATATGATGTATGAGGCACCTCCTCCTTATGTTTTGTAGCTGGGTAAAGCTACAAAACAACATCTCCCAAGGGGGTCCAACGGTTGGATCCCCTCTTCAAGTTCTGATTTCGTGCTTCATAGTATCTATGTCATGTCGATATCGAACATACCCTCGAACAATTCCCGTGTATCAACATCAGGTAGAGTGAATTGGTTTTTGTAGAAATTCTCCCTACCCAGAACATCTTCTCGGAACCGATGCCATGCATGTACGGTGTTGGCGTCTTCGCATTTACCGAGTTCTTCCATCTCAGGGTACTTGATCGCAGTAGATTCAATCTCTGCCTAAGTTGCTTTCGCTGACATCGTATCATGTAGTACGGATGCGTTGAAGTAGTGCTCCACGTCTCTACAACACAAAGAATGTTGTAGATCGGTTTTCGATGTGGTACGTAGCGTTGCTTGAGCTCAGCAATTATTTAATCACGCTCTACAAGCTCAGTCCGCGCCTCTATGAGATCGTCGTTGAGTATATCAATGGCTGCCGTAGCTTCTTCGACTTTTTGCCGCTCTGCATCAATGGCATTTTGCTTTTCTTGGATCAGCTTATTAAAGCCTCTTGGGATAATCTCTTCAAGCAACGAGTTTCGGGCTAAAGTCGCAGTAGGTTTTTCACTACGCATTACGATGTAGAGAGCAAGCTCTAAGAAAAGGAACACATCGTGCGAGTTTCGCGACCACCCAAGGGGGTCCATCAGATGTACACCCTCTTCAAGTTCTGCTCTAGTGATTTGCTCACGCTTCATAGTATCTGGAACAGATGTAATTATGTGTTTCAACCCTAAGAACCTACCGAATTGGGCTCTATGAATGAATGGTTGGTTTTGTCCATCAAAAAGTACTTCAATAGTTGATAATCCAGAAAACAAAGACAAATTCATCTTTTTTTTATTTATAGAAAAAAACTTCCAACGTTGGACGTCAAGTAAGTGGAGACATTTACTTGAACTAATACTTGCTACAGCCAACCTCATATCCTACGATCTCTCCCGTTTTAACATCAATCTCCTCACCTTCTGGTGATGTATAAATTTGTCTTGATGCTTTCTTCGAGAGATTACAAAAAAGTCTATTCAGTACACAATGTTGACACTCGGGAAACTCTGTCTGCACTCCTATAGAGCGCTGGTTCCGCTTGTACCTTATTCCGCCACTCAAAACCTTCCTAAGTTCATTTAGGTTCATCATAGAATAGCCTCGAAGACCTTCTTCTTTCGTTTTCAACCTTAGTAGTTTCAGTGTAGCCATTTTCTTTTCAAAGTTAGAACATTAACTTTGAACCTTCTACTCATCGTCATCACTACTGGTGAGGAGGCTCTCATACATGTCCATTTGATGGTACCTGCACCCTTTCAAATGGACTTGGAGGTAGTGGTTGTGATGGCTCTGTGTGTACACGCTTCCGATCTTCAACACACCAGTTGCCTTGCAGGATTGGTTATATGATGGTTCATCATCATTAAACTTTGTTTTGATATCAACATCCCAGACAATGAGCTTTGGGTTGATCCAGCCTGTAGTACTTATCACAGTACCTGTCAAGGTATTGAAGATAAGCTCTTGCACACAATCAGCAATCGCGTTGTAGGCATCACAACAAGCTTTATCATCCGACACGTTGAATCTCATCTTCCAGGCGGATTTCTCGTTATACCTCGATACACCTGAAGAGTGGCACTTCTGTGGGGTCAAGAGAGGAACAATTTTAGTCGGTTCCTTCTCATAGCCGATGTAGTACCTCATATCGTTCTTGTTTGCTACAATAGGTTCTGCTATAGTTATCTTTGACATGTCAATAGTGTAAATGTCGGTGAGTTCTACACTAGAGTTAAAATCCTTCCTTAAAACTTCGATTTGTCCAAAACGCGACATCTTTATTATATACAACAAAAACCCCAACCTCGAAAAATATTAATTTACCACTTTTTGACGTATTCTGGAGGTACTTCCGTATCCTCGGGAATAGCCATAATTTCTTCACGTACAAAAGCTCTCTCCGGCCCATCTTCTAGGTAGTACAAAACACGCTGACCTGAGTATTGCAATATATTCTTAAACCGATACGTTTGCCGACTCCAGTTGTTGTCCGTCGCGCGTTTGTCTCCTCATGTTCCTCACCCGGTGCTAGCAAATAGCGGTATAATCCGGCTTCAGGTAAAGTTTCTTCCTTAGGGTAAAACTCAACTTTTAACAGAACTTCTTCGAGTTTAATGGCCTTTGAGGGTTTCATGCCAGTTCTGGCAAGAACATTGTTGTTCAGTTGACTCACACTTTTCTGGAAGTGCTTTACTCACGTGGTACTGATTTTCTGTGGATCTTCCAACTCCTGCGCATCTTGTATAGGGAACAGTTTCTCCGCGAGGAGTTTGTTAAAGTTTTCCACAAAGGCTTGCTTTCTATGATTATGCTTTGTTGTAGTTCTCACCACCTCGACATCGTGCTTCTGGAAGAGCTTAGGTGCTTCCGACTTGAACTCTGAGCCGTTATCTACATAGAACTTTAGTGGACCCTTTTTGTAAATATCTGCAAACAGCTCTGCTACATCGCACGCCTTCTTCGTTCTCAGAGGTCTACTTGCTTTATAGCCCGAAGCAATATCGATCACATTCAAAGCGTACTTATACGTATTCTGATAGACTTTGTCATGAGGAAGATACAAAAGATCGGCCTGGTGTATCTAGTTCACCTTGGTCACGTAAAAGTGAGGATAGTCGATGTGCTTAGGCCTTGGTAGATGTATCTGCTATAAGGCTTGACGACTTAGCCACTCCAAAACTTGTTTCTTAGTGAATCCAGCCTTTAATAGCTTTATTCCCTTTCCACAGATTCTCTGGTTGATAGTAGATGTCGTGCAACTTTTCAGTCATTTATTACATACGGTAGAGCAGAAATCCAACAATACCTAGAGTTCCAGCGATTGCTACTAATTTACCAGTCTTTTGAGCTTCAGAAGGGTTATAAAAATCCGTTAATTCAGGTCTAGGTGGTAAAGGTGGGAGATGTTGTTGTGTCGCCTTATAGTACTCGTGCATACCTCGATCAAGATCAGAGATGTACTCAGAGGCGTTATTTTCTTGTCGAAGTTTGTTGTTGATTAAGTCAAGGTGTCGCGCGCTTTCGATCCATTTCCATTTGTGGTTGTCTCGTTTTTTCGGCTGCCATAGCGCGTTCTTCTCTCTCTGCTGCTGCTTCCTCATCACCAGAGAGAGCCCTCTCTGCATGGTTTCCAAACGTGAAAAGTGCTGCACTTACTGCCCCTCCTATTAAGATGCTAACCATTTAAATAAGCCGAAATCTTATCCTTGTACCACCCTTGCTTGAGTGCGTAATCATCTCACAAAATTGCCATCTCAAGGTATAGTCCAAGCTTTCCCACATCAGCTAAATCTAGCTTTGCGGATGGAGCGTACGCTTACGCTTTCCAGCGTACGCGTACAAGCTGGTGTAGCCTAGTAAACGTGCCGTCTGCCACATGCTATCCATGAATTCTTTCTCCGTTTATATTAAACAAAACGATCATGTTTTTGTGCTTGCACCTTTACGCCAGTGTCAGCGGAAGACTTAGTAGAAGATCGTGTGTAGTAGTAGACTAACAACCCCACTGCTAAAACAGCCATTGTACCAGCTCCAATCATATAGGTCTTAGTAGGTACTTGACTAGGTACCGTTGATCTCCCCCATCATCTTCGAAACATCTCTCACACCCACCAAATTAGATATCAGAGCGTTGAAATTAGGCGTTTCTTGCTGCTGCTGTTGCGGCTCCTTGTATGTTTTGTATAGCTTTTCGATGGTCTTGTCATGTAACTTATTCACCCTTTCAACTGTCCAAGGTTTTTTACCGCCAAGATGTTGACCACTTTGTACAGCACGTATAAGTTCTGCTCTTTTCATGGCTTCTGCTTGAGTGTCGACTACGTCTAGAAATCCATCGATGTTCATGACTAGTTTTATTATATGACGACTCTTCCAGAAAACAAACATCAAAAGTCCTGACTGAATGCAGAAACAGACGACTACTTTTACTTCATACATTTTTCTTTTCATGTAGTGGTAGTGATGAGCTACAAGAAACCAATATTATTTTACAGCGCCTTCTTCCACTCGTTGCATAATCTCGACATGACCTTGCTCTGCTGCATTTTCCATTGCCACATCAAAATCACTCGCTCCCCACTCCTTTAATAGTTTAACAACTTCGAGGTGACCATGTTGAGCTGTTAAACACATTGCCTGGGCAAACTCAATCGCGCCCCACTCCAAACACAGTCGAACCACCAAGGGGTGACCCTTATGAGCTGCTGTTAGCATTGTTGAGTCAAAATCAGTCGCTCCCCACTCCTTGCTGAGTTTGATGATCTCGACGTGACCCTTGTAAGCTGCCATTCTCATTGACTCGTTTAATTGCTTCGCACACCATTCCTTGCACAGATTCACAATCTTGGTGTCAACATTAGCATCTATTATTTCCCTTCACTTCATCAAACGTTCGATCTCCCACTTCTGCAAACTACAGATATTTTTAAAAGCTTCTACGATTTGCTGCTGATCCATCTCTTTTTATTATATACAACAAAAACCCCAACCATAAACTTATTATTATTGAAAACAAAACTCCCTTATTTAAATAATATTATACAGGTTTGCTGTAATCAGTGAAAAATATTCAACATATAAACATACTGTTCTTCCTACAGTTCCTGTGAAATGGCCGCTTAGGAGAACCCCCTAGGGTTTTTGTTGTTGTTGTTGTGATACCCTAGTGGGTTTTTAATTCATTGTCTTCGATCTAACCGGCACTCCACCCTGGCTTCTCGAATCCACCAGCTCTGAGCTCTACCCCTAGATCTTAGACTATTTGTGTGTGACTACTTACGAACTCCGACTACTACGCATGCAATGGCCGTTCATGTTCTGTTCGAGTGTATTACATCTAGTCACACTGTTTTTCCCGACAACTTTTAGCACATTTTGTGGTGAATACCGACGGACGGCACCATCCAGTTCCATTCTAGCCGCTCCACTAGACCTTCCCTTTCCGGCAGACTCTATCGCCTGTTCACCACAATTTTAAATTATTCCGCTCTTGGGTTTTATACCATTCATTTAGACTTCAATGTCTGCTTGTGGTATCTCTCAGAAAATATCATGACATTGCGCAAGCGGATAAAAGATCTCGCTCAACTTTAAGCGTGTTTTGAACGCTATAATGTTTCTGAACAAAAGCTCTGTTTTAGAGAACCCTTAGATTTTTCCCGACAGCCATATGTGATAGTAGTTTAGGTTCATGCTAACACCTTCAAGCCCTGACGTTTTGTTGAATTTTGATCGATTTGACGGTAACCTGAATGTCTTTCTGGACCAGTGAAACCTGACAGTGATTAGTCACCCAGACCGAAGTCTACCCAAACCGCGATATATCCAACGCAACTGCGGGGAAGTGCGCACTCATGCAAGTTTTTCAACCAGGACATGAGATACCGAGTGCGGATCGAACTAGCGATCTCATGATTACAACTTTTACGCTGCAACCACCACACTACACATCACATTAATAAAACATGATTTCAGCTCATTTATGTTAGCTTAAAATCACTCAAGCGTACAATTTGCGTCATGATTTCATGAGAAAAAACGTCTCCTGAATTACTCACTATTCAACATGATAGTTTAGAATCACTCAAGCGTTTTAAAATTACTCAATCATTATTAAAACATAATTACAACTCGTTTATATTAACCGATGCTGTTTTAAAATCACTCAATCGTTTTAAAATCATGTAATTTTTTTAGGATGGTAGCGGTTGTGTATCAATACCGCCCTCCTCAACCCAACGCTTGTCGTAAAAGGCGGATAAACCTAGCTTGTTTTATAACTATGCCTTGTTCGTGGACCCGAAAGCCTCTATTTTGCGCGGTGTCTAGCTCCCCTTTTAAAGCTTTCATGTAGCGGTTCCACGTGAGTTTGTTCTGCTTTTTCGACATGCCTTTACACGAGTACTTGCTAGCTTTTTTTCCTTCCCCAAAATAACATTTAGCTGTCAGAGCAACTATTCGATAACCTATAAATTCTGGCTTGAAAAGACCTCCTGTTCGACTAGAATACTCGTCGGTTACCAACCAGTCTTTTACATTATTTTTGTACTCGTCGAGTAACTCTGGCCTCACGACATCCTCCAAAGTCTCTCCAGATATCGCAAAATAGGCACTGTCGGTATCCATGTAAATGTACTCGAAATCACGACGATCTACGTACTTGTCCAGGAAATCGTAGTAAAATTCTAGCATACGAAGCTTTGCTAGCTGGTAAACCGCGATGCCACACTGATACGCTCTACTGATGGTGACCTTTTGCTTACGCTTGCAAATCTCAAACCTATTGCCTATCTCCTCAAGATCCTCGAAGAACGGGGATCGCATCGCTTCATCAACTTTCTTTTCATCTCTCGTGAACGTCGTGTTGAAGTGCCTACTCACGTTCTCGATCATTTTTCCGTAGAATGAATTGGCTTTGAGTTTCGCTGTATCTCCAGTAATTCGTTTGTTATCATCTTTATCAGCTTCTCGTCGTGCGTCTGCAACTTCCTGCGGGAACCAAGCAAAGGGTTTATCACGCTTATACCGGATCAATCTATGGAATGTTGTGACTTCCAACCCATGATCCAGGTACCATTTCAGCAACGGAGTATACAGCAAGATCTTCTTTGCTTTTATCACGCCACAAAATTTACGTGTACCTGGAATGCGCTTGCGATCTGTAGTCTTCAGGTACTCGTGCATATACTCCGGGACTTGTCTGTCTTCTATCTCTTTCACCACAAAAAGCGGAGACATCTCACTAAATGTGTCATACAACTCCGCCGGTACCTCGATATCCACTTGTGCAAACCCGAAGAACAACCCATTTTGTACATTACACTTAAGCACCTTGAGGTTATTCTCATCTGTAGGATTGTTGATCTCAATCACCTTTTCTTTACCACATGGAAAGTCGTACTCCAATGTACTAGGATATAACATATTCGCATCAAGACCCAAGACTGTCTTGCACAGCTTTGCGTTCTCATGTTTATGCGATCTTATCCTGGTCACGTCTCGCTCATGATACCTGCAAAACACAATGGCGGGACCACCTCCCATACCTGTTTGCAACAGCTCATACACTCGATTCTTCGTGCATTCTTCACAGACTTCTCGCACTTCTTTACAAACGCCACAGCTCTTTTTGTAACAACTGTCTGCGCATTTGTGTTTACACGGCTCCCCAGGTGTGTACAGCTCTATTTTTGGGTTTAAATGCAGCGACTTGTTCAATACGTACCGCATCGATACACCTGGGATACTGACAGCAAGATGTCTATTTTATCATCGTAGTATTGTTGTCTCGCTTTAGCCACTGCTTCGACAAATGGCTCTACATCTGCCAGGTTGTACTCGCGCAACCAATCCATCATCGTAGCACATCCACGCTTGTAGAACTCCCTATGAAATTCCTCATACTTTTTGAGAGATAAATTATTTCTTCCGCTAAGACTGCTGTAAAAACTATCGAGGTTTGCAGGCCCCACCTGACTAAGTTTGTCATAGCTTTTCAGCCACTCGTAAGGGAAAACTAGCTTCTTCAGCTTGCATTCTAGAGACTTGCACCATTTTTCGTAATTCAGGTGTGGAGCGAGAAAGTTTTTGATGTCGAGAAATTTGAACTTCTTCGTGGTCAAGTACATGTAGTTATTATCCTTCTTCGCCACCATGATCGAGTTGTCTTCAATCTTTGCGACTTTTTCGACAAAATACCGCTTGATCAAGTTGAGATCGTATTTACCACTGTTGAAGCCAATGACTGCGACTTGGTTTACCCAATCATTCCACTTATCTTGCGTCGTTTTCGGGAGCATATCAAAATATTTCAGGTCTCAGGTACATTCTCTCTACCTCAGCTACAATGAGCGCTTGTCTCCTTTCCAGCTCTGTCACAAACCGCGCGATCAATACCTGGGGATCTTCATGCACAAGAAACGTTGCCGGTTCTGTATTCAAACTATCGTGAATCGCAACACTAACTGGTATGTGTCTCGAAGAGTACTTCAGATCATCTGTTTGCTGCTGGTTTAAGCCTGCCAATAGAGCTTCAAAGTCAAACACTATGAAGTGAGGATATGGTGCAAATGTTTTCTTGAAGTACTGGTTGACCCTTGGTGGGTTCTCGCATTCCCATACTGACACGAGGTTGTATCCAAGCTCTCTTAGTAGCTATGATCTTGATCTGCACATGGTCGAACACAACCTTCCCCTCATACGCTTCAGGCAACTCAATAGTCCTCTCCTCTGGCAAGTAAGTGTTGCTCCAAAATTCATAATCGCCAAGATCAAGACGTTGGTTCTCACATCGCTCTATGAATGCTTCGATCTCTGCCAGGCTTGTAAGTGAAATTTTAGATCCTTTCGTTTTTGGATAAGGCCTAACACCACCATCACCATCATATACATCGCAAATAAAACTGTAGACGACCTTGACTCTCATGTCTATATGCCGCGTGATTTTCCGCATAATAGCATCTGCCAAGGGTCGGTTAAGATTCTTGGTAAACCGTCATGTCTTGACCCGATTTCCATATTCTAACACTCGTGTGTCGTGCTCGTCAAAGAGTTCCTGAACATCTTCGAGTGCAGCGTCATCAGGTTGATCTGGAGAAGTGGGAAACAGTGCTTGATATCTTGCATGCTCGCCTCCTCTTCTCTCATAGCTTGGCGTTCAACAGCCGAAATCAATGGCGACTGTCCATAGCCTAGTCTCTCCTTCATCTGATTATATAAAGAAGTAACAGACTCGCGAATATTCTGCAATTGATCTGCGAGTGCATCACGAGTTGCTGTTACAGACGCTGAAATAGCGTTGTATAATTTAGATACTGCATTTCTGAAATAACTCAACATCCTTTATTATATACACTTTTCCAACTTGGAAATTTTTTGTGAGTGGACAGAACTGAGTCAGGGGATTTCCCTGACTCATTTTGAGGACCTTCGGTTTTAGAGACTTTCGAGGAGGACCTTCGATTTTAGGGAACCTTCGGTTTTAGCGAGTTTCGAGGAGGACTTTCGATTTGATGCTTGAGTGATTTCGAGGAGGACCTTCGATTTTAGGGACTTTCGAGGAGGACCTTCGATTTTAGGGCAATTCAACCGTGACCGACGAGTTATCAAAACTGCTGACGTCAGCATTAATTTTCTGGTCGGTAAAATTCCAGCGTGTATTTTACAGACCGAGGACGTCGAAAGCGACGGTTATTGATGATAAATGAAAAAAGGTGTATATATTCCCTCCCTACTCTAGCTGCTATGACGTCATCAAAATCTTTGATCTACGATATCTCTGCAACGGTTGATCGTAGTGAAACGATCCCATACCAGTCGTAGTTGGGTCATTTAATTTTCCGTCACGGGGTTCGCACACGGGAAAGGCGTATTTCACACATCTCTTTCGAAGTTAAACTCAGTAAAGAATTTTACCCGGGATACTATTATACATTATAATAAAGTTTCGCATTGTGTCAATTATGCCTTCAAAATGTCCTGAGAAGCACGTAATAAGTAATGTGAAGTATTGTAGAAATTATTCAACCATTCAATGATTCAAAATTATTCAAGTTTCAAGAATGCTATTATAGTATTTCATTTTTCATATTTTCAGTTTTAACTGATTTTGCAGAAATCTTTCTGCCCGCAAGTGCGTCTCATTAACTTTCGAAATAAAAAAATTTAATAATAATGAAGAAATGAAACTCATGACTTAAAATCATGATGTTGATGGTTTGGTAAAGATTATTCATTTCGAAAATTCAGTACAATACAGTGTGTCCACGAGAAAGTGCGCACCTAACTTTCAAGAAGCATATCTTATGTTTTTCGCGCAAGTAAGCCATACGTTGCAGAATTATAAATTGACATGTGATATCTCGAATATGATCAGATTTCAAATCCTATGAAGAATGGCATGATGGCATTCGTATTATTTTTCTTGTGTCAGATACCATGACCCTTACAAGACTTAAATTATGGCTTTTCTTGTTAATACATTGATTTCATACATCGTAGTGTGTAACTTTTTAGTGCATTGGGAGTTTGAACTCAAACTAATTAATTAACTAATTAACTCAAAAGATACAGTGTGTTTCGTAATGTTGGAAATGGAAAATTTAAAGCTGTTTTTTTAAATGAATATACCGAATTTCAAAATAATTTTTACACCGTTGGAAAGCCATTTTGTAGTTCTTTTGGATAGTATGTTTTTGTGAAAAAAGAAAAAGTGGTTTATGAAAAAATAAGGAAAATGTCTTGGAAAAATGTAATTAAATTTTTAATGGTCGATTAAGATGTGAATGAAAAGAAAAGATTTTTTGAAACAATGACAGCAATTTGGAAAACAATAAACAAATTTAAGCTGTGTGTTCACAAAAAACGTTAAACTTTTATGTTTTAAGATATCAATTTGGGGGTCTCAGCGCAAACATAAAATTAATAAAAAATTTGAATGGATTCAGTGTTTTGAAACAATAAGCACGATGTAATTAAACTTCGTGTTAATCGACCATTGAAAATTTAATTACATTTTTCGATGACAATTTCCTTATTTTTTCAAAACCCACTTTTTCATTTTTCACAAAAATATACTAGACGAAAGAGCTTGAAATTGGCTTTCCATTGATGTAAAAATTATTTTGAAATTCGGTATATTCATTTAAAAAACAACTTTAAATTTTCCATTTCCAACATTACGAAACACACTGTATTACTTAGTCATAAAAATACTTATTTGATTGTAACCAATCAAATTTTAGCTTGATATTTGACTGAAACGTAAGCAGAACGTTTTTCTCAGCAAAGAATTTTAAGTAAATTGCTATTATAATGGCTCTTACCTCCATTAACTTTATGCAGCGATAGAAGAATTGCCAATACACCAAACCAATTCATGTTTGACAAGAAAAGAATTTTTTTACACAATCTTCCAGTTTCAATGTACGTCATTCCACGACAAGTATAAACCATCAGGACATAGAATTATTGACAGCTGCAATCAAAATATTAAAGATATGTAATATCAAGACAATGTAAGAATTTAGTTACCGGTACCGTTCCAATTCCATGGTAACCAAATGAAAGGCATTAATGGATAAAAAAGAATGCAATGCTATCAATGCATTATTATTGCATTACTGACAATGGAATCCCTCTATATATAGGTAAGTTAAAATTTCACACAAAACCCAGACATGTTCCCCGCAACTAATATTGCACTTTTGCAACACGCGATAATGAAAGGAAACTTTTGATAATAATGTTCCATTTATATTTAGTTATGCTCTTTTACAATCCCTATAACCTGACTGCACCATGATTTTGTGGATTCTGTCAAAGAAATTCAATTTAGAATTACAACACACTTTTCTCATATTTGCCGTTTCATGAGAACGTAGCCATGAAATGTCTCAGTAATTTGAGTATTTGAGGGAAAGCATTATGTTTGTTTAAGCTCATTGACTAGGAGAAGTAAAGCACAAGACAAAATTATCATATCAGTGGTGCATCTCAACTAAGTCTGAATCTAATGTCAACAAGGACAGGTCCTGCATGTATATCGCAACAAGAACCACACCGAT
Source organism: Turritopsis dohrnii (assembly GCA_027922465.2). NCBI lineage: Eukaryota > Metazoa > Cnidaria > Hydrozoa > Anthoathecata > Oceaniidae > Turritopsis > Turritopsis dohrnii. The sequence continues at coordinate 327,342 of BQMF02000146.1, read as the reverse complement.
AATTAAGCCTGTAAAAGACTGTCAACAAGTACAGCTATAAACTTAATCTGCCTAGGCTGTCAAACAGGACAGCATCTAATTAAAATCTTGTATCTGATTGTCAACAGGGACAGTCTTCTGTTAACAAGGACAGTTAGAAAAACAGGGACCGTGTAGACTGTAGCCCAGGACAGATATCATCAAATTAATCTATGGCAAACTGTCAGCCAGGGCGGTTTTTTATAACTATACGACGCAGTTAACTGTCAATAAGGACAACGACTGACCACTGCACCCCCAAAAACGCTAACTTCTGGCAACGGAAGTTACCAGTTCTGAATTCCGAATGTGCAGTGACAAAGACTGAACGGCCTCATCACTCAAACGATGATAAGCATTACTGGACCAACGTCCCAAGATCGGAATCGTACTATCCAGACGGAAGAAGCAGAAGAAGCACCGCCAATGCGAAATGAATATGTGTTGATGTTTGGCACATCGGTAAACATCTGGCCACAAGAGAAACAATATTGGGTCAAAAATCGCAAATCGGCAAACGTTTTTTTATTTATTTATTTATTTATTTTTTATTTCACGAATATTTTAACTGGATAAATACTTCAACTTACAAGCTGTTATCAACGTATGTCCAGTAGCAGTAAAAAAGATAAATATCAAAATATATCTTATTATACTAATTCGCGTTGTGTGCAACACATTTAACTTAGAGAGTGTTTGTCTTTTTGTTTTTTAACGGTCAAAATCTTCTTAATCGTGGTCATATAGCGGCAGTTCGACCACGCAAGACACATTCACGATTAGTGTAATAGCACGTGGCATTTGACGTCAGATGTTTTATGATCACGGGGAATCATTGCATTTTTTTTTTTTCTTTCTTTCTCTCTTTTCCTTGTAGAATTTTTCTTCTTCATTAAATTTTACAAAATAATAAAATTGTTTTTTATAAAATATATACATAAATAGTGATTTAACAACGCCTGCTGACTTCAGCAATGGTTTCGTCAACCATGTTGATCTTCTTTGTAAGACTTCTTGAGCCTCGCAACATCAGCAGCATCGAACGGATGAGTGAAAAGTTTATCACTGTTTTGATCCACCCTTGATAACGCTTGGTTCAACGTTGCGCTTTGTAGCTATCTTCTCAGATATCCTCGCGTAGAAAACTTTCGCCTCGACTGCCATTCCACCAGCTACTGAAAAAACCAAAGGAGAAAAGCTGCCTTTTAATCCACACGTTGGATTCTTTCATTATAATGGCGTTTCTTCTCATTTTCATTAAGCTGGTAACATCGTTTCAGTGGAAGATTCTGGTGTTTCTTGGCGTTCGGATCGAAGACTCTGACATCCAGATAAGTTCTTTGCCCTTTGACCCAGAAATCCCTTGCAGCAATATCGAGACGCACTTCGTCGTTTCTCTTTGCGGTGGCGTATTGCATTGCATCCCCAATCGAACGCGACGTTTTTGGGGAAATATCTCGAGAACTAATAAGGATGACTGACGTTTTTTAGGGTCCTCGATACGGGTGAAGGAGTGACGCAACATTTGGGTCAAAATTTTATTTGGTACTGCGGCTATGACGTCATTAAAATCTTTGATCAACGGTATCTCAGCAACGGTTGGTCGCACCGAAACGATCCCATACATTTTTTTGCTCAGTTTTTCGAGCTCTACTACATCGTTACAGCTTCCAGTCCCGATTCCGTAATTGAAATTTTCGTCACGGGGGTTTTTGCACATCTGTTTCGAAATTAAAGTCGTAAAAAACTTTTACGCGAGATACTATCTACTTATACTAATTCACGTAGTGTGTAACACATTTAACTTTAACCCACGCCAGACACATTTACGATTAGTATAATAGCACGTGGCAATTGACGTCAGATGTTTTTATGATCACGGGGAACCATTGCATTGCATCCCCAATTGAACGCGACGTTTTTGGGGAAATATCTCGAGAACCAATAGGGATAACTGACGTTTTTTAGGGTCGGTGACACGGGTGATGGAGTGACACAACATTTGGGCCTAAATTTTATTTGGTACTGCGGCTATAACGTCATCACACTCTTTGATCAACGATATCTCTGCAACGGTTGGTCGTAACGAAACGATCCCATACATTTTTTTGCTCAGTTTTTCAAGCTCTACAACATGGATACATTTTCCAGTCTCGAGTCCTTAATTGAAATTTTCGTCACCGGGTTCGCACACGGGAACGCGTCGTATTTCTGCAGATTCTTTTCGAAATCAAAGTCGTAAAAAACTTTTACGCGAGATACTAGTCTTATTATAATAATCCGCGTTGTGCATCCCACTTTTATTTTAGAGAGTGATATATTTAGTTTTAATTTACGGTCATCGTCCTCTTATGTGCGCGTAAAACCACGTAGAGGCGAGAGACACTTTTTTCAAGATCGTTCCAAAAGCACGTGGCATCATTTGACGTCAGATGTTTTATGATCACGGGGAATCATTGCATTGCATCCCCAATTGAACGCGACGTTTTTGGGGAAATATCTCGAAAACCAATAGGGATAACTGACGTTTTTTAGGGTCGGTGACACGGGTGATGGAGTGACGCAACATTTGATCCTAAATTTTATTTGGTACTGCGGATATGACGTCATCACAATCTTTGACCGACGATATCTCTGCAACGGTTGGTCGTAGCGAAACAATCCCATACATTTTTTTGCTCAGTTTTTCAAGCTCTACAACATGGGTACACTTTTGAGTTGCGATTCCATGATTTATTTTTTCTTCACGGGGTACGTACACGGGAATGGTGGATTTGACCTAATGTTTTCGAAGTTAAGTTCGGTAAAAAGTTTTCACCCGGGTTACTAGTAATACAATAATACAGATAAATAAAAGTTAAAGACACTAAAATCGATTTGAAAAGGGGGACTAGTTAAGGCACTAAAGTGATTGGTAAAGTGAAAAAAGGGTATAGACGACAGACATAATACGGATTACTTAAAAAAAGTATCTACAAAATTTACAAAATAACTTTTATTTAATATTCTACCTTCCAGAGAGAGCATGTTATGAATTTTCGTTCCGGTAAAATAAAAACCTTTCCTGGTATATTCTTTTGTGATTCGAGGTAGTTACACCATTCTTAAATTGTTTCCGTTGTTTTTGTTGTGTGAAGATAGTTTAAAGTAGTTAATGAATAGATCAATCACTTCCCAATCAATACAGGATTTCTCGAAAATGCGTGCATACTTTTTGTTTGCATTTGGTACCGATCGGACATCATTACCAACTACTAACAAAGTTCTCTTGTGGAAAGAAGCAAGTTTGTTTTCCTGTGAAGTCGTTAAGTGAAGGAGATGCAATCCGCAGTACGTGAACATCAGTAAAATCATACTGTGGTAAATAGATCAACATCAACATTTAACATATATCTCAACTTCCCAAGCGGGTTTAGTCGTGAAGAGGCTTTCTTGTAAGTTGTGTCGAAAAACGAATTCATGTTAAGGGAACTATCAACTGGTACTCCAAGACACTTGTACTGCTTTGTGTCGTTTACGTATATCTTGAAGTCCTCTAAGTGAGTAGTAACTTTTTTGGAGGTGCCAAATAGGAGGGCTTCAGTTTTCCGTTTAATCAAGTTCATAACCAGCTCGTTACAAACAATGGCTATTAACAATTCGCTATTACCAGCTTTATTGGTACAACTTGTACGAAACGGATCAGTTTTTGAAGCCCGCAAGTGAATTGACATAATGGAAACTTGAGAATTGAACTCGACATATGTCATTAGATCGGTGGTAAGTTCAAAGCGCACGGAGGATGAGCACGTAAATTCTGAACATCTGAGTGAGCCGAAAAAGGCTAACAAGGTTGCTGCTTTGAAAAGACAACGGTCATATGCGGAATACTGCAAAGCTCAAGGCGTACATGAATGATACGTAGATGACTGAACGAGATCGGTTGACTTTGTGGCCTGATACGAGTCGTACTTTCGACGCGTTTGATAACACGTAACGTATAACAGTCTCGAAAATTGTGGCAAATAACATTGGTCTGATATAATTGAATGGAATTGAGTGCGAGCCAAGTATATACGGATTGTGGCAAATGATAAACGAACTGCCAAGGAAGCAACAAAATTTATGAGTACGACTTCATGCACTATATAAGTATAATATATAAGTAATGACCATGAACAGAGCAAAAGCGAAGTTCGTAAAACCAGAACTGTACGTAGTCATGGTGGACGCTAAAGGCTGAAATTGGTAAAAAGCTATTGCGGCGAAAAGATCTTTCAATTGAGCGGGTCCACCACGGCCGGCTGTTTGTCTGCTCTGGGGAAAGACGCTAGAAACCGAGAGATCTGTAAACGAGAAGTAAAATCAGCCGCACTGAAATAGCTAAGTCATGTTGCAATAAAATGTTACGATCAAGACGTTCTGTATAAAGAAAAAGAAACCTAGCTAAATGCATGACGTGCTTGTCCCTGCAAGAACCGGAAGCCAAACATGGACGATGGCCATATTGTCGGTAAAAATGAGAATCTTAGAATGGCGCCATGCCGATACCCAAGTGATAACGGCAGGAATAATAGCAGACGGCTCTTTTATATTGATATGGAAATCCTTGAAGTAGCTTACCAAGATTCGCTAAATCCGTGAGAACCCCATACACCACCGAAAACCACAACCGGAAGTATCTGTGTAAAGATGTAAAGCCACAGATGTTTGACTATCTGACTGGTTTCAGCGTTGAGAAAGATATGATGGTTTAAGGAAGATACTGGTATAGATAAATCAGTCAATCTGCAACGAAAATATCTGACCTGGTTTCACCACTTTGAATGCAAATGACAGTATTCTAGTTAATGATAACAACTCCCCCTTTAGTGCACTTATGCGTATTCACCAATTACTCCAAACAAGCTGATAACTCCGAAAGTTTCTTATCTGGAAGCCTAATTGTTTTAGCAGCCACATCACTTCCGATGTCCAAAAAGGTGAGTGTTTGAGCAGGACCTACAGTTCTGCCACAAGCAAGAATAACACCCATAGCCGAAAACATGGAATGCATAGTAGCCATATCCTTAGAGACCCAGTATGGCCGCAAACTAAGAAGTCATCAAGATAATGGATAACATATTGAACGCCCCTAAGTAAACTAAAATCCACCACAGCAATTCTGCAAAGCAATTTAAAATAATAGGAGAGTAGCGGAGTATCAACATTATAATAACCAGCCCAGGCATAACCCAACAAACCTCATTAATCCTGGCGTACTGGACACAATCGAAAAGCATGTTTGATATATTGCTTAGGCAGAAACACATTGGGGACCTTAGCCTTTAATCGTGCAGATAGCGTCATCGAAACTAGTGTACTTCAAGGAAAACTCATCCTTGTTGATTCCCTCGTTTCCCGTCATTCCCCTGGGCGATGAAAACTCCAAAACAACCCCATATGTGTCGTCTGTTTTAAGGACTGAACCTAAAGGCGATCAATAGAATGATGTGATAGGTGGAGACAAGAAGGGGCCAGACTCTAGCTATAGCTTTCCAAACTAGTAAAGAGTTATTACGTGCCGACAACAAGTTATCAAAATAAACATCTCGAACGAAAGAAACCATTGATTGATTGAGATGTTCTACCAATCAGGAAGCGAGTTGAGGAAAATTGACAGGGGAAAAAACGGATGATGGAAAATGGTTAGGAAAAATGCTTATTGATGCCGGTGCACTTAGTGACTGGATGGGAGCTAAAACAAACCCTGCAACGATGAACGAAGCGAGATTGGACGTTTAGACAATTCCCATTGGCATTATAAAACCTGCATGTGGCCCTAGCCTGATGTAGTAATTCCTGTCCTGAAACGCGAAACGGTGGCTGGAGTACGCAAAAGGCTGACCACTCCCGGCATGAGAAGTAGGGATGGAAGGAACAGAAGAACCAATCATCGTCCCTTGCGTATACCTTAGTGGACAGGATGAAACCACATGACCGATACCTCTACAAGGATAGCAAAAAATGAAATGAGAATTTCCTTTAAGGTGGTTATTGCAATGTCCATCGTCAATGCGATTCCATGACAAGGAAGAATTAAGAGCCATTTGACAAAGAAACATCCTGTCCCACGCTTGAAATGGAAATTAAGATGCAAAATCAGATATGCTTGGTATTGCTTGGTATTGGACTACTACTCGTGTACCGGATAAGGCGCAAAGTGACAATAACATCTAATAAAGTTGTTCCAAGCCACTATCGATGAAGAAAAGTCGACCAACCCAGGGCGCCCAGATTGGCTAAGTACCACTGACAACGACGGTGAAGAACCCCCTGAAATCTGCAAAGTAAATTCTTCAATAGTAAAGACGGAAGCAGATGACGGAAGCAAAAGATGAGAATTCACAAAATCACCGTTCCTAATTCTGTTGATTAAGGCCTGCGGCAAAGTAGGAATGCTAGGCGGCCGCCAAGCAGTCAGGTTGAGTCACTCTTGCGAAGCGCGAGTTTGCTAATTGCAAAAATATGATCAGTTCTATTTACTATTTTACTTTACGGCAATGTAATTCTCAATATTATGACCGTTAAAAGTTATACTGTGATTATATACTGCTGAGTTTCCTTGTTGGCTACTTAGGGCTGATTTTGTGTTTTGTGTTACTAAATTGATTAGGAGATATGAGAGCTCTGCTACCTCCAAGCCAAGAGACCTATTATATTAGATTATCATGATTAACTATGCACTACATATGTTATTTTTTGTATTTGCTATATAGTTACATCCATCTATTTAGAGGAGTTTTCAATGTCACCTGTCTACACCAGAAGCCAAATAAATGTAAACAAAAATAGGACGTAGAAATCTAGTCACCCAAACAGACAACATCTCAAAGTGTATACAAGGCATTTAGTTACGTCTGTGGAGGTGCATTGTGTGCTACTCAAAATTGACTTAATCAACAATATTCTGTATTTGTTGTAATGCACTTATCACGCATTATCAAGCAATGGACGAATAATGTTTATAAATTCTAACTACTCGGTATCCGAAGTGTCTATTTATTAAGTCTCTTTTTTACTTCTTTCGTAGTCTTGTCTTGTTTGTTTTTATTTTGACACTCATTTTTCATATATATTTTAAATGATCCATAGTCATTCCTTTTTGGAATTCATCTACATATATACTAGTCAGGTAGCTACTTGCAAAAAAATTGGAAATGAGAGGGACATTGTAAAACTACTTTGAACTGTTAGATATCATCCCTTAGAATTAGAAAATCATTACTGGAATATCTGAAATTATTTATTGGGCGTGTCCAGTACGATTTTTATTTTGATGACGTCACACAATAAAACCAAAACTTTTTTCGAAATTTTTCAAGTATTATTTTATCATTAGATATTCTTTTTATGCTGAATTAAAAGCCCAATTATGTCATGGTGTGATTTTGAACATAAAAAAAGTTATTAGGGATAAACGACTTGCAACTACATGGTGCTATTTCCTTTTCGCACCCCTCACTCTCCTTCTAGGATGCTTTAGGGTCAGGCTTAGGATTATTTTTTTCTCTCCGTGATGAAGAGCCAACTAGTAAAAAAATATGGCAGATACATTTGGTGGGGTGCAAAAAGGAAATAACGCCCAACTACATTATGTAGGTTATTCACTAAGATTTCCTTCATTGTCACTATCGCCATCATCATTGTCTTCATCAGAAGTATCATAATTAAATTTCAAGTTTTCGCATCATTCGCCACAACCACATAAATCAATGCATTCGAGGCCATGCGATCGATACTTGCATACTTGGGTGCGGCATTTTGATTTCGAGCAATTACAGGAAATCAACTCGATGACGTCGACTGGTGCTGTAGAAAGCAACATCCAGTCAATGGTTAAGACACCAGCCTCCATCCTCCATCCATGACCAATGGGACTTGGTATCTCCGGGTTGTTTTCGAGAGATCTCTCTATGACTGCTGTCACATATGACACTCGCTTGCAATGACACAGTAAAGCGTCTCTTGTTGGTGGTAGTTTCTGTGATTCGGGAGCCTTGCGACTCGAACAAAACTTTTTGCAACGAGCTTCGTTGGTGTCATTACATTTAACTGCGTACATATCGCAGACGAACGCCTCTATGTTTTGGAGCAATGTTGCATCGATGTTAAAAGAGTTCTCAAATGACGCAAAAGTAGCTTTGAATTCTTCAGAAGCAGCGTTTTAGAAAGTGAGAGGGAAAACATCCTCTTCTGAAGGTCAAGAAAATTATGAAACTTCGGTTTTCTAGATTGGCTAAAACACACTCATAATTTTTAATTATAATTAAACATTCAAGATATATTTTTATGGGTAAAAGGTGTAAAACACGTGTCAAAAAGGTTTTCCTTAAAAATTTCTATCAATTCGCACGAACAGTTCAACACAGGTAGTTGAAAGTTCGCTGATGCGGATTAGAGTAACGCTATCATCCCCTTCCTCAACAAATAGTTTGATTGATTGCAATTTTTGCTCTCTTTTCCGTGAGTACTCGATCAGAACAACGATATCGGCGATGGCGTCCCTACCAGAAGCCTCATTTGTTTTGTGGCCATCTTTACTAATAGATTCAATGAATGACAATAGCAATGGGTAAAGACCCCTCGCCGGTTCTGCCACCCCTGAGGGCTATTATATGGGGAGATGAAGATTGCACTATGACGATGTCATTAGAAATAGAACAATAGGAAAATGTCCTGGAAACGAGCAGCTGTTTATTAATAAATGTGTTCAAAGAAGATAAAGAAATGATTCGCTCTCATATCACAAGAAAACCACTGAAACACCTTTTCTCAATCTAAGCAACCCGTCCAAAAAATATCACAGCTCTGAAAAAAGTGTCGTTTGGCACAAAGGAAGACCTTTCGTCTCTTCTTCTGCCGACAGTTTTTTTTTATTTTTATTTCGTGCACCCGATAAAACATTGCTGTTTTTTTCCAGATATAATTAAAGTCTGTTCAAAAAATATGTGGACTAATTTCAGTTACCATGTGGAAATCAGATTTAGCAAATTACATCAATTCCCTTGAGCCTGGTTTTTATATAAAAGCTGAAATCAGTCCACATATTTTTTGAACAGACTTTAGCCACATTCCTGACATCAACCAGCCTGTTACACGAAAAAATATAATTACTGATGAGACTCAATAATTACTTCTGAGATGTACAACTTTACTTGTATCAAAAGAAACATCATTACTTTGCACGTTTTTTTCGAATGTTCACGTAAAGTGTCTAATGACTTTGTAGGGACATATTCAAGAACAACTCTACCAAGTTATATAAACGTCCCTACAGATACATAGCGAATATACAGTGTGTTTCGTAATGTTGGAAATGGAAAATTTAAAGTTGTTTTTTTAAATGAATATACCGAATTTCAAAATAATTTTTACATCAATGGAAAGCCATTTTCAAGCTCTTTTGGCTAGTATATTTTTGTGAAAAATGAAAAAGTGGGTTTTGAAAAAATAAGGAAAATGTCATCGGAAAATGTAATTAAATTTTTAATGGTCGATTAACACGCAGTTTAATTGCATCGTGCTTATTGTTTCAAAACACTGAATCCATTCAAATTTTTTGTTAATTTTATGTTTGCGCTGAGACCCCCAAATTGATATTTTAAAACATAAAAGTTTAACGTTTTTCGTGAACACGTTAAATTTGTTTATTGTTTTCCAAATTGCTGTCATTGTTTCAAAAAATCTTTTCTTTTCATTCACATCTTAATCGACCATTAAAAATTTAATTACATTTTTCCAAGACATTTTCCTTATTTTTTCCAAAACCACTTTTTCATTTTTCACAAAAAGATACTATCCGAAAGAACTTCAAAATGGCTTTCCAACGGTGTAAGAATTATTTTGAAATTCGGTATATTCATTTAAAAAAACAGCTTTAAAATTTCCGTTTCCAACATTACGAAACACACTGTAGTTTCGTGTTAACAAAACATGGTTTTTTTTAATTAATGTTTTTAATTTTGTAATTTATTCTGATAGATTATAGTACATTACAATCATATAACTATTATATTGGAGACCACCAAATAGCATAATCTAATCTATTGATGGCCACCAAAGGAGATATAGATCTATATAATGATGTATTATTATAACCTATATAGTAGTTTAGAAAAAATAAATAAATAAATAAATTAATAAAAAATTTTATTTATTTCATTTTTATAAAAAAATGACAGAGAAGAAATATACAAACAAATCAGCAATAAATAGAAGAAAATAAACAAATAATCAAAAAAGTAGCAATAAATAGCGGAATGCAAAAAGAGAACAGGATATGTAATTAAGTAATCAGGAAGAATAATAATTTAAGAGAATTTCCTTACAATAGGATTTAAATTTACCAAAGCTGAGTGAAGAGAGGTCATGTTGTGACAACTGGTGTTGCATGTTGTTCCAGGAAATAATGCATTTATAGTGAATCGAATTTAAACCAAATATGGATGTTCTGATCAAAGGTCTGGAGAGGAGGCGGATAGAAGACCGCGAGTGTTGTGAGCTGTTGGAAGGAAACGTAGATTGAAAAGATTGCGAATGTCAATAGTTTTCCGGAATGTGGCTTATGGAATGTTTAGGCGTTGGAAATAATAGACGGGGGTTCAACATTTTTGAATATACTAATGGTACAAAGATTTTTTTATTAAAACATTGAACAAAGACATCGAACGTATATTTTTAAAAACATTTTATTTAAAAGTAACAAGGGTTTTGTTTGTTTGTTTTTTTAAATGATACAATGAATAATTTTTAGATTTCTGCGTAAGCAAGAAAGCTATTACAACCGGCTTTCGTTTTTTTTTTCTTCTTCTTTTTTTTCTTACTGTCCAAACCTAGCGGTTTTTTGAAATTTTGTGCGTGCATTTACATGAAACCAAAGCACCGTGCATTGCATGTCAGCGAAAGATTTACTAAAGTTTCTTTGCTCAATATTAAATGGATTTTAAAGAATATATACATATTTTAAGGTGAAAACAGAAAATATATAGAAGAAACTTATAATTATCTTGGACTGTGATCATTCTTTTCTAACTAAAAAGAAGTTCTCAACGTTTTGTAAACAGAAGAGTCAAAAGAGGTATATATATTTATATCTATAAAGACGTACAGGCTTCTGTGGCACAGTTGGTAGTACAGTCAACTCTTAATCTTAAGGGTCAGTGGTTCGACCCCACGTAGGTCTTCTGAAGTTTTTTTTTCGAATTTTTAAATATGTCATAAAATATTTCGATTTTGGATTTTTGCGAAAGCAAGAAATACATTACAACCGGCTTTGGTTTTTCTCCTCCGTTTTTTCTTACTGTCTAAAGATAGCGGTTTTTACATTACTGTTGCATATGTAGTTCTGTGGTGCAGTTGGCTAGTTACTCGGCTGTTAACCGAATGGTCGGTGGTTCGAGCCCACTTAGATCGTGTAGCACTTTTTGTCGAATTTCATAAATGTCATAACATTTTTCATTTTTCATGCTTCAACAGATTTTGCAGAAATCTTTTTGCCCGTAAGGGCATCTTGTTTTTCATAAAACTAGTGACCCACTTTCTCGTGGACACACTGTATATTTCTATTTGTGACGATTTTACCCACTGGGACTTTATTTTTATTTAATTGACGATGTATCTCGCGTGACCCCGCTTCCTCACTTTCTCTTTTATTTAGAACAATAGGAATTAAGAAAAAAATTGAACACGTCCAACTTTTTCAAACGCTTTCCATTTAAACCGAAACTGGTGAAAATCTACTTGATCTATTTAAACTGATAAATTTAAATGGCTAATGTATTCCAAGCTTCATAGGGGAAAAATGAAAGTATCTGAGATATTTCATAAAATCCAAACTTGTGAGGTTAGAGACAATCATTGAAAAAATCAGTTTAAAAAGAAAGCCCGTTTTAAAAAAGAAAGCCCGTTTGTTCAAGAAAAGCCCGTTTTTCTTTTTAAAAAAAGATGTTCTTGAAAAGAAAAGTACATTTCAAAAAGGAAATCCCGTGCTTAAAAAGAAAGCCCGTTTTTAAGAAAAGGTTTTTCAAAAAGGGAAAGTTTTAAAAAAGAGAGAATGTTTTTATGAAAAGATAGCCTGTTTTAAAATCGCTAGTATTTCTTCCGCTTTCGAAACTTCAGTTGAACTTTTGATACTTATATACGCAAGGCATATTTCATGTATTCAGTTAAAATATTCTGAAGCCAGAAAACTTACCAAAACCTGTTATAATTTAAAGTGTTTACTACGTTTTTTATTCATATCTGTGTGTATTTGCAATTTTGAATTAATCATAAGATGTCTGAATAATGTAATGAAGTTGCAATTTGAGTTTGAGAACTGTAACAGAATAAAATGTCACATTAGAAATGCCACACCCTGGTTTCAATATATGTAGAAAGTTGTAGAAATATCGGGTGTGCCAGAAAAAACGCCACTGAAATTCAATTTTAGATGTACGTTTTTCTAGCTGCTGAAATCACTTCAAATTTTACGGAAATATTATTCAGACTATTTTAAAACATCCGTAATAATGTCAGAAAGATACAACAATCTTTACGGAAGATACGAGCATTTTGTGAAACCATACAGAATTTTCAATGTCAAAATGTCAAAACGTCAAAATTGCCGTCTATAACTTTTCTTGAAGTTTCTATTATGCTTAATCCTCTCATGCGATTTTGTTTTCCACCGCCTTTGAAGCTATTACAGTGCTACTTCCCGACCTTTTTAGAAGACTTTACATAGTTTCTTGTTTTAAAAATTAAATCGGTATGGAAAGGATGCGCATCGAATGTTCAAGAGATTAGGAAAGCCATGAAAGATCACTGGAAGACTACATGCAGTGAAAGATCGCAATGGATCATCTATCAAACTACAATTTGGATAACTTTTATAAATTTTGTAATAATTTCATACTTTTTTTATGTTTATAGTTAAACATGTTTTGCATGTTATCATTTGGCTTTCGTTGAGAGTCGTTTTGTAAATAGATAGTTATGCCGTTAAAATTTTGACGTCAATTCTATAAGATAAAGATATATCTTCCGTAAAAATTGTTGTTTCTTTATCAAAATTTCACAGTTGATTGAGAATAGCCTGAATACTATTTCGTTAAGATTGGACTAGAAAAGCGTACGTCAAAAATTGAATTTTCTGGCACACCCGAAGAAGAATGAAGAATGAAAAAGACATATATTGAAACCACGGTGGGGCATCATTTTCCAAGGTGACATTATTTTCTATTACAGGACTCACACAATCTTATGTAAGCTGAAGGAAAATGTAAATTATATTGTTGACTTTTTGTTTTATTACGTATCTTAACTTTTCGTTCAAATCATTAAAGATAATAGAGTTATGATGAGAGAGTTATGATAAGAGTTCTATGCTGATATCAACAGACATAAAACAGCGAGCAGCTCTTTATTATTAGCAAAGCGCTAAAACAAATTAAGCTAATGATTGGCTCTCTCGTGGAGATTATCTCACAAGAAAAGTGCTGTTACGCCCGTTTCTCGCCGGTATAATCGTTCATTATCTTTAATAATTCATATGCACCTGTTTGCATAAAACGTTACAAGTAAAAAAATTAAGTACAAACCATGTTAGCTTTTGTAATGCAATGGCGACGAAAGTTCATGAAATTACTGACTTTTATAGGGACCAAAAAATGACTACTGGTGCATGTACTTTAATGGAGAATCATTTGTGTACTATTAATACATGTATCTGATTAAAAGAAAATACACCAACGTAGTTCTCTTTTAAGATGGGGTGGCTCAGATTAAGTGTTTTAGGTGGCAAGAAAATTTTAATCAGTTATTTTCCTTCCACAATGGCTGACAGAAGTATCTCAGTATGCCTTTCATTTCCAAACGTTGTCGAAAAATGTGTCGATGGATCAAGATAAAACAGGGAAATCTCTAGAGAATTTGATTTTTGTTTTATTTTTATATTTGCATTATTTATTTTATGTTATACTCGACTGAAATAACAGAATTGGTATTCACATCTGAGAGAAATACCATGCTTAACGCCATGGGTAAAGCCTCCCAAGCCACTCCACGTCCGACGACCCCGACGCAACTTCAAGTTTTTATCAAACAATTCCGTTTGGCTAGGCGTTTGGAATAGCTAAGAAATCTGAACAAGCAATTTCCGATACACTTAATAAATGTAAGATAATTAATTCACTTTACTTACAAAAAATATTTTTTAAGCTACTGCCAAGAAGCAATCAAGTCTCTCTCATAATTTCAAATGACATCAGTTTTTCTACCACTCCCTACTAATAATACTAACCAGTTGCCATTAAAACACAAACCTAAATTGGATAAACACAAATGAGACTTTTTGAGCAACAGCGCTCAACTATGCGGTCAGAGATATTTAAAAACTTTTCGATTATGTGTGTTAGTTTTGTTTTCAGGCAATTTATTTTCGCTTTCGCCAGTTTAGAGATTTCGAAACTTCATCGACCTGTTAAGGCCGTTTTCCACTTTTCGAAGAGTTTCCGAAAAGGGATTGTTCACAAATGACGTCAACCATTTTTCAAGATGTTTGACCCCTCCCACCTCCCACCTCCGTCAACTTGTGTCAACTTTTGCTTTACCCCCTCCTTTTGAGTTGACGTCAAGAGACCCCCCACCCCCTCCTTAGTTACTTAGACATTTTTAATGAGATGTAAAAATATTTGTAATGATTAAGCACTTTTCTACTGATACCGTTTAATTTTTCTGGAAAAGAAACCATACTAAAATCTGATTGGTTCATTTCTTTCTTTTCGTTTCTGTTCGGAACAAACAGAAAAAATGAACTCGTTTCAACTTTTCCTGACCGTTCCCCGCACAGGAACAGAAAAAAAAAGAATAATTAGCGAACCAACCAAGAACCAATCACATTCTCTCTTTAGCATTTGCTCGTTCCGTATCTTTCCGTGGAAAATTTTCCAGTAGTGGAAAACAGCCTTTAGATTTGTGTGTATATTTGGATAAGGAAACAAACATCGAGTTTCTTCACATATATTTATGCAAGTACTAGAACAGTTACACTTAAAGATCGTTTTTGACTGTGATCCACGCAAAACTGATTTGAATGTGGAAAACTCCGGGTCCCCCATGGTCCTTTCACAATTGTACTAGTCTCGACACTATTACACGTCTAATTACAACCAAGTGATTTAAACTAAGTCAAGCATGTATAAAAAGTTAAGAGCTTTGGCTTTTTACGGCTAAATCTGAAAAACGTTACTGCCAAGTTCGAAATCAGCACCTTCCAATTCCTCTTTGTGCAAACTGTCAAAATTTGGTCTAAATTCGACCCGAATTGGGAATTTGGTAACAAGTTTACGTAACCTATGCAAAGAATTTTTTCTTAGTATTAGGAAGAAAATCTTGGGTATTGGATGGGTTAAACTTGGACATTTCCTAAATTACTAGACCAGTAAATTACCTCTGGAAATTTACTTTTGATACCTACAACAACCTACAACAACTCCAGACTGGTCTTAATAAAATATTCAATAAGAAAGTACTCTCACAAAATCGATGGTACCATTATTTGTACGAGTCACATTCTGTCATCCTTAATTTATTTTATATTTTCTTGAGCCCTCGGCTTTTTTCGTGAGCAACAAGGCTTAATTGTATGTTCAGAGTTATTAAAACTTGTTTCGAGTATGCATGTGAGTTTTGTTTTCAGTCAATTTAGTTTCACTATTGCGAGTTTAGAGCTTTCGAAACTTCATCGGCTTTTAAGGCCGTTTTCCTCTTCTCCAAAATTTTCCTTGGTGTTTGGTGAATGTCTTATAACAATATACTTTATAAAAGTATTCCCGCTCAGAATGGTCTAAAATAATATTGTAAGAATAAAACTCAGACCATGGACGTATAAAAAGAGAAGGACTCATAACTAATACTAAAGCCTTTCATTTCTATTATTAAGTCTATTCTGTCGGCATTTCTTTGATATAATCTTCGCCTCGCATTTCACTGGATTTCGGTTCACATGGCCGGGTTTATACGACGCTTTAGGTTTAATTTGATGTGGAAAACCAACGAATTGAGAAAAAATACGATTTGCAGATGCATCAGCAATATTCTTGAGTATCACAAAACTTCTACTCAACCATTTTTAAAACGGTAGATTGGAATTAAGATAAATTTCTCGGAGTTAGGAGGCATTTTGTGTGTATAATTATATCCAAAGATTTGGTACTTTCAATGATGCTTGGATGATGCCTGAGAATATACAGAACGAAGTATGCTTTTTCATTCCATTCTGAAAATTTCATGTTTGAGACTGTAAGAAGTCATGAGGAATCAGAGTTTAAAAACTGGCTTCAAAATAATCATAAAATCTTTAAATTCATTTCTGGTTGGTTGTTACGATCATGGAAGCCAATGAAAACATGTATTTTTAACGGCACTTGAGGGAGTTTCATAACTGCTTTTGTCAAAATTTCAATAAACCGAGGCGAGGTTCTTTGAATAGATTAATAAAAGTTGTAAGTCCTTCTCTTTTTATACGTCCATGCTTAGACTCAATTTTTGGAAAAAAGTTTGTGTCGCAATAATTTTATTGGACTAACCGTTCTAAGCAAGTAGTTAAGCATATAGTTTTTCCTTTCCTTTTTATTAGGCACGCTTCATGTATTTATTAGAAAATTTCGTGCACGCGTTGATACTTCTCCAGTAATATTGAAGTTTTTTGACAGGATAGGTTTATTTCATTACGAAACTTTCATTTCCTACTTTCTGAAGTATAGTTCCCCACAACATTAATAGAAACATCAATAGAAACATCCAAGAAAGTGCCAGAAAAATTGTGTGCCACTTGTTGTGTGGGGTGCATGAAAATATAATAGTAGATTCAACTCGAGTAAGACGTTAAAATTATTACCAAAGTATTCAGAAAACTTTACAATTATAATATGTTTCAATTTGAGTTCCCATTTTAATCAGCACAAAGTTTTTCGTTCATTGTTTGCTCTCAACATAATTTATGTCAACTATATTTCCTCTCTTTTTTAAAAAAAATGCAACAAATTGACTGTCACTCATTCTTCCAAAACCAAAAACTACTTTCTTTACACAATTTAAATACACTTGCATTTTAAAAAGCCACATTATAGGATTTACTTAATGATATTTCCATAATATAAAAAAGAAAGTATTTTAATACTGATAAATGTGATCTCTCATTGAACACTTCATTAAGGTATCTCAGCAGAAAATATCCGTATTTAAATATCATAACCCACATCTTTTAAAAAGCACGATACAGTGGAGTTAAGCGAGAAAAAGTATATAATGGTTATGAAAGGAAGGTAACCGCTCGTTCTATTAGTTACACAGACCCAGTTCGAAGGAAAACTCCGAACCAGGCGGGATTTGAACCCACGACCTAGGAATTCTAGTCCTATCGCTCTACCAACTGAGCTACCGGTTCATGGTATTCAATCCTCATTATCGATATGTAACTAGTGTTGCAGAGAAATCCATCTCCGACGTGATGTTATTGTGATTCGTGTTGGAATCCACCAACTACTACGATCACGAGTTATCACGAGATAACTTGGAGCATACGAGCATCGAATCAGTGATACAAGGTTTCGCTCCTTCATAGTATGAAAGGAAGGTAACCGCTCGTTCTATTAGTTACACAGACCCAGTTCGAAGGAAAACTCCGAACCAGTTATCTCGTGATAACTCGTGATCGTAGTAGTTGGTGGATTCCAACACGAATCACAATAACATCACGTCGGAGATGGATTTCTCTGCAACACTAGTTACATATCGATAATGAGGATTGAATACCATGAACCGGTAGCTCAGTTGGTAGAGCGATAGGACTAGAATTCCTAGGTCGTGGGTTCAAATCCCGCCTGGTTCGGAGTTTTCCTTCGAACTGGGTCTGTGTAACTAATAGAACGAGCGGTTACCTTCCTTTCATACTATGAAGGAGCGAAACCTTGTATCATATAATGGCTACTTACCATAAAACCATGCAGATTATTTCTTATAAAAATTCATAGAATTTTGGTGCTTTCATCATTTTCTTTGTATCTTGGTAATTTAAGTAAAACATTTGATTACAACAACAGCAATTTCAACATAAACATTTGGTTATCTTCTCCAGCGAACTTCTTGTATTGGTTTCCATGATAACTCAAAACGCACATACCATAATTTCCTAAGGAGAAGCTGGGATCATGACGATCATGACAAGATAATGACGACCGTTCGCTCTGACAGCCCTATTTTTCTTAGTTTAGCTTTAACAATTTTCCGTTCGCCAAATTAAATCATCACAAAAAGTAAAAAAATAAGATTTTTTAAAAGGAATTCTAACAAAAGACCGTTCTTTTTCAATCTTATTATAATAATCGGCGTTGTGCGTACCACTTTTATTTTAGACAGTGATATATTTAATTTTAATTTACCGTCAACGTTCTTAGTTTTCTTTCTTTTTTTTTAAATAAAAAAGTACCGTACTGACAGTTGAGGACACGGCCTTATTCCCAGTAAAATCCTCGTTCCTATGTGTACAGAAAATTTATATTAAATTACTACAATTTTCATTTACATGTTTCATTTGACTTCGCTAGCCTCGGCGTCACCGGACAATGATTCAGCTAGCTGGTTGTTGAAAGTTGTTCGGCTACCCCGGATACCCCGCAGACTGATTGCTTCAATAAAAAGGCGATTTTTCTCTTGATCCATGATGCTATGAAGTCATAACAGGTTTTTCTTTTCTCGGAGATCAATTCTGCCAGGCGCTTATAAAAGTTGTTGCATTCTCGGCCCATACCCTCAGTTGCAGAAAAAATCAGTGGGGTGAACGTACCATGTTCAACTTCGAGGATACGTTTATTGTAGAGCTTTTTCTTTTCACGTTCATTAGCTTCGTATGTCTTTGCAATATTTTATTTCGAATATCGTGCGTTGTTTGGGTTGAACACCCTTATGTCAAAAAAATGCCACTTGACCACTACTCCAAAAACTGCGGGAACTGATGTCACTTCTAGCCTCCACGTTCGTATTCACCCCTTAGAACCAAGTTTCTTCCCTTGTAAGTTGTTGCAAATCTCGTTTAAGAGTGAAGCTGTTATATTTCGGCGCTGATTATGTCGTAATAATATGAAACCACCTTTCTTGCAGGACAGTGCATGTTGTATGGTAAAGGTTGTTCCACATTCGCACTTTTCAGGTAAACGAGTTAGTGACCATCCATATCTGAGACGGATCAAATCCCAAAATTGTTGCTTGTTCAGAACGTAGCCTTCGTCTTTTAATGGCAACGTATTTAGCCATAGGGATGCAACATTTTCTTGGTTTAGTTTAATCAGTCGTTTTTGGTTTTCGTCTAGATGTGAATTTAAATGCAACAACTTAGTCTGGTTTCTTTGAAGTTTATTTTTACGAACTTTGTTCTTCAAATTTACTGTACCGATAGATGTTATATCATATTGGACTACTTGGTTTACGATGTTTGATTAAGTTTCTCAGTTAACTTTAATGAATTTGCGTATTTGATTTCTGCTAATTCAGTGAAGATCGGCCACAGAGCTTTGTTGGGAGTGACAGCAACTGACGATCAGTATCAGAACATTTTATGTCATTCGTGATCGCTGGAATGAAATCGGTTGAAATGATTTGATCTACACTTTTAAGATTTTCAGAGATGTTTGGTATTGTTCTAATGTAGTACGTAAGTTTGTGCTTTTAACCGCTAACAAAGCAGCTATATGCAGCTTGAGGCTCAATTCTTGCAATCTTTGATAGCATTGATAACTCCTCCAACCAGGTGTTAACTTTCTGTTTCATGTATTCTTCTTTGTAGGCCTTCGAACCCAAAACAGCACCGAGATGTCTATTACCAGTTGACGTTATTTGGATAACACTTTCTCGGAATATCAGTTTCGCGTGTTGTAACTGTTACGATTTTACGATTAACCAGGATTTACTGGCTTCAGGAAAATAGTCAAATTTGGGACCGATACGGCAATGTAGTTTCCAACAAGACAATAGATCTTTTGTACTTCCAGCAGCCGTTAAATCATCAGCATATGCAGCTGTTTTAGTATCAGCATTGGCTTGAACTATCATCAGTGTCGATGGGATTATTGCTACAGCATAGATAGCCATAGCAATCGGGTCGCCTTGAGTGGTTCCTTCACATGCTTTTAATTCCGGTACCTCCCAACACAAATAGTCTTGACGGTAATGAGTAGCAATTGTAGACGAATGTTGCTATCGATGGACAGATGGTACTAACATTATGTAGGAATACTTTGCGGTTAATTGAATTGAATGCGTTCGATGCGTCGACTAACAATACGGCTTCAGTTTCATATTTCTGAAAGATAGTATTCATTGCGTGAACTACAGCTTCACTGCCAGCATCATGACCGGCACATACTTGAAGTGAACCAACTGAAGATAGAACATCATTCCTTAATGCTCCAATGACAACTTTTCCAGCGATCCGTCTAAGAATTTCACCAACGCCGATTGGTCGTAATCCAGGATTTTTGTCCAAGGGGATCAGACGACATGCGAGAAGAGGTTCTAAAGACGAAGATTCTTTTTTGATCGAACACATTTTCTTTATAACTTGGAGAAAGCTTTCCATTAGCGGGATTCGGAAAAATCATGTTTCGTTTACACGAAACTATTTTTCTATAGATTTGTAGGGAATTGTATACAACTTAACAGAGTTGTTCGTGAATTTTTCCCTACAAAGTCATTAGAAACTTCACATCAACACTTGAAATAAGCGCGCAAAGTAACGATGTTTCTTTTGATACAACAAAAGGCTTTAAATCTCTGAAGTACCGTTTCAGTAGAACAGTTTTAAAAAATTCTCACAAGTAATTGATTTTTTTCGTGTAACAGGCTCGTCGAGTTTACGAACTATCCCCATAACTGTTTGTTGTTAATATTCTCCGCCAGCCATCAGCATCCATTCCAGAAGGTAAGGAGCCACCTTTGGTCTTATGTTACCCTCGTTCCACAATATCATTCGTCTTTCAAGTGCAGCTAAATGATCTTTCGCTTTACTCATTTTTGATGGCTTCTGAAGTAATAGTTGTGGCATAACCATTATAGCCTTGAAAGCTACGTTCTTTAAGGCAGTATTACCGACTCAAGATTGGATCAGTCTGGTGATCTCTTCGATATACTGCTTTCCAGCCCGACCAGTTGGTAACAAAAACAGATTTTTTCTCCAATAGACTATTTTCTCGTATACAGGGTTGAGGTTGTTTTCGAAAATCTTATCATTAACTTGACCCCATTTATATTAAACGTTTGTTACTGTTTCATTTCGGTTTGATGTTTCACCGTTGGAATCAGGATCATCCGGATTATCAGGTGGTTTTTCCTTCAGATGATTTTTGTAATGTCTTTGATGAATCTTTAAACCAACGACTTTCTTGAATGATCTACTGCAGTCATAACGGGTGGTGTATATGCGCAATTGGAATTTGTACGCGTTGACTCAATATCAGTCTACACAAGTGCACTTGTTTCAGCTTCAATCTTCATCTCGAAAAACTCTTTAAGTTATACGGAATTAATGTGTATCATACAATATTTTTTGTAACAATTAAAAGCGCAATTGAAAAAGGACTTTCTTTTCCGTTACGCAGAAAAAGCGTTCGCCATGTTGAAGCTCTTGCATTGCGTCTTCTTAGTTGCGCGTAAAACCACGTAGAGGCGAGAGACACTGTTTTGGCGCCGTAGTATAGTGGTTATCATTCTCGTATTTCATTCGGGAGATCGGGGTTCAATTCCCCTTGGCGGCGATTCACCATGCGCGAGTGAATGTACCATAGCGTCGGGTCGACCCATGCCATGTGAGGGAAATTGGGTAGAAGATATATCGGGTGTTGCAGGAGGTCATCCAGAAAAGCACAGGCCCTTGATTGGGTTTGTGTCACTCATGAGAGTGTCAAATACTTCGGAGCCTCCAACCTAAGCCGTGGCCCCTCCTGGAAAGCAGATGCAGTAGCAACTGAGTGAGGCTAGCCACGTAAAACAATACCAAATAGATAAATAAATAAATGCCACGTGCTGTTATACTAATCGTGAATGTGTCTTGCGTGGTATAACCACTGCTACATGACCACGATTAAGAAGATTATGACCGTAAATTAAAAACAAAACAAAAAACACTCTCTAAAATAAAAGTGGTATGCACACACGCGGATTAGTATAATAAGACTAATAACTCGGGTTTAACTTCGAAAAGGATGTGTCATATTTACCTTTCCCATTTGCGAACCCCGTGACGAAAAATTAAATCACCGAATTGTAAAAGTGAAAATGTATCCATCTTGTAGAGGTCGAAAAACTGATCAAAAACCTGATCGGCGATATCTCTTTAACGGTTGATCGCAACGAAACGATCTCATATACTTTTTTGATCAGTTTTGGAGCTCTACAACATACATGCATTTTCTGTTTCCAAATCCAAAATTGAAATTTTCGTCACAGGGTTTGCACACGGGAAAGGCGAATTTGACACATCCTTTTTGAAGTTAAACTTGGTAAAAAAATTTTACCCGGGTTGCTAGTCTTATTATAATAATCCGCATTGTGCATCCCACTTTTATGTTAGAGAGTGATATATTTCTTTTAAATTTACCTTCAAGTTCTTCTTATGATCGCGTAAAACCACGTAAAGGCGTGAGACACTTTTTTCACGATTAGTGTAAAAGTACGTGGCTTTTGACGTCAGTTATTTTTATGATCACGGGGAATCATTGCATTGCATCCCCAATCGAACGCGACGTTTTGGGGGAAATATCTCGGGATATCTATCTCCGATATAGACTTCGCCGAAATGGCACATAACTTGAACTACTCAATGAATATTCAATATTATCTTTTCCCACGAAATACTCAAAATAGGCTAATTTGAGTCATGTTAATCTTAAGCGGGGTTTACACTATCAGATTCTGTCTGACAGATTCTGTCGAATGGTTTTTCTCATTAATTATTCATGACAGATTTTTGCGTTTACATTTGCATTTTTATGTCGAAAATATTTATTTGTGGAATGGCGCCTTTCAAGAAAAAACGTGTTGCTGCAGCTATTGCTATTGTTATAAAACTCAACACGTCTTTTATAAAGCGTGCGTGCTTGTAAATTCCTAGAAACTTCACATCATTAATATTTAATGAGCCGAAACTGTAATTTCATTGGCTGATTTACTTTCGACAGAATCTGAAAAGTTGAAAAAATTCAACTTTTCAGATTCTGTCGCAAGGTGAATCTTTCGACAAAAAAAACTTTCGATTTTCTGTTTACACTATCAGATTCTGTCGCATCGACAGAATCTGTCAGACAGAATCTGATAGTGTAAACCCCGCTTTATGCATAATTGAAAAGTAGCCTTTGTTCTAAAAAAAATTGTTTTGTAAAAGTGAAACTTTGAAATCTCAAAACATCTTTTGAATCGTTGTGAGATGAATTATCAAAATTTCCGGAAAAGCACTTTGAAAGTATTATTGCCCCCGCAGCGAGCGTAAGCGATTGAGGAGGCACAGTAGTTTCACGAGATAGGCGAATGTCACTTTCGGATTTTGTTCTTCATTCCCCTAAACTACGAAATCTAGGCAAAAAATACCACATCACTGTTTGTTTCTATCAATTCCAAATTTCCTGGAAAAAGTCCAAGTGTGACGAAATAAGAGGTCACAGTTAAACGCGCATTCAAAATTCAAAAGGTTTGGAAACTACATCGTAAGTGCTTTCAACAAATTGAATTCTTATTCCCCTGATGCCCATGTCATGGCCAACACAAAACAAGAATAAGTTACTTGCAGTGACATTTCAATTTCCTGGAAAAAGTCCAAATGTAACGAAATAAAAGGTCACAGTTAAACACAAGTTGAAAATTGAAGAGGTCTGGAAACTGCATTGCAAATGTTTTCACCAAATTTAATTCTTATTCCCCTAGTGCCCATGTCATAGCCAATACAAAACAAGAATTAGTTACTTGCACTGACATTTCAGTTTCCTGGAAAAAGTTCAAATGTGACGAATAAAGAGGTCACAGTTAAACGCGAACTGAAGATTCAGGAGGCTTGGAAACTACATTGCAAGTGTTTTCATCAAAAATAATTGTCATTCTCCTGATGTCTATGTCATGGCCGACACAAAACAAGAATAAGTGACCTGCAGTGACATTTCAACTTCCCGGAAAAAGTCCAAATCTGACGAAATAAGAGGTCACAGTTAAACGCGAATTCAAAATTCAAGAGGTCTGGAAGCTACATTGCAAGTGTAACATTGCCTGTTGCGTCGATATGAAAGATGTCGTGTGTGCATGTTTTGTGTTATAAGCGAATCAAGCTTTCCGTAGCAAGTACTAATCGTAGGTCTGGAGAAACGGATAGACTTTGTACATAACCCAGTAATTTCCCGTTCTCTTTACTTTTCGTCGGTAACGTTTCACCTTCATGCTTGATCTTGTCTTCTACTTTCCGTATTTCTTCGTGTAGAAAGTTCCTTTTGCGGTATCTAGATGTAACCTCACTTTTAATTTGTTGCAAAACCTTTGGTGTTGTCCCTGATTTTTGTCTGTTTCCTGCAGCAAAGACATCAGGAGGGATACCACTTAAACGCTCAGCATAAATCTTTGAGGGCGGGGTCTTTAAGGTCTTTTCGACAAAATCCTTCAAAATGGATCTTTCTGTACCTTTAATATGATCTGCATATAAGTTTTTGATATCATGCAAAACACTACCTTCAAACCTGATCTCAACCGCATCACTGTTGTGAGTTTAAATGCTTGCATTGAAAGTATCCAATCTAAAATGTGGATGTTTTCTTCCTCGAATCCCGTTTTTTTATTCGCTGGTGTTTACAGACGAAGTTACAGTACGGATTGTGAACCTTTAGCAGACTCGCAAATAGTTTATTGTATCCCTTTCCAAACAACCGACAACTGCTTTTGCTTATGATAGGTAAACGTCGCCAATTCGAACATTCTTCTCTTAACATGGAGAGAGATAATTCAAAGCGAAATATTCCATCTTGTGGTATGTTACTTCTGGTCATTAAATCGGCTGTCTGTTTATCATATTTTGAGATATACGTGGAGAGCGGTCACGTTTTTTCTGAGCTCCTCGCAACTAAAAATTATCATTTCATTTTGAGTACTTATTGTTGAGCAAATTGTTTTTTACGTTGGCTTTGTGTTATTTAATGGTTATGCTGTGGATTTTGGGTTACTAAAGCAAGATATAACATAGTTTATGGAAAGAAATCATTCTGTTATCAAAATATTTTGATTTATCAGACTTTTTTTTTTTCTCTCTTGTTAATCGTAATCATCAACGATGAAGTGCTTAATATCTTTACTGCTGATAATTTCACTTACTAGTAATTTACTACAATGCAGCTCTGGGGAATTGAAACAATTATCGTCTATTGGAAACACTCGTTCAACTTACTGTAATTCTAAAATTAGACGATCCAAACGACCTACTTCATATTACGCAAACTCGACATCGTCTCTCCATCTTATATTAAGTGGGGATATAGAAAAAAATCCGGGTCCTACCAATCGTAACCAAAAGTCATCAAAATGCACAGTGTGTGAAAAGACAGTTCGTTGTAATAGTAAACATGTCTTATGTCTTGTTTGTAAAGACGTTGCACATCTCAAATGCATTAAAAACTGTACAACCGAAACCGAATGGACTTGCCTGTCTTGTATTCATACCGTGTTACCCTTCAGCAATTGTTATGATCTCAATTCAAGTATCAGTGATGTCTCGATCAGTAGTGCAGCCAGTAATACCCATCTAGAAGTCCTTAAGCGTCATCAAAACCACACTTCGTTTGCACACTTAAATGTACAGTCACTTACTTCAACATTTGACGAATACAGTTTTATGCTTCAAACTTTTCATTTCGATATTATTGCTCTCAGTGAAACATGGCTCAAAGACAATAAGCATCAAATTAACTACGTTCAAATTGCTGGTTACAACACCGTCTTTCGTCACCGAGAAGCTAAGAAAGGTGGAGGAGTTGGATTTTATATAAAGGATCATATTCATTATAAAATTCGGAAGGACCTTAACAAAATAGAAGAGTCTCTTGAAACAATGTGGGTTGAAATACGCGGACAGAATAAAAACTCTGCGTACCTTGTGTGTGCAGTATACCAACCTAGTTCTGTCGAAACTGAAAGGTTAAGCTGGCTTGAAAAATTTGATGAACTTCTTTCAGAGGTTTGCACAAAATGGGGCGGTGCCATTCTTCTAGCAGGAGATCTCAATATTGATCTATTATCCGACAAAAACGAATCAACGCGTAGATACAAAGAACTGCTGCATAACTACTCACTACACCAACATATTACCCAACCAACTCGTAAAAGTAAGACACTCATCGACCATGTCATCAGTAACATTCCCAACAAAGTTATCCATACTGACGTAATAAATACCGACGAAATCAGTGATCATGATATGCCGTATGCTATAATAAATGTTAAAAAACAGCGATATGAACCTCGTTATAAATACATCAGAGACGAAAAGAAGTTAGATATGAACGCGTATGTAACAGACTTCTGTCAAATACCTTTTCAATTAGTTTACGCATTCGATGACCCTGGTGATCAAATCGACATCTTAAACAAACTCATTTTAGACTGCATCGAACAACATGCTCCCCTTAAAAAAGTTAAGATCACCAGACCGATTGCACCATGGATGAAGACGTTAAGTATCACTCAAATAAAAGAACAACTTGAGCAAAGTCGTATAAAATCACGTAAAACTCAGAATGATGAAGACCGACGAATTTACCAAGGCACTAGAAACATACTAAAAAAGCTCATTAAAACTACCAAGGCTTCATTTTTACGTAGGGCAATGTCGTCAAAAAATCCCAAAATAGTCTGGAATACGGTAAATCGAATCATTCGGAACCAGAATACACGTATTAAACACCATCCAACCGACTTAAACGAATACTTCACCACCCTTGCTTCCACACTTACAAACCAACCAAACGTACAATCCACTTTTCCAGACTTGCCTGATAGCTACACCGGAGATTTCAAATTTCAAATCAAACACACAACTTATAGTGACGTATTAAAATATATCAAAAACCTGAAGAACGATTGCTCTAGTGGACACGACAACATGCCTGTACGATTCATCAAACCTGTAGCTGAGTACTTAGCGTCTCCTCTGGTGCACATTATCAACAATTCGATCAACAAAAAGGTATTCCCTGGAATCTGGAAAATAGCAAGAGTCTGTCCAATTCCGAAAATTGATCATCCAAAATCGTTTAAGGATTATTGGCCGATATCAGTGCTACCAATTCTCTCCAAAGTATACGAACGTGTCATTCTTCATCAACTTTGCAGTTTTATTGAATCAGAATCCTTATATAAATCAACTCAATCTGGATTTCGAAAGGGACACTCTACAACGACGATTCTTCTCAAACTTAGGGATGACATAAAAAAAGCTATGAATAAAAGTGAAGTTACCTTAGCAGTACTTATCGACTATTCAAAAGCTTTTGATACCATTCATTACCGTACTTTGATAGAAAAATTAATTGGCTTGAACTTTTCGAAAGATGCGGTGCAAATTATTTTTAGTTTCCTCAGTGATCGAAAACAGTACGTGCAAATTGATGATAAATTATCGAAACAATCTGATTTATATTTTGGTGTACCGCAAGGCAGTCTTCTTGGTCCAGTACTTTTCAACTTGTACGTTATTGGTTTGTCTGATGTTGTTAACTGTAAATCTGCACAATACGCTGACGATACAACCTTATATCAAAGTTGTAAGAGATCCGAAATCGTGAGCTGTGTAAAAGAATTAGAAGATGATCTTTCCAACTTATCTCACTGGTCAGTAAATGAAAACCTTCTTTTCAACGATTACAAAACAAAATCAATTCTGTTTTCAACGTCCCAACTGTCCCGGAAACATAACCTTGCAAATCCGGAACTTTTCAAAATTAGATGTAATGATAAAACTGTTGAAAGAGTAAACTCTACCAAACTTCTAGGAATCCATTTCGATGAAAATCTTCGTTGGATTAACCATGTCAACCAAATCGTAAAGTCTTGCTGTGGGACATTGCAAATGTTACGAAAATTCAAACGTTTTACACCACTCAATGTACGTAAAGTTCTAGCGGAGACTCTAGTATTGTCGAAGATTACTTATTGTAACACAGTTTATGCTGAACTTCCGAACTATCTGTTGAATCGTCTACAAAGACTACAAAACACTACAGCTGGTTATGTACTTGGAAAATATGCTAAAATGCACGATGTAGTGAAAGGCTTAAACTGGCTACCAATCCTGGAAAACATTGAGCATGCAACAGTAAAATTAACGTATCTTGCTCTTAATGATAATAAATGGCCAGACTATCTTCCTATTGAGTTAGAAAGTGCTCGAAGATCGTCTCGTTTTGACAATACAATGAAAGTTTCAAGAGGTGAACCGCACAGTTTTAGGCAACAAGCGTTAATTTTTAACGATTTGCCCAGGGCTGTGCGATGTTCGACGTCATACGCTAGTTTTAAACGTGACTCTCGAAAGTTCTTTATGGACAAAGCTTTAACTAGATCTCTTTCTTCCTAATAATAGTTCATTTCCTCGAAGTCTGAAGTGAACCCAATTTCAACCACTTCAGTGTGTTGTTGGCATGGTCATCACTTCAAGCTGTCTTGGAAACTTTTACACTTCTTACCATTTTATTCGATCATGCTATAGTGACATACCTAGAGATAATATCTATCTCTTTTTCAATGAGTGCGTAAACAATGCATATATTCTATTTTTTACTTGGCGCCGTAGTATAGTGGTTATCACTCTCGTATTTCATGCGAGAGATCGGGGTTCAATTCCCCTTGGCGGCGATTCACCATGCGCAAGTGAATGTACCATAGCGCCGGGTCGACCCATGCCATGTGAGGGAAATTGGGTAGATGATACATCGGGTGTTGCAGGAAGGTCATCCAGAAGAGCACAGGCCCTTGATTGGGTTTGTGTCACTCATGAGAGTGTCAAATACTTCGGAGCCTCCAACCTAAGCCGTGGCCCCTCCTGGAAAGCAGATGCAATAGCAACTGAGTGAGGCTAGCCACGTAAAACAATACCAAATAAATAAATAAATAACTTAACTTTTTAACCACTTCTTCTCACAATTCTTTGAACAACAATTATCTAAATATTTTAATTTTTTCATATTTTAATTTTAGGCGGAAGAGCCACTTTGTAAATTGTGGATGCTAAATATATGTTTTAATAATAATAATAATAATAATCTATACCAACTTCATCTAAAACACTTGTACTTTGATTTTCTTCTAGTTCTAATTCACTCCCTACGTCACTATTCGCGTTTGATTTGACTGGTTCTGGATTTTTGTCATGTACTGAACTTGATCTATAGAGACAACGTAAGCTACAGTTGATGGATTTTTCAGTTAACTGTCTCCGCACAAATGTCATGTATCAACTTGTGACTTGCATAATCCCTTGAATTCTTATTTCTTTTAACTTTATCCTCACCTTCTGCAATCATACAATACCTGCTTTTATTTGTGTTTGGGACTCTTCTTGTTTTTTCCAGGGTGTTTGGCTACCTTAAAAGCTCTCTTCCTAGTTCTACAGTAATTTTGGCACATATTTTGCAGCCATGTTGGTAAGCATTTCAGTAGGTTTTGCAAGGCTTTTTTCATTGTCAGCATCTTCGTTTTTCTCATTTTCTTGCTCCTTTTCTTGTTTGTTTTGATTGTTTTGTTTCTTTTCATCATTTCTTTTCTCTTGCCACAACTGTTTATGCCTGTTTCCTCTTTTTCGCTTTCAAACGACAAATGATTGCTATTCCTTTTTTCTTTCTTTTATTTTCTCCTCTCTGCTTTTATCTTTCAACTTTTCTGCATCATCGTTTTCTTTCTCCCACTCCCTTTTCTTCTTGCTCTTTCTCGCAGGATCCTCTCCCTTCTGGTCGTTCTTTGTGTATCTCTACTTCTCCATGTCTTTTGCCTCCATTGTCATTTTGTTTTTCAATTTCCTCCAAGCTTGCATTCCTATTTAATACCTCTACTTCATGAGGCCTCTCATTTTTTCGTTTTTTTTCTTGTCCTTTTTCGTCTTGGTCCACTATCTAAGTAACTTCTCCCGGGTCAATCACATCTACTTCCTTAGACGTGATGTTCCGTTTAAAATGATCTTCTAGACATTTAATTTTCTTACTTGCAGGTGTTTTAATACCAAAGTACTTGCCTGCAATTTTTGTCCAAAACCGAGACACTTCTTGATAAAAATCGTTAGTGTATTCTTTTACATAACTTTTCAGTCTGGCTTCGTCAACAATGACATATCTTGTTTTATTTTGAGTATCAAACTAACACAAGATGAATTTGTTCGCGCTTACTTTTATTCTTTATTTGTTAAAATTGTCGAATGGCAATGGATCTTCGTCAACAGCACTTCCACTTTTTTTCTTAACTCTTTTGGGCGTCCCCAATGGCTACCGCAGCTATATTTGAAAGTAAAAAAACACGTTTAATTTTGCTATGCACTACGGACTCAATTTTTTAAGATCAAGATTCATCTTGAATTACCAAGGAAATGGAAAAACGTTCGACATGGTCAACAGTAGTGCCGATGTAACAACAATAACAATTAAACACTGTGTAAAAGGGTGTTTAAAAAAATACAAGAGGCCCTGAGGCCTTAAGGTCAGCGCTTTCGGCTAAGTTGAAAAACGAAGGACTGTGAAGCAAAACTAAAAAAATGTTTGCTCCAGAAAGGTCAATACAGCAATTTTTGAGTTGTAACTAAGGTGATTAAGGGATAAAACATTAAATGTATCATGGTTACAGCTCATGAAGTATATTTCTTTTGTTTCAATTACAACAGCTGTTTATCAGCATCGTTTACACATATAGTACAAATAATTTTAAAACATCAAATGGGGCCAGTGTAACTCAGGCTAAAATAAAATTAAAGCTCTATTTCGTTTATTCAACACTGCTACCGTTTCGCACCGTATGGTTCTTGTTACCTTTTCCTCATTGGTCGGGAGATTTTCGTGGCAACATGTAAACTGCATACAGTAATACAATACGCATCAACAGAAATCGTATGGGCATTACAACACTACAGCAACTACTTTGATACTTTAATCAGTTTTATTTAAGCTTCAAATTCCAGTTTTACAAGTTGGACTTTCCAGCTTTACGTTCTAACAAGCTTCCTGTTTGGTTAATCACGCAGGTGAACGTTCGTTTCGTTTCCGCAGATAAGGTTACATGAAGATCAAATGCCAAGCAGTTGCTGATTACTAAAAATGAAAGTATAAAAAGTTCTAATTAATTCTATTTAGCAAAATTCAGACCTCATAGAAACTTGAATTACAGCATCATCATTTTAACTCTCATTTTATACCTGAAGGGAAAATAGTTACTGATTCTCTCAATTTCGTAGTGACAGGTGAGTCAATATTGGCCAATAAAACGATAAATTTATCATCCCGAAGAAGGTAAAATTCAGTTCATGGAAATTCATATAAATTTTTCTTTTCCTCCAGTTACAAAAGAAATCTGAAATAATTTGTATTGAACTTTGATTGACTTTCAAATATTTTTCATAATGGCACACAATTGTAGGATCATTTCCTACGACTAAATATTTGCTTTTGATATTTGTCAATTTTCCTAATTCTGAACACAAATCAAATCCAACTGTCATAAATTAAAAACACTGCACGCCCCATACTGTTAATCAAATGAAAAGACATTTCTGCAAATGAGCATGGATGCATCAGCTCATTGACCAGAATCTTATCGGATTCCAAATTGGGAAAATTGCTGGTCATCGTTGGTCTTCAGGCATCATCGCTGCCTGAATGACTTTTTTTTAAATGAGCCTGAATCCAATTTACCAACAAAAGACCAACACTTACACATATCTCTGGTAGCAAGTTCACTAAATTGCAAGATTTTGGGCAGAAGCATCCATAAGTACCGTATTCTCTCTAACTAGCGCCCTTCTCCAGTAAGCGCCCCTCTCTAATAAGCGCCCCCTTCTAGTCAAAAATATTTTTATAAGCGCCCCTCTCCAATAAGCGCCCGGGTGCTTATAGAGTGACTAGACATTACTCAGAAATTTATAAGCGCCCGGGCGGTAATTAGAACTTTGAACAAAAAGCGAAAATTTTGTAATAGAAACAGAAGACTAAATGTCTAAATTTAAGTTATAAATACAAAATCTTATTTCGTTGCCATGAAAAATACAGTTGCCTCGTTCACAGCTAGCATGACCATTTCAAAATGTTTTTATAAGCGCCCCTCTCCAATTAGCGCCCCTCTCTAATAAGCGCCCCCCCCTAATTTCCAAAAAAATTTAGTAAGCGCCCGGGCGCTTATTAGAGAGAATACGGTATACAAACAATTCCAGCTTGTGAAAACGATAGTTTTCACAGTATGTAAATGATCCCTCAAATAAAATTCCACACGGCAGAATAAAGCAACCTGTCTTGATGAGAGAGACTCCTAGAGGGGGAAGCAATTTGTCACAAGGGATGGAAATTTCCCTTGTGGATACTTCTTTCCATACTGATAATGAAAATATCAATTAATATTTATCCGACTGGTAGCCTTGTGGTAGAGTGCTCGCTTCCTGTTCGGGAGGTCGCGGATTCAATCCCCGACCGAGTCATGCCAGCGACTATAACAGTGTGAATCACTCCTCTCTGCTTAGCACTCAGCAAGAGAGTAGGAATGATGTCTAGGGTGGTTGTCTAGTTGAGCGGCTTCTGTCATTACAGCTTCCGTAGCCCAAATGGGGGCTTTAAATGTTCTAGGACCTCCTTCGCAGGACCCTCATTGATAACAGTACCTTAAGGAACTGAAGAGGCTATCCTGGGTAAACATTCGTAAATAAATAAATAAATAAATAAATATTTAAAAAGGCAAGTAAAATTATGCAAATTTAACCCCAAAAAAACGGATTTGCAGGATGTTTTTTGCAAATTTGCCAAAAATCTTAGAATTTGCAGGACAAACTTGAGCGACTCAAAGACAAACTCGTAAAAATCAAATTTATGTATCCTTTTATCCTTTACTTATCATCATTTCCATTATCGAGAATATCAAAATTATTCCTTTGTAAAATTTTAAGAATCTCCCTCAATGTTACCTGTACAATCAAGAAAAAAAAGTTCCGAATACTATAATAATGATGTAATAGATATATATATATATAGATTGAAAAGTAAAATATTATGTGTTCTTGTTTTGGGGTCCATTATTTCCATATATTAATCATTCTATGGTCTGCAGATACAATTTCCTTCCCCTTTATGTGTATAATTTGGGGAAAAATTTGCTCTAAAAATGAGAGAAAGCTTATTAATTGCAAGGGAAATTTTTGCGATTTCATGGCAAAATTACAAAAATAGATCCTGCGATTAATAGTGCTGTGCAAGAAATTCTCCTAGCATTGTACGAAGGTAGTATATATAATTTTGTGTTTGTGTTTTATTGTTTTTTATCATTTTTGTCTTCTTATGAGCTGGATGTGTGTTATTGCTACTGTAATTATGTTTACATTTACCTTCTTACATTCACATCTACCTTACATATTTTTTAACACTTTCTCTAATTTAATAACTTCTAACATATTTAACCTTTGTATATATATTTTTTTACTATAAATTAACTTCCTGTAATATATAATATACTTACGATTCAGCTTGTAAATTAATTTTACAACTAATGATGACAACAGAAATGTCGAGACATGTTTTAAAAAAAGTTGTATTGTTCGGAAAAATAATGATTAAAAAACTTGTGCCATTAACTATATATAAGGTCTTTTTTAACTTTTTTTTGTTCATTCAAAATTTTAAGCTACAAAATTGAAGTGTTTAACAGTATATAAAAGAACACAATAAAATAGAATAATTTAGTAAGAATTACCTAGTTTTCCCTGAAGGCATGTAAAAATGTTTTGAAGAAAAAGAAAACATAATTTTGAGTGCCATGACATAAATAAATCTATGCAACTTGCCTGACATTTTCTCCCTCCTAAATTTTTATCCCATCCAATTCGGATACATGGTTGTTGATGTCTTGATCCAATACACTTCAATGTAAATTTATACTGCTGTATTATCGCATCTGTAAAACCTAATTCGACTGTTTGAGGAACCAAAATAAGGTATATACTTCTTTGATTCTTGTTGATAACTTTAGCAGCGTTTCGCTCCCAGAATGCACTAGTTAAAATAAAGGGTGGGAGGAGAGGGCGCATTAAAACAGATAATTTATTTATTCATTCGAATGAAGAGAACTCTTTTTGTACTGTAAATATATTTATTTCGTCAGACACAAATGATGTATTTTTCAAAAATCAGAGTTGTGCTTTAAACTTTCTGATTTTGAACTGAAAAATTTAAAGTTAGTAACAACGAGCGTACAACTGGGGCGTGAAGAACTGCGATCTTACACACACACGGACGGACTGACAGACACGGGGAAATGAAAGATCAGCTAGCTTGCGGCGCTGACCAATAAAGATGCTTCTAACTCTTCTGATCTTTTTTGGTCCTCATTATATTCGATGTCTTTTACAGTTAATTACAAAAAACTGAAACAAATCAAATGTCTGTACTTGGAATGGATCGTGATGGTAACAAGTGACTAAGACACATTTTATAACTTTCCCTGCTCATGTTTTGAACGAGATGATGTTACAATTTAAAACTTTTACATTAATTTTATTGACTTTAGGACACCCGGTGGTGAAGTAAAGTCTTTAAAATACCCGTGGTTTCTCCTCCTCCTACTACTACTACTCCAAGTTATGAACGTTTTTGTGCATCGTTTACATGACATCGTTGCCGAATTCGCAAATTTGGTCAAATTCGGACTTCCAGTTGGCCAATTTTCATGAAATTTTGCACAGAGCACAATCGGAAGGTGCTGGTTTCGAATTTGACAATGATTTTGCCAGGTTTGACTAAAATTTGGCAATTTAGGCCAAATTTGGACCAAATTTCGAAAGTTCTTCAATTTTCATGAAATTTTGCATTGTCATTGTCAAGGATTGTTTCGAATACCTGCAAGACAGCAACATAATTATTACAATCAATAATATTAGAACGTTACGTCCACTGTTGGAAAACTTAGCGTCATTAATTAGCGTGATTTCTTTTAGTTTTTCTGCTAGCTATCTAAATAACATTATAGTTTGTTAGCAGAATCACTTGTGACATCGCATACTCAATTTCAAATACTGTCGCAGTTTGGAATTAATTTATACTTGTTCTTGATTAAGAGCTTCAGCCGAATTCTTGCGCTGCTAAAACAAGCCTTGAATGTGAAATATTAATGTAAATATGTGACGTTCCAGGGGATTTTATAGTTATATAGTTATATATAATTTTTTATAAGCGTTACCTAAATAATTTTTATTGTTATTTTATTGTTACATGATTGTTATTTTTCTATTCATAATTTGCCTATTTCAAATTTGGCCGTCATTTTGTCAGGTTTGACAAAAGTTGAATAAAGGTCTTATAATGAAAGTTGCACCTATTTAAAATCATTTTGCATTTCAAGAATGTTTTATCGTTGTTGAGAATCGATATGCAATTGCGACAAGTGCTGATTTCTTTAAGACTTGCGGCTTCTTGTTTTACATATAGAAAGTATTAATTCAGAAAGTATAAAGAAAACAGCGTTCTATACTCATTCTTTTTTTTATCATTCTAGCTCACCCCTCCCAAACCCGACTTTATGTTCTTACATTCCCATTGGCAAGTGCATTCACAATCCAACTGACATTCATCTCAACTTTGATACATATTTCTTACTAGACCCTCACCCAGCTTTATTGGCACCGAAACATCCGAAGCAGTACTGCTACTAATGCTCTGGTCCCGTAGGTGTCCGCTTTAAGGAGGTTCCACTGTAGTTCCAATTATCACTTTGAAAGTTTTAATAAGCTTCAAAAGAAATGATTTTGTTTATTGCAATGCCTCGTGCTTCGAAGATCACGCACACTTCAGTAGATAACTTTTGTGAATTTTTGAATGTCAGTGACCTGATAGCGTACCCATTGCTTGAGCGTCTTTCCAATGTTTGTAATCCAATGTAATGCAATCTGAGAATAACTGAACTTGTAACCAGCGAAGCATACAATTCTGCACGAGGAAGCGATAGATCCTTTGGTACCGTTTTTGTCTTCGAAAACACAATCTGACATGAGTATTTGCCATTGGTTCACAGAAATCGTGTGCAGATGCGAACACAGATGAGCGATTGGGTTGCGTCACCAAATCCAATAATTCGATATCTAAACTGATACCATCATCTGGAACAATGGCTCTCTTAAACCAAATTTTCCCGATTTTCTTGACGTGACGTCATAGATTTAGGCCAGGTGAAAAATGGAAAAGATCAAATTGCAAGAATTCTTCTACCAAATCGCAAGAGCATCAAAAATAAATACAAAATGTCTTAAAATTCAAATCTGCAATTAGCCTGTTTTCCCCTTCATTCAGCGTCAACTTTATGATAACCCCGAATAGCTGTACTGCAAAATTTCCAGACCCTTTTAGAGATACAAAAGTGCTTCTTTGTTTGGATTTTCTGCGGTTCTTCTTTAAGTTATCCTCGAACTCTGCAATGATTTTGATATAAAAAAGCAATTATTATAAATTTCCATATTCACGGTGGGTGCTTGAAGATGATTACAAGCATGCTCAGCTAGATTTGCTGTTAGTGTTATAAAAGTGGTTATTTGTCTGCATCTTGCAATGGAAGTTTTGTCGGACGGAATTGTCGGACGGAAGCGATGTGGACTCATAAATGTATATACATTTTTTTGGAAAAAACGACCTGATTCTTATTCTTAGAGAGTGTCTCCAACAACATCATCTTAATGACGACTTATTTTGTTCTTCTCAGGTAATCTCTTACAAAAAATTCCACTTTAGACACCAAAAAGTGTGGCCCTTCCACCGTATACATGGTACTTCCAAGCCATTCCTTTTCTTGTTTTCCTTCTTTCCCGTAATTTTACAGGATATCTTTGCCCCACAAGTAAGGCAGAAGTACAGTATTTCGAAAGTTCTTTTTGGAAGATGTTCAACAGCTTCATTGTTTTTGACAATTTTCACTGCGAACTTGTCCTGTTCATTTTCTGGCTCCATCTCTGCTGTCAACATCTCATGATGACGATGTTGTTGTAGACATAAAGTTTTAAAATGTAAAACCATTACAAAAATGAATTTTCCTGCTTTTCCTGTTAGACTTTTTCCCACCCATACGGAAGGCTCATTAAATATAGGCGCATGCGCCTATAGGTCGGCGTTTTTTTTATAAAAAAATCGTGCCAGAACTTGATTGTCCTTGCTATAGGCGCAGCGCTTATATGCGGGGTAATAGGGTACAGAAAAAATGGAAAAACTGTAATTATCATACGTTTTGAAAGATGAAAAGGCAAAGGTCATTAGCTATTTTCATCAAGGCGTAAATACAAAAGATATTATAGTTTTATACCAACAGGAAACCAGGAAAAGCTATAAACTGACTTATATCATTCAAAACTTCCGTCCGACTAAAAGTGAATAAATCAAAGGAACATCGAATACAGCAGACAAAATACTTCAAGTTGTAAATCTACTCAAAGAAACAATGACTGTGAAGCCATTCCTGACATAAACCAGGGCATTGCATCCATTTTTCATCTTTGATATTGTATTCCTCCAGACACAAGGCACAGTGATTTTCGTCAGATGATTATGATAATTCATGACGACAAATAACAAAAAATGTAAACATTCCAATCGAGAATGTTTTAAAATCGCTGCATTGCAAACACAAAATCAAAACAAATAGAACGAAGACTAAAAACTAGGAAAGACACATGTTGTTTACTCGCACGAGCATTTCATGCCACATTCGATTCAACTCTGTTGTGTCAATTTTTGCATTTGTTTGACACCAATGTTGTCTGATGTTGCACGGCCATGCAACAGTGTTGCATGACTACACAATAAAATGAACATGTTCATTTTGTTACAACATGCTGCAGTGATGTTGCAACATTTTTTATAATGATGATTTGGCATATCAAAGCAACATTTCTTAAAAAATTTTGAATTTTGAACGTTAAATTGAACGTCAAATCGAATGGTTAGCATGATGGTATCTATTTTGAAAAGACTTTACTTGTTTCCGAAAATGAAATGTTTTAGAGACAATGTTGCAAGTAAATAAACACCTTCTCAAACGATTGCAACATTTTTGCAGATGTTGCATCGAATGTTGCATGAAATGTTGTGTTCGTTTGACCAGCACTTAAAGGGTTTAAACTTAAACTATTTTTCGACAATAAATTGAATGATTATTTGTTATTGGAGAAAACATGCAAGTGGCGTTAGAAGTCTACTGAATTCTAAATTAAGTAAGTTGGTAAGAGATTAGTAGAAGGAAGTAAGAACTTTATTGATGTTTTTCTGGAGGTCGCTGGAGGTGAAGAAGTTTTTTATATTTTTGTCGGACGGAATCATTCAAAATACATCGCTATTTCCGACAATTGAAAACCAAAATCAGGTATCTCAAGTGAAAATGATAATCTTTCTTACATACATCGATACTTTAGAAACATAAACATTTGGTAGTTATCATTCACTTTGCTACGATTCGACTTTGTTGTCGGACGGAAAAAACAAAGTTTAAAACAAATTTTTTTACCATAATTCTTTCCGTTAAGGGTTTTATGCCTTTATTTTTCACTTAAGTTGTTTCTAAGCTTTGAATCGCCATAAAACAATGCTTTAGCAGAACTTTTAACTCTTTAAAAGATCTATAAACTTAAATAGAAAAAATTCCGTCCGACAAAATAAATTTGTTACCAGCATTAAGTAAAGTCTCGATTTTTGAAAATTTCGAGACACAGTCATCAAAAAGCTGTGTTTTTCTGAAAATATAAGGTATGAAGAACCGAAAAAATATAACAAAAACCTACTTTAAGCAATTTTATTTTTTTGTGCCAGCGAGACCCCTTTTATAACAGAGTCACCAATGGAACACGACAACGGCAGTGCGTACTTTTTGGAGTGGGTAATGATGCAAAACCTCTTTGAACATGTAACATTGAAGTGTTATAAAAATTTCTGAAAGACATACTTTAATAGGTCCATCTTGCTGGCGACACCGATGTAGGTAATAACAGGTTGTCGCAAAATTCAACATCAACGAAAATTGACTTTTGTATGACGCCTTCAAGAAAACAACACAAGTTTTGTTTTTGAATCATTAATGCACTGATTAACATATTGATTATTATGACGATGTTGTTTTCAGCTCCATTATTACATTGCGTTTATTATAAAAATAACAAGAGCCAGTTGGCGCAAAACGGTAGCAGCAAATTTAACACTTTCGAAATGTTACTTTAAGTTCTAAAAGTTCTTTAACGGTGTTTTCTGAGATATCTCAGTCACTGGTGGAAAACAGGCATAAAAGATAAATTTGATGAAAATGATTAGTGTAAATAGAGTCTAATCATAAAACACCAGCAAATCAATTTATCAAAAGACAAAAGAATTATTCATGCATGAGCTGTGTAACGTATGTTTTTTTTTATAAGAATGTTTTGAGGATTACGTAAGGGCGCGAAGCGCCCGAAATGTAATCCAGATTTTATGAATAAAATAGAAACAAACGATCTAATATTGGAGTATAGCCCGATCTCGCATCGAGGAATCCAGTCTATGGTAATAGTGTCTGAAGCTAAAAATACTTGATTCCAAAATAGAAAATTTTTGCTTGTTATTTTCGGAATATGTATCAAGACGTTTTAAATTATTTGGACAAAATAGTTTGTATGTAGAATCGAAAAGGTTATCAAAATGTTTTAAGAAAGACATACGGGGAACAGAGAAAATGACAAGAAACAATTTAAGTTTTGAGTTCTATATTTGATAGCAAAAAGAATGTTAATGTATAAAACTATCAGCGCCATCCGCGAAATCCACCACGACTACGACCACGTCCACGGCCACGAGGTTTGACACCGGGCGGACCTTGACCTGAAAAAAGATACAAATTGAATAAAATAGAAGCAAACAAGGATACCAGGAGCGGGTGGGCGGGAATATTAGATCGTTTGTTTCTATTTTATTCATAAAATCTGGATTACATTTCGGGCGCTTCGCGCCCTTACGTAATCCTCAATTTTATTTCACAAAATAGAAACAAACGATCTAATATTGGAGTATAGCCCGATCTCGCATCGAGGAATCCAGGCTATGGCATATAGCTTAAAGCTATTGCTCATAGCCACCGACAACCTCTCTTCAAAGCCTTTTAGAACTCAAAATATTTCCTTGAAACCCAGATTCATTAGTTATGTTTTTGTGATAAAATTTTTGAAAAGTTGAGTCAGATTTCCATTTCCCTCTTTTAACAATTTCCGTAAGGGAAACCCCAGAAGACAAGGCTTTCGATGTTGAGGCTGATCTGGTCGAGTGTGCTTTAAAGATTTTTGTATCGATACCACACATATCTAGCATATCTACTATCCATCTAGACACAGTGCAGGACCTAACAGGATGATAAGGTCGGACCAGAGATATTAGAAGTTGTTTGTAATTGCCTCTTCTAGACTCAGTTCTCTTAAGATATTGATCTATTGTCCGACAAACACACAGACGGACATCTGTGTCATAAACTTTAAATTCAAACTTAGGCGCCTTTTGGCCTGGTTTCCACGTTTTGAAACTTCAGAAAAAGTGAAGATGTAAACATCCGGATGTTTCGCTAAAAAGTCGATGTTCAAATTAGTAATTTCAGAAACCCTCGAAGCTGCTATCAATGATAACAAAGTTACTAACTTATAAGTGAGTAATTTGTCAGAAATAGAATCATCACTTGGAAGTGTTTTTATGAATTTCAAAACCATTTCAACGTCCCAAATGAATTTATATCTAGGCACCGGTGGCCTCTTATTGAAAATTCCTGTCAATAAATTTGATACCCTGGGATGTTTGCCAACTAAAATTCCTTCTACAGGTTCATGATAGGCAGAAATTGCCGATCGGTGAGACGCAATATAATTGTAACCGTAACCCTGGTCAAAAAGTTCTGCTAAATAATCTAGAATTATAGGTACATCACATGAAGTGGGATTAGCTTGTTTCCCACTACACCAACTATCGAACTTTCTCCAGGCCGATTCGTAATTAGATTTTGTTCCATCTCTTCGTGCATTGGAGATGAGATTGGAAGCCCTTTCTGAAATTCCTTCTGCAGATAGTTTTTTCCTGAGACTTTCCATGCCAGGAGTCTCAAGGAGTGGTTTCCTAATAATGGATGGATTTCCTTTTTTGGGTTGCTTAAGAGATTTTCGTGACAGGGTAGAAGAATTGGAATTGCTACAGCCATTTCCATTAGTTTTGGGAACCAAGACTGAGTTTGCCAAGCTGGTGTTACTAGAATTAGGTTTGATCGCTCCCTCTGAACTTTTGCCAATACCCTTCCTATCAGATTGAATGGGGGGAAAGCATAATTTAAACCCTGGGTCCAACTCGCCTGAAATGCATCTCTGCCCAGACTGAAGGGGTCTGTTTTCCACGAAAAGTACTTTTTCAGTTGTTTTGAAACCCTTGACGCAAATAGATCTATCTCTGGGGTTCCGAATATCTGGCAAAGTCTCTGAAATACTACACGGTCTAATTTCCACTCGCTGCAATCTCTCACGTTCCTGGACTCGAAATCTGCTTCCTTGTTTAATATCCCTGGGAGGTGCTCTGCTGTAAGGGTGATCCCCCGAGAAATTAAATAATTCCAAATTTGCTTGCTTATTTTCACCAGTTCCTGGTTGTTCGTCCCTCCCATTTTGACAAGGTAGGTGAGGGCTACCATGCTGTCCATCTGAATATGTATGCTGTTTAGATAATTCTTGTTCTGAGTGAACGTCAAGATGGCAAAATTTGCCGCTTTCAACTCTAGAATGTTTATGTGTAGGTCCCTTTCCTTCTCTGACCATGGTCCCCCTGTCCTCTTTCCCTGACAGTAAGCCTCCCAACCCTCTTTTGAGGCATCCGACTTTATTAACAATTGGGGTGGCTTCCAAAGAAGAGACCTTCCATTGTTCAAACGTATGTTGTTTATCCACCATTCTATTTCTGCTCTCCCCTGGGGGGAGAGTACGATTTGTTTTTCGTATGACAGATAAAAATTTAACTCTTGTATCAGTTGTTTCTGTAAAAACCTGTACTGCAGAGGGGCTGGCAGAACTGCCATTGTTGTTGATGATAATGTCCCTATTAGTTGAGAAACCTCCCTTATGGAAACCTTTTTCTTGTCCAGCATTTTTAGGCATTTCACAATTATCTTTTGAACTTTTTCTTCTGATAGGGACATTTCCATCTTTACTGAATCTATGATGATCCCTAAGAATTCTATCTTTTTCTTTGGGGTTAATTCGGATTTTTTCACATTGATTACGAAGCCTAGATGTTGTAATAGAAAAATCAACGTGTCCCTGGCTATCTCTAACTTCTCTTTGGAAGATGCCATCAAAAGAATGTCGTCCAGATATATTATCAGCCTTATCTGTAATTTTCTTAGAAGTGTTATTGGAACCTTCAATAGTTTTGTGAACACTAGTGGTGCAGGAGACAGACCAAAGCACAAACAGAGGAATTGATAAAGCGAACCTTCCCATTCGAAAAGTAAGAATTTCTGTGAATTCTGATGGATGGGTATAGAGAAGTACGCATCCTTGAGATCTACCTTGCACAGCCAGTCGTTGGGCGAAAGAAGTTCTTTTACAAGGAATAGACCTTCCATTTTGAAATGAGGACAATGAATGAAACTGTTCAAATATTTTAGATTTATCACAGGTCTGTTCCCCCCATCTTTTTTGGGAACTGTAAAAATATTGCTCAAAAACTGGTCTTGAGAGGGTTTTACTTTTGAAATTGCACCCTTTGCCAGCATTTGTTCTATTTCCTGTCTCACTAGTTTCTTTTCTTCCTTTGTTAAGTTGCCTGCTTTGGGCAAAAAAGTTTGGTGAGGAGTCTCTATAAAGGGAATTTTGTAGCCTTGCACTATGTCTAGAACTGAAGGATCTTTTGTCAACTTTTTCCAGTTCTCGAGAAAGAAATTTACTCTTCCGGCCAGTGGTATGCCCTGACTTATCCTGACCGGAAACAAGTTTCTCACCAATCTGTGAACTTTTGGAAAGTCCTGAACTGAAAGAACTGGAACCGAATTTGTCATTACATGAGAAAAAGAAGTTTGACTTACCAATTCTGTTATTTCCACTTTGGGATTGGTTGCCTTGGTAGTTGTTGAAAAAATTTTGTCCCCTTCCACTTGAGCTGGGGAAGGGGCCCCCACGAAAGGGCTGCTGGTTCAAACCCAATTTTGGCTGATAGGACGATTGTTTGTTTTTCCCATCCATAATATTAAAGAATTCCTTTGATTTCTTCTTTAACTTCACAAATTCGAGCATTTTTTCATCAAATTTCTCCCCAAAGAGACGATTAGAGATGTCCTCTTGTAAAATGTCCTTATTTTCCTTCATTATGTCCTTCACCTTGGACTTGTCGCCTTTGAGAATGGACATTAGGGCATTTCGGCGTCGATAATAAGAAATTGCATTGAAGGCCTGGCCAAGTAGGGTGACTGTCATATCCATCAGTCTGGAGCAGTCTTTGGCTGTGTTAAGCATTTCAGTAACTTCGTCAGTCATATCACTTTCGTTCATACTGGAAGTTTGCTCAACGGCATTATCTTTCTGCATCTCTAAGAATTCCCACACTTGCGAAAGGGGGCCAAAAACATTGGATACCTTGTCCTGAATCGAACTGAATGCTTTATCAAGAGATAGTGTTTCTTTGGCTTTCATCTCAAGTAGTAAGGATTTAATATTTGCATCCATCTCCTTTTTGTTGTTCAAATTATCGGGAATGGGATACTGATAAAGAATCTCATCCTTCACATCACTGTCTGGAATGTAAGAGTTCATTTGCTTAATAGCATATTCCGCTAAGACAGTTTTTATATCCCAAGCGTTTGCCTTGTCCTTATCGGATATATCAAATCGTTCCACCTTACTGATTTTCCTTGGAACATTCTCAAGATTTTCGTTTATTGGACGTTTACGATTAATTAGCACAGACGGATCCTGATTTTGGTCCTTCGGTCTGGCTTCTGCGTTCAACGGACTCTCGACTTGATCCATAGATGTTGAAGCAGTCTCAACTAAGTTAGATTCTTCAGCAGATGCTTGAATAGTACTCATTCTTAGGAAAAAATTAGAAAAACGCATCTTAGACAACATGTTTATTATTTGTCTCGAAGAATCAGTTTGAATTACATAGTTTTATGACAAGATTGCAT
Organism: Turritopsis dohrnii; assembly: GCA_027922465.2. NCBI lineage: Eukaryota > Metazoa > Cnidaria > Hydrozoa > Anthoathecata > Oceaniidae > Turritopsis > Turritopsis dohrnii. The sequence continues at coordinate 282,876 of BQMF02000146.1, read as the reverse complement.
TGATTTTTGAAGATTAAAATAACTTACATTTTTGTGGTTACTAAACACGTCTTGATACTTCCGCGAGAAAGAGTTAAAGAGGTTGTCGGTGGCTATGAGCAATAGCTTTAAGCTATATGCCATAGCCTGGATTCCTCGATGCGAGATCGGGCTATACTCCAATATTAGATCGTTTGTTTCTATTTTGTGAAATAAAATTTTCATAAGAGCCTGACACCGTTTTTATAATAATAATTTCATAAAACCAAAATCGAATTCCAACAAATAACTGCCTTTTTGAACTAGATCTTTGAAAGTAGTGAGGTCAATAATGCTAAAATAACACCATGATACTTCAAAAGGTGATTAAAGCATAAAAATTGGCACAAATGTAGATAATCAAATTCCAGTTCAAAAAATTGACAGATCCACCTGAAAAAAGTCACGTGACTGCTGACTTCAGCACGTTTTTTGCTGAAATATTTTGTTTCGAAAATGGCAATGTTTTATATATCGTTGGAAAGGAAATTTAATTCTGAGCAAAAGTCTCAATGCAAACACGGTCTGAAAATGACGTCATCAAAAGTTATTGACGTTCTAAAAATCAATGATGACGTCATCAATTTTTTGGTGAAAAATGAGTTTTTCAAAATACCTTAACCTATACATCGTTGGAAAGGAAATTCAATGGCGAGAAAACTTCTTGCTAGCATGGATGTCTTACCTAACTGAAAGAATAATTGGAAATTCTTCATCCATATATGATACTATAAAGAAAAACAACCTTCATTCCATAAAATTCCATAGCGACAACAAAAATCAAGCAAAAGATGGTAAGTCTAGATGCAGATCGACGATTATATGCAAGTTTATACGTTGCTTGTCAGTCAAGAAAAGGAGATCTTGAAAACTTCTTTGCTCATGAGAATCATGCATATCCTGTTTCTGTATTTGAATATGGTCGCTTACGAAAATGTGCTGCTAAGTCAGACTTTCTGAAATGCCTTGAAGAAGTACAAGAACCAAGTTTCACACCACCTGAGGTCCAAATGAAAATTGTTGATGGTGCAGCTTTTGTCAATATTTTTGGTCCAAAGTCTTCGAAAACACTAGGTGAGTACTGCATAATCAGAGCTTCTTGAGAAAGTTGTGTCGATTTCACAGAGAGTTCAACGGCTGGATATTGTTTTTGATGTCTACAATAAGCAAAGTTTGAAAGGACAAACAAGGGAAAACAGAGGCCAAGGAATACGAGTAGCTGTTCGAGAGGAAACACCAATAATGAAAAAGTTTCAAGATTTCATGCGTAATGACGATAACAAAACAGAATTGTTTAAAATGATTGCAGCCCAAATAGCATCAACTGGAAATCAGACCATGCTTATAGCTACTACTTCAGAGAACGTTGTTTCTAATGCAAATGATATTAATTTATCAAACTTACAGCCTTGCAATCATGAGGAAGCAGACACTCGCCTCTTTTTACATGCATTACATGCTTCAAATAATGGTGTTAACAAATTATCTATTTTCACTGTGGACACTGATGTTGTTGTAATAGCACTATATCATTTCTATGACTTAAATCTCGAGGAGCTATGGGTCGAAATAGGGGTTGGTCAGCACAAGAGATGGTTACCTATTCATGATTATGCCAGAAATTTGGGTGAAGAAATTTGTCGTGCATTGCCGTTTTGGTTCACTTTGACTGGTTGCGACACAGTATCAATGTTTTCCGGGAGAGGGAAGAAAACAGCATGGAAGGTGTGGGAGACTTATCCTGAAGTGACTGCGTCATTAGTGAGGTAACATAGTAACTTGAGGCCTGTGAATAGCTAGGAAGGGGGGTCTTTTAAGGTTACGTTATTATATATTTTTCATTACATTTTTTCCATGTTTCGATACTAACTGAAGTTTTCAATATCCTTTAATCCCTTGTAATTTTTTGGTAAAAAATATTCGCGTTACATCTTAGTTAATTACATACAAACTGAATCTAGACAAATAATTTGTGCTAATTTGTTTAATAGCTTTACTCTAGAAAGTTTGAACAGCTGTCTTTTAAAAGAGGTAGAATAAAAGATATTACTAGATGTTCTGAGAAAAGAAGAAAGAAGAAAGTTTTATCGACTGTTGTTAATTCATAAACCTTCCAAAAGATTTTTGGTGATTAAAAACAGTTTTTTAAATTTACATTTTCCTGAATTTAGACTTGGCTCGGAAAGCAGCGATATTTCAAAAGAGGATTTTAAAAATGTTGAAAGATTTGTGGTTTTATTATATGACCGTACAAGTACGTGTAACAGGGTTAACGATTGTCGAAGAAACCTTTTCACGAAAAAAGGAAGAGCAGTTGAGGGCATTCCACCAACAAAAGATGCTTTGGAACAACATATCAAAAGGGCTGTTTTACAAAGCAGGTACACGAAAACGAAAATTGTCACAGTTAACAAACAAATTTTATGCGAAAGATAACTAATGGAATAACTCAACAATTTTGTTTTTGCATTCTGATATTAATTTACTTCCCAGTTATCCTTGTGTTTGAAGTTTTAATAATATACTTTATTTCAATAAGGATTTGGACAATGGCAACAACAAAGCAGATAACAGATTTCGATATAAAAAACTATGGTTGGGAAATCAAGGAAGGAAGGGCATATCCAATTTGGACAATGGCACCTGAAGCTTCAAAATCTTGTTACGAGCTAATCAAATGTGGCTGCAAAAAGAAATGTACAAAAAGATGTCGTTGCAAACGCCAAGGACTAGGGTGCACTGACTTATGTAGCTGTAGTGGTGGCTGTATATGATGTGGTTTTTATTTGAAATCTGAACGAAACCGTTTATTTTTTTATTATTATTATTATCAAAACGGTTTAAAGAGGATTTCAGTTTAAATAGAACTGCTAAGTCCTCTCTAACGTTCTGAGTGTACTTTGACAGCCTCTAACTCTTTTGTAATTGATTTTCACACATTTTCTTGCCATTAAATTTTCTTTCCAACGATATATAAAACATTGCCATTTTCGAAACAAAATATTTCAGCAAAAAAGTCACGTGACTTTTTTCAGGTGGATCTGTCAATTTTTTGAACTGGAATTTGATTCTCTACAACTGTGCCAATTTTTATGCTTTAATCACCATTTGAAGTATCGTTGTGCTTATTTACCTGACTAAAGCCTTAATACACAAACATATTGTAGTACCTAACGAACGAGGTAATAAGAAATATTGAATTGATAAGCTTTACTAACAAAAAGCAACATCTCAAGTATTTTCACAGTTAGCGTAATGAACTAAATGTCCCATTTTTATGTAGGCCTATTTGATTAGAATTCATTCTTTCATGGATTAAGTTACAAAATATCAGGTTATGTACTTTCAAAGTAAAACTTAATCTACTTTCAAATGTTTGATATGTAAAAGCTTCCAAAATTCGAAGGCTGCGTTCTTTCATTAGAACTTACATTGGGTTATTGGTAGAGTTTCGCAGACTCTAAATCGCAGACTAATTGCCATTTCGGCCGAAGTAGTAATAGTAGTAGGAGGAGGAGGTGTTTTAATACGGTATTCGCTATCGCTGCTACCGTAATAATTGCATATCACTGTAATTCATTTATCGTATTTCCTCAAATCCACGTCCCGGCGTTTATTACAAAATCCAGGTTTTGGATACGGAGTTTAAGAGGGAGCGGCGTTTTTTACAAAATGAAAAATTAGATAAAAACAGACTTTAAACAACAATGTTTTCCTGAGAAACGTTACAAAAGATTGTCTGAACACATAAAAGAGAACACAAAAGATTCCTGTAAGTCTCTGTACTTTTCTACGGCATGAAAACTTTCATAGCTTTCGCTGAGGTCAAGTATTTTGAAAATGACTTTCAGAAGATCGACCTTAATCCAATGCTTCCGTTGGCTGTTTCACTAAAGCAGCATCAGTCGGACAAGACGAATTCCTTTTATGCGATTGGAATGTGCAAGAAGATGTCAGACGAGGGAATTTTAGTGGGACATTTACCAATAGAGAACTGTCCAGCTTTTAGCATTTTTTAAAGATCTTTCTGTGAACTTTGATTTCAGTGTAATTGAACCATTGAAAAATAGAAATAAAAAATGACCTTACTTGATAACTCCAATCAGCTCCTTGAGGTGTTTTTCAGAATCCTCATCAATTTTAACCCGGAAGTTGAACGCTTCCTGACAAGATTTGCCCGAATCACCAGCTTTATAAAATAAAGCGCTGCAGTTTTTAATATGGTCATTTTTAACTTGCTAGACACCTCACTCACTTATCCCTGTTTTGAACACAGTTCTTCTGATGTCTGAATTAATTTTTGAAACATGAAACAAATGCAAAGAAATATCTTTCTAACATCCTCCATCGCCCCCTGTCTACATGAACATAAAAAGTTCGTTTTTAAAGGACGTGACAACAACAAAAAATAGGATAAAAAAATTCAAAATATTGTGCCACAACAATGTTGATAACTCACCATACAAAATATCGACATTATTACCACGATCACGTGTATGACAAACTACCCCCCCCCCCCCCCCCCCCCCCCCCCCCCCAGCAGAAGAGATGAAATACCGTAATCCCGTCGTTTTTTTCGGAAAATATCGTTATACCGGACAAAAAAAGACCCAATACTGTCATACCGTCATACCGTAAAAGTATTTCTTCCTGGTGATTGTCCGCTTACTTTTCGTAAGAATTTTATTACAGGATCGTGTGTAAAAGGTACCCTATTGAACTTGAGATAGTAGTAGTCGTGCAACTTGGGATGGAATGAACTTGGGATGAAAATCGAATTTTGCATGGAATGAAAAATAACATGCACCAAAATGACAGAATCAAAACTCAAAATCCGAAATAAGATGTAATTATTAATCGGGTTTGAGTTATGTATCGCGCTCGTGTATCCGTGGATCATGTGTGTGTGTAAGCTCCGCTGGCTTTAACACTAGAAAAACTATTTTGATTATTCACTATATGTATGACAGCGCAGAATGAACTAAGTTACGGTTTTCTAAAATGTGAAGGATTAAAAGTAAAATAATAAAAATAACACATTTTTCATTAAGATGCATTTTTTTCACTAAAGCACTTATGCACTGATGATGGTTTTATACCGAAAAGCTTTTGCTTAATTTTAAACTTGTTGTTTGTTATTTTTCTTTATCCACTTAGTAGTTGTTTATACATAAATCATGCAGTTTAAGCAAAACCGAGATATATTTTCTTGCTCGAAGACGATGTCAGGAATGCGCTGACACTTTCTGTGGAACCATCCAAGACATTATCGCACTCGGCCATTTGAAAATCAAGAGCTGATTTGTCTTTTGAGGGAAACGGTTTCCAGCAACTGCGAAACAAATCGACCTCCATAACCTTCTCTCTATTTTTCCTTTCTCTGACTAAAGCCAATGATGGAAACTGCGTTATTTCATCTCTGTAATAACACTCCATCAAATGTCCCCGTACGGGAATTTGTAGCCCTTCACATAGTGGATATCGTATTTTAATCAGCTGCTGGAGGAAATGATCATCAACGATCAAGTCATTTACCGTGAAATGACCCTCCAGGTGAAAGCTTTCCTTGGATCCTAGCAGGTTCTTCGGCATTTACCTCCACGCATTCTTCATCCTCACTAATATCAACAATAATTGTTTCAGACGATAAAATATTCGCATCAAAGGTCGACGGGATAATCAGTAATCAGGTGTGTTGCCGTTTTGCTTCTTTTGGCGGCACCACTCTGACAACGCTTAAACTTTTCATTTCATATTTTTTCTGACCCACGCGGCCAGAAAATGCTCTTTTCTTCTTCCGCCGTACAGGAAGATCATAACTCTTGAACGTAGCTTTACTTTTTGCATCTCTGGTAGGTTCAAGCAAAATGGAATTTTCTTTATTGCATGCTTCTTGTTCAAAAGCAATTTTATGTCGGTTAATGCAGCCAGGGCATCTTCCTTATTTTCCACGAGAAAAGACAAATTGCGTAGGTCGTTTAACACTTCTCTGAACGTTGGCCCGATATTACGATTTACTTTCTTCCTCATCGGAAGCTCAGATGAAACACCAAAGCCCTCAGATTGAACTTCTTCAACTTCTTGACCTTCAATGCCGTGGTCAGCTGAAGACTCGTCAGGTGCACCGGAAACGTATCCAAAGTCAAAAACGGCGACTCTATACAATGATGAAAGCGCGTACCAATTCCCACGCTGGAAATTTGGGGGTTTTGGGAAAAGATTCAAGTAAAAATCGCATTATAATAATAACTTGGTTATCACTAAAACCAGAAAATTTATCAAAGTTTTCCAAAATCCACATGTCGTCATTTCTTCCACCTACAAAATATTCATGTCGCCAACAATTTGGATTTTGACCACATGAAATTGTTATTAATTCGCTTTTAAGTTTTTTTTCCAAAATGTTTTCCCACGTCTTCTCCACTAAAACTAGCCAGATACCTATCAAAGCGCTTAGCTTCTTCTATTTCTTCGAGAATTGTCGTCATATTTTTTTTCACTCATTAAAAATTTTTTTTCACGCCATGTGCTCGCGCATGTTACACATTTATGATGTTTCCCGCGTAAATCTATTTTCTAGTAACTTAAAGAACGCACATATGAACTTGAGATATGATTTTAATTATCGGAAAATTAGAATCTGTGCTGTCATTTTGGTGCATGTTATTTTTCATCAACCCTACAACATACATACATCTGATTTGATACTTTAGCCAGTCAGACCATAGCACTACTTTTCTAGCTATATAGATAATGTATAATGCAATAATTTAAATTGGTTTTAATTTATGAGAAAATGAGGAGAAATAAATATAGGGTTACAGAGTAGGTGAGTGATTACCACAGGTATTTGCCAGAGCAAAACTAAAGAATGCATACAAGCTGACTTGGATTCAGATTCAATTTATTATTTTGTCTGAACAGGCTGAAAATTTACACTTGATGCATGCACACTAAATGGGCGCACCCCCCTAAATGTATCTGATCCTAGCCCTAACCCTAACCCTGACCCTAACATCCTGGACGGGAGAGTGGGGGGTGCGAAAAGGAAATAGCGCCCACTAAATAAAAAAGAATAATTAATTGTATCATACTAGTATACTGTAGTTATACTAGTACTTGATAATGAAAGCCTGTGCTTAACGAAAAGCTTCGTATTTTTAAATTCAAACATTATATATATTATAATGATTACACGCTTTTTTTTTATAAGAACCAGTAAAATCTGACCCGAGGCTGGCTGTTCTTATTTTTTGAGCCTTTTTCAACCTGAATTGTTCTTATTTTGTTCTTAGCTTTAAGAACACAGCTTCAAATTTCAGCCTCATTTTGTTCTTATATTATAGAACTTCCAGTAAAATTTAAATTAATCTTTTTAAAAACAACTGTTTAAAAGCATGATTGCTGTTCGGCAATGACCCGATATGAGTATGCAAGGTAAAAAAAACAAACTTCTAAAGCATTTGCCAGTGAGTGAATTCACATCATGAGTTGTTCCTATCATGAATTGTTCTTATTTTATAAGAAAATTCAGGCTTAGGCTGTTCTTAATTTTTGAAACATTAATTTGAGCCTCAGGTTGTTCTTATTTTGTTCTTATGTTTTGGCCAAATCTGAGGCTCATGTTCTTATAAAATTGTTCTTATAAAAAAAAGTGTGTATTTGCTGGCTGTTATTTTATAAAATAATTGTATTATATTTTTATTTTTATTGAAAGACTAACACACATATATATATATCCTTAGTTCCCAGAGAACAACGTATATATCACGTTTTTCAAACATTGCTGCTATTATTGATTTATTCTAATGAAAAATTATTAAAGTCAGTTCATTTTGAGAGTTTTGGAAACATGAGGTGGAGTAAGAAGAAAAAACAAATTGCTTTCAATAACTTTAAGTTCTTTTATGCATAGGCACAGATTCATTCATATTGTTTTTTCAAGAAAATTGCAAATTCTGTTTCATTCATAAGGAGATGTTTCTATTTGAAAATCACCAAATTAAATGCTAATTAATGATGACAGTAATGTTAAGACAGTATGTTGATGTGTATGACTTCTGAATTAATGAATACTATATCTACTATCAAAACAATCAAGTAGACATGTCCAAGCTGTTATGTTTAAAAAACTACACTTATTATGTATATAAAAAAATGGTTTCCTTTGTTTTTAAATAATAAAGACATCCTGTATATGTTGTGCTTCAATGTTGATATAGTTATATTCCCCTGAAAGCTTCATTTTCGTTGATTTAAAAATTTTCAGGTTAATTTTCTGTCAATTTTTATCCATGGAAAAATCAGTCCAGGGAGCTCCAACCCTTTCGGCCTACTAGCTTTTTAAAGTTTTCCTCATAATCAACACTTATTACAGACTTAGTTATTCTGTTCGATATGTAGATAATCTATAGTCTATTTAGCCCATATATATATATATTAATTTTTTAAATCGCTTTTTTTTAAATCTTTTTTTTTAAAATCTCTTTTAAAACTCGCCCCACTCAAGGCCGAAGCCACTACAAGGAGTGGGGTTACATATTCCAGATGTTCAATCATAGCATTAATCTCCCCGACTAGCCTTCATTTTCCCAGAAATACATCAGGGAATCGAGCTAGTTGCACCTCCAGGAGTTGTGACTTTTTCAACACCCGACCTCAGCAGAGTTTGAACCCTCAATATTGAGTTCCTAAGCTCAATGCTTTAACCACTAAGCCACTACTGCTATAAAAAGAATTTTCAGAAGCTTGCGGAGGTGTATTATTAAAGATATGGATACATATCTGATCATGTGAGTGTCTACGATGATTATGGAAATCCCCTCATGTTTGTTGTTTGTTTCCCAGTGACTAGCACCATTTAACTTGTGACCAAGATTTTGGGTTCTTATGGACATTCTTATTGTTGGCTCCATGGAAAGTTGCTATATACAAGTAAAATTTCATCAGTCCACTGGCAAAATTTTAATCTGTAAAATAATGCAGCCATTGAGTTTGGTGTCTGATTTTAAAAGCAATAAAAGTGAATTAAAGATCATTTTGAATAAGATATTATTATACTTTTTTACTATATTATATTTTTTTCATAGAAATGGAATCAAATTCTTTAATTAATTTTGTAAATGAAAAACTTGGAACACACATATCAACAACGGCTATAGCTGCAGATGGATATGATGCTTCTAATTTATTAAAACAGAATGAATCAGTATTCCAGGAAAGAAAATGTTTCATGGCTGAACATTTCATGAAGTGTCCTGTAGAAGTTGTACTGACCTTTCCTTGTTTGGTAAACATATCAGCAATTGTACTCGGTCCGAAAGTATTCAGTCAGCGCTCAAAATGCATAGAAGTATACACAGTGTTTCAACAAGTCGATCATAAAAAAGAACAAGGCAGAAATGAACGTAGAAGCTTAAAAGATCCAACAGTGGATCGACACAGTGTTCTTGACCCAGTAATGAATTTTCCATGTCGTTATAGAAAGGATTTCTCTCAGACAGAAATTCGCGAAGCTAACAAACATTTAGTCAATTTTTCTGGGAAGTATAAGGAAGAACTAAATTGGGATGAAAAACCGAACCACGTCATCTTCAAGAATCACAGTCATAGTGTACCGTTTTCTGAAGAAAGGATTTGTGCATACACAACTAATCTTAAATCCCATCATGCATCTGTGAAAGGTTGCAGCCATCTTGTAATAAAGATAACCTGGGCAACTGTTCCAGTGTTGAAGATGTTGGAGGTTTGGGGAACACCATCAGCTTATAATCCGACTAAGATAACCAAACATGTGTTTGCAATTAATGGAAATTTGAAAAGTTTTCAAGAGGCAGAAGTTTGTGAATTTGATGATGCATCAACGAAAAGCAAGCCGAACCATGTCAATTCCAGTTTTATAGTAGGCGACCATAGTAGAACCATACCAAATGAATTTTTGGACCCTATAACTTTAGCTTTGATGACAGTTCCACTTCTGTTACCATCTGGAAATACAGTAGACAGGGTAACCTTGGAAAAATTTTTCGTTGAGGAAGAAAAAAATGGACGACTTCCATCTGATCCGTTCACTGGTATTGTTTTTCAAGGGTCTAGACAGCCAATTCCTAACACCAGTTTGAAAGGTCGAATTGATGAGTTTTTACTGAAAAACAATAACATACTCCCAGTTGCTGGAAAAACCTCTGGTCAAAAACTTGAAACCGTTCTAAAAACAGGGGAAACATTGAAACTTTCACAGGCTACAAAACGTACAGCGGGAATGATTGAAATTAATGTTAAAAGAATTAAATCAAAATCAGATGAAAGCAGTTTGATATCAGGCCATCAATTTCCTAAACATATGGCCACAAAGTCGGATCACGAGCATGATCTCAAATCAAGTTTAAACTCTGACTTAGATCACGTCTTGTCTTCCTTGCCTATTCAAAGTGACACTGAACAGTTTGCCAGAATGGTCTGTGGAAAATGTGGAGAATCTAATGAATTGAATATCTTTTCTTTGCCATGTAAACATCAATATTGTCGGGCATGTTTACAAACTATTTTGTGTTTTGATAAAAAATGTCCATGTTGTGGAGAGATTGTTAATAGAACATCTGTAAGCAAAGTTATTGGTAAAAAGGTGTTCATCTGAAAGCAGTTATTAAGGTTGCAATTTATGAAAACCAGTTTATGAAATTTTTTGCTGTTTCAGGCTTCTTCGATAATGAAGTTTTAACCCAAAGCAAACTTAAAAAATAAAATAAAATAGCACCATGATGTCTATTATTGTTTTCGCTGCCTTCATCAATCATTAAGTGGGAACACTTTTACTTCCAGATAATTTTCTTTTCAATATTATTTTGATATATTGATTTTTACATGACCTGCCTGTTTTTCACCACCTTATTGTTCTTCTGAGAATCATCACTCATTCATGAGAAGGACTAAATAAAAGGTCAAGAGGACTCATCATTTCAGCAATGGCTTAATAAGGTAGTTAACGATCTTGATCACTTAAAAAATCATCATTGTCAATTAGTATTATAGTCAACAAAATTTTCAATGGTCTTCAAATGATGGAAAATCATGGAAAGTTATGACGACCATCGGAATCGCCTTGGAGGAACCAGGAATGGTGCAATTGTTTCAATTAAAACCAGGAGATAAATATGTTCATTCTGATTCATTATTTTTTTAATTGGGTCTGTAATGATAATAATAAATTTCCTTTGCATTATTTTTTAGAAGATCTCAAAAAAATGCTTTAAATCTACCAGATCTTGATGGACCTTCCCCTTGTAGCTACAACCTTCCAAACAAACCATGTTCTTCAAGAAATGCTCCTAGCTTTACGTTTCGACCAAAAGTTGACATAATTCTGAGTAAGTCTGTTATTAGTGAAAAAATATGAAATGATGAAGTGAAATGATGGGGGTATATAGCTCACTTGGTAAGACGGTGGTAGTAAGGGTGATAGTCAGTAGTGGTTCAAATCTTGGCACTGTAAAAAAAAAAAATGCTGATGTGATATGAACACTTGTAGAATGATAATGTATGCAGCAGAAGGCTGTATCAAATTGTGAATGTAATGAACGAGTGCCAAAAATTACTTAAGACCACAATCACCTATCAGTCTAGTATGTGCAAGTTCTCTGCCTTAAAAATCCGAGGTATACATTCCTGGTGGAGGCCCACATCAATGTGTTCACTGCACAATTCTAGCCTCGGTAAAATAAATTCAAAACAAAAAAAAAATATGTTTCTATGAATGCATTTTGAAATCTTAGATGATGATGATGATGCTGTTTTGTTTGTTTTTTTTTTTCAGATGGTGGCTATGATCACATCTGGTTTCAAAGACCTTTAACAAACCAGGTAGTCTTCGCATCTTAATCTTATTCCTCTAAAATGTTTTAAAGGGGTTGTTTCTGGGGAAAACTGAAGAAATTCTTGGTGCAATTTAACAAAAAAAATGTTCTTGGTGAAAGGTATTTCCACCTCAACTGAGATGTATACTTTCATGTTAACATTGACCTGAAAGTGTAAAGAATCAATTGAAATTGAAACGATAAATGTGATGATGTGATATAATTGTTATTATAAAATTTTCAAATGCCTTCAGTGTCTTATCTAGGCCAAAAGAGCGTCCGTTGATCGGACGCTGCCTTCTGCGGTTTTTTTTCAAAATTTATTTCACCTTAAAAACTTCAAAAATCACTCTTGTATAGGGGGGTCACAGATTTAACCCACCGAAAATAAAGCTCAGGTTGCCCTTTGGATGTTCAAAATGTGCCTCTTTTCCCTTTCGCCGGACGCTGCCCTTCCATTCTAGATTAGACCCTGACCTTCTTTCATACTATACACTGATGATAATTATTGCAGATTTAAATTACTTTTGGTTCACAACTGTGTTTACAATTTTGAATTTTTGTTTTAGGAGTCTTTTCCTTCTCCATCTGAATACAAAATTCCTGGTTTGATAGGTGTTGAATCATCTTTATACAAAAGAACACCTTCATATGTTATGGCTGGAAGATGTGAACTGCAACTGACAAGAAAAGGTATTAAAGTGTTTTTATATCGCCAAACTTGTGGTAAACATCCAGAGACGGAATTAGTTTTACTTTTTATGAAAGACCTAATTGTGTGTGCTGGTCACTATGACAATGGGAATCTGATGTAAACCACACCAACGAAACATAAAACTGAACTGTTTGGATGTTTTAGCACTCCATCATAAGGACTATTAGAAATTAAAAGGCCAAAGAATGCAAATCAACAGCCAAAATTGTATTCAGTGAATCCAAAAACCTTAAATAAATTGTTTTGGTTTATGTCACTTATCTATGTGTAGGCTGCACCAGGAATATTCAAAAGTCATGGTCAAACCCTTATAAAATTTTTCACCTTTGAAACATTTTCTAAAGGTAGAAGGAATCAATCAATAGCTTTAGATTAAGTCTGTTTTTTTTAAAACATGTTTTTTATAAATTTTCACGAAATATTCACAACAACTATGCAGATACACCTAAAAGTTTTAGAGAGAATTGAATTTCAAATTATGTGCTCTCGCAGGCATTGTTTATCCTATTACATATTATGTTAAAGCAATGTGGAGGAGAATACAGAGACATAGCGATTGATGCTTTGGTGGCTTGGTGGTTGAGTTGTGTGTTTACATTAGGATTTCAAGATGGTTGTTTATAGAGATTGGCTACTTGATGTTATAGGACTGTTATAGCATGTTTGAGTGTTTCCTGTGATGACATAGATTTGGGCTTTTTCCCTCCAGGTGTTATTGATGAACCTTCGCCAGTTACCTACAATTTGAATTCTATTGAACCAATCCAAATCCTGAAGCGTAAATCTACAACAAATCACATTGCCAGAAATACAGAGTTGTGTAAATTGTGGCTTCCGAAAGGTTTACACACTTGTTATCTGTTTTGTTTTTTTTCTTCGTCTTTTTTCTTTTCTCTATTTGCAAGTGAGGATGGTTACTTAGTTACATACCTGTTAATATTTTGCAGATCACGTCCCTGGTCCTGGCAGCTACAACAATCGTTTAACTCACTCTAAACCTAAACTAGTGAGTTATTCTTTCTCAAGATCACCAAGAACATTTTCGTTTCAAAAATTTCAGAATCCCTTTTAATTGTATTCATAATGATGTGGAGTTTACTTGTTTTTATATGATATATAACATCGTCTTTAGTTTGTATATTTGGAACATAAGTATTGAGGTACTGTGACCTGCACTTCAGACAGATTGACTGACATTTTTTCATACTGGCAAAGATGTTCTTCAATTTTCAATTTACAAAGTTGTATAAAGAGGCTGGTAAAGCATGAACTCGCCTCCTAACTTCACCTTTCTATTTTTGTACGATTGTATTTTGAATGCTAAAACACTGATATATCTTATGTTGTTGATCAGTCATAGTCATTTAATTTCGAAGGCCTTTTATTTATTCATTCATTTTTTATATTTATTTATTTATTTATTGAACACATTGTTTTTTGTATTTTTATAACACAGAAGATTACTCATTACTGTATGATTCACCAATCATTGTAAATACTTGACCGAAGAATAAAATACAAGGTTATTGCTAAGCATGATTCAAAATGTGTTTTGGCTTCTGAACTGTTTGTAAAGTGTTTGTCGAATGTTTGTTGTTTTATCAGAATTATTTTTGAGTTGACCACTCTTTGCTATCAGATTTGTTATATAATGGCTTATCCTATACAAACATCTGCATCTTTTAACAATAGATTCTTTAGATAATTGAAAATGTTTCCACTTGAAAAGCTTGACAATGGCAATTTTCCAAATTTATGATAACATTGAATGGAAAGGAGTGTATTGTTCGACTTTTATGAGATGAAAAGATAATATAAATTGCAAGTGAAGGATTGCAATAAATTGATTGATAATAAATTGCAAGTGATGGATTGTGCATGAAATTATAAACTATTAAGTTAATTTCTTATCTTAAACTAATTTTGAAATTTAATTAAGAATATTTCATTTTTTTTTTATTGTCAGATACTCCATAAGAATTACTTTCGTAAAATGTTCAACTTTATATTTATTTCTCACTTCATCCTATTAAACTGTTGTTTATGATGTTTCCATGGTTATTTTTTAAATCCATTTGCTTTTCTTTGTATCTGTAGAAAGAATGTAGAATTTTTATTTGGGGAATCAACAGTGATGGATTTTAAGTTTTCTTATCTAACAAGAATTTGTTGGAAGGTATTTCGAGTGCTGCTTTTGTTATTCGGGTGAGTCCAACTTGTTGAAGTCTTAACCACTTTTAATTATTGTTATCATTTTATTCATCCTTGTGTCTTTGTGTCAATTTCCTTTGCTCTTCAATCCTATTGTAGTTTCCTAATTTTTCCTTTAAATTTAGGGTGTTGCTATTCATGATTGTCTGGTTTGAATTCCCTCTTCAACAAGAAACATACACCTTAAATTTAGCATTACAAAAAGAACTTGATGAAATTAATGGTAATGTCTACTTGTTAGAGACTGATATATGGATCTTTACACTTGCGTAAAATAATCTAATGCAATACAGTTCATTGACATAATCAGCATTGTTACAGGATGTTCTGCTGTTAGAATTATCAAGAATCTATATTTTTCTGTTTGAGTGTAATTTGATTTATCTTTAGTCCGTTTCAAGCATTGTATACAGAATCAAAGAGAAGGTATGTTTGATGCTATAGTCATTTGCTTAAGGATTTTGCAATTCTGAATTTTTCAATATTAGTTGTGGATATTTTAGAAGACGTATTTCCAGAAGTAGTTGAAAGCAAAATCAAGGTTCCAGAGGTGGAGAGATTGAAGTTACAAGGGTAGATAATAACATATGGTTTTGTGGTTGATTTGTATATAAATCAGTCTGAGTTATGTGAAATTCATTGAATTCATTAACTGAATTGAATGAGAAAATGTTATTTTTAATTACTTTTTATCTTTTAGTTTTCAAGGCTTGAAGTAAGTCGATTTCTGATTCATATTTTGTTGAACCATTTCTTAGAGAGTTTTTAGGAAATTTATCGATTGTAGTAAGGTGTTTTATAAAATTAGACGATTCCACTGTTATGTTTCAGATTAGTCCATGTTGATTTAAAGGGAGCTCCGCCTCGAATTGAATATTTGCTGGAGGTTTGTGTCTTTGTCGTGTTTTAGTAAAACTATTTTTTAATACCTTAATGTGAGTAAAAATTATTTGTTTTCCTTGATTCAATGGAGAAATGTGAATATGTTTCCTGTTCATTTTTGTTTATTTCTTCTGATTTGGTATAGACACTCCATGCTTTTATGTTGCTTAGATCTATAAGGAACTGCAGATAGTCTGTAACTCAACTTGTAAATTGCTCAGTATTACAAAACCTTAGGGCTTGTAGATGAAATCATCTCTATAACAAAACTTCTAATCTATATTTTTGCCTGTGCTGCGAAATGTCTCTATTCATTATGAACAATATTTTTGATGATTAAATGTTTCTGCTACTATAGTTTTCATTGGTTATCAAGACTTGTCACGTATTATAACATCATCAGCTTTAGTCGGTGCTACTTAAAGCTTTGTGTTGCATAATTTAATCTCCTTTTTAGCTCATTCAAACGTTTAAAGAAATGGGAGCTGGTGGTATTCTTCTTGAATACGAAGACATGTTTCCATATCAAGGTTCCCTGCGTATCCTATCATCTCACTATGCGTACAGGTTAATAAACTTTCCATCTTTCATCACACAGCTCGATTCGGAATAACGTGCATTAACAATGTTTTACTATTAATGTTTATGCCAGTTATAAAGATATTGAAATGCTATTGGACGCTGCAAAGGTTTTGGACATGATGGTGGTACCTTTGGTCCAAACACTTGGTCATTTTGAAGTATAAGTTACTTACCTACTGAATAATTCTTATTTTCATCGAGTTTGCTTTGCAACAGTGTCACAACACGCAAACTTCTCGCTTCTTGTAGTTCGTTTTAAAGCACGAAAAATTTCGTTACTTGAGAGAAACACCGCAATACCCAAATATGCCGTGCCCAATGCGACCACGTAAGTCCATGTAAATACAGCTGTTTCGTATGTTTAGAAAATGCGGCCACTGAAGATTTCGTTTTTTTTACAGGAAGTCAAGAGGTGGTGTTGAAGATGATCGACCAAGTGTTGTCGTTGCACCCAGACATCACCAGGATTCATTTAGGAGGAGATGAGGTACCATCTACATATGCCACAGACGGCTTGGTTTTATCTAGCCATCAGCGTAAACGTTTATCGTTTTACGTTGCTCTAGGTGTTCAATTTAAAAGACTGTGATCAGTGCAAAGCCAGTATCAAAACGAAAGCACACTTATATATATCTCACATGCTGCCCATTTTCAAGCATGTCGAACAGAGAACCAATGGAACGGTCAAGCCTATTATATGGGATGATATGCTGAGAACGTGGTCTATCTCAGACATGAACAGTCAGTAATAACATTTCTAGTTTTCACATCATTCATTGTGTACACCACGTCCCCTATACGTGAAAAGTCAGGAACCTTGCGAGGAATCGAAAGGTCTTATGTGGAATTTGTCGTCACTGGTTTGTTGCCTTTAAGACACATTGTGGTGAAGCAAAGTCTTTAAAAATACGCGAATTTTTACTTCTATTACTACTCCAAGTTATGAACGGTTTTGGGCAATGTTAACATGAAATAGATACCAAATTCGACAGTTATTTTTCAGATATGAACGAAATTATGAGGAAAAGTCTTTAATTTTTGAGAAAGTTTCACCTATATAAATCGTGTATTTGGAAAAGTTTTGTTATTGTTGGGAGTAGTCATGCAATTGTGAGCCAAGTCCTGAAGCCATGCGACTTCTTGTTTGATATGAAATTCACGCGTTCTTGTTTTAGAAATCTCAAAACACACAGAGATCATGGTTTGGGGTTACGTTCCAGAATTAGATAATTATTCCATGTTCCCTGATGGTGGGTTGCTCTTATAATATTCAGATAATATGATGTTTCAACAGGATAACAGGACCATTTATGTTTTCTTAGACATGTGGAAGAAGTATGAACAGGTTTTTGACGATCTGTGGGTGGCTAGTTCTTTCAAAGGTATTACAATGTCATTAATGAAATTTATAACAACTATAGTACATTGTAAAAGTGTATAAATGTGATTTTAACGGCGCCTTTTCCCATCAACGGCCTCTGTATTCGTCGACGGCGCGCCCGGGAAACATGTTGTTCTATTTTGACGAGCATTCGTAAAAA
Source organism: Turritopsis dohrnii (assembly GCA_027922465.2). Classification (NCBI taxonomy): domain Eukaryota; kingdom Metazoa; phylum Cnidaria; class Hydrozoa; order Anthoathecata; family Oceaniidae; genus Turritopsis; species Turritopsis dohrnii. Next base: position 265,075 of record BQMF02000146.1, on the reverse strand, counting down.
CGAAAATACGGTGTGTTTCATAGGTTCTTTGTACATCAAAGTCAAAATCGCTTGTTTTAAAAATGTTTTTCGATTATCTTTGTAAGGTGCCATAGCTGCTAATAACAATCTCGTACCGATTACAATGCATGTAAAGAATCACGAATCTTGGCTTCGTGTAATGAAAAAAATCAAGAACAAAATCGTAGGCATAGCTCTCACTGGATGGGCGAGGTAATGAAGCTTCTCGATCAATCAGATTATTGTTTGTTTTGGTTTTTGATAGCTTTGGTGTGCTACATTGTAATTCTTGTGAAACTGCATGTAGTTTCCATATAAAAACCTTTGCTTTCAATCTGTTGTTGTTGTTGTAGATATGATCACTTTGCTACACTATGTGAGCTGTTACCTGCAGCTCTTCCTACGTTAGGTCTAGCACTATCTGTACTGAAAGAAGGTAGTAATCTTGAGAAGGTTTTCCTGTGGTTTTCATGTGCAGGCTACATTCGGTACTGACAGCTTATTCGGTTCGTTTAGGTTCTTTCAAGCAACGCGGGAAAAGCTCTGTGGAAACATTGCTTGGTTTTAAGAATGGAATTCTGATAGAGAAAGATATTTTTGGAAGGTATTTTTTAATGGTCCAATGATGCCCCTGTAGAAATTTTGAAAAGTAATCCCTGTTGAAGTCACAGTGCAATATCAAAGTGCCACATCGCATCCCAGTGTACAAAATCGACAAAAATACACTGCGATGAAGAGCATTTTCATCATATTCAGCATGTTTCTGAGGAAATGCACTCCTACATTAGGAACATGTAAACAACAGAACCGTGGCAATGCAGCGCCATAATTGTTTTCATAAGTCTTAAGGTAGTTTGTTTACAGTTATAATATTGAACATGTAAAGCTGCACACGCTCTGATTGGTTGACGAAACCCATGTCTCAAAAAATCATCGGTGGCAACACGACAAAATTTACGGATTCTAAAAACGAAAGCATTAGCTGAATTGATTTCATTAGAATATAAAAACTTTATATGCGGAGGGATGATGTGCTGCGGCGCCGAACTTTGCGTTCAACTGTCTACCCTTGAGAAATCTCACTATCTTGTTTGATAAATAGTACACCCGTCCTGTTACCTGTTACCTGTTACCCCCTGTATGTGTATCTTTTTTCTTAATGTAAATAGTTGGGATACATCCATACCGAATTTTCCCGGGGGTGATGTTTATTCGCTGGTGGCTGAACTTGAAAATCATATATCATGGTACCAAAGTGCAAAGACACGGTAATTGTCTGTCCCTGTAGTTTATAACACTTACAGATGTTTCTTTTTCTGCTGACGTACGCACATTGAAAATTGAAATGTTTTTTATTTGATTTTTTAGTTTTGATAGCTGGGGAAATACGAGACAAGTGGAGGAGCGAAAGATAAGTCTGTTGCAAATAAACGGTGTAGCTGATACACTTAAACAGTATGTGGAGAGTTTCTACTATTTGGTTTTTCGATGCACCGGTGTTGGGAAAAATTTACGAAGCCATCATGAATAATTGATTTGAAGATTACAACTCTATCGAAAGTTTTACTGAAAATTGACAAAAATAAGTCACTGCGAAGAAGAGCATATTTATTGAAATAGGATATATATATTTCTTTAGAAATACATTCCTTCGCAGAGATTTTTCTGCTGTAATTTTTTGTCTTGCTCTATTTAGACTTGTTCCGTCGTTCAATAATTTCCGTACAAAATGCGAAAGCATTCTGAAGAAGTATTTTTATGAAGATACAGTGAATGAATGGATTAGCGATAAAGTCGATTTGAATATTCAGCTGACTCAACAGTTGGTTGAGAATATGAAAGAAATTACGACCAGGCTGAAGTTAAAAGTGGAATTGTAAAAATCCTCCTTTATTATATTGCAGATACGGTATTATATACACATAGGATTGGTATAATGGAGATAATTTTCCAAGTCATCTGTTTCGTATTGTGGAGATAATTTTCCAAGTCATCAGTTTCGTATGATGGAGATGCTCCATTATGACGATTAGTGAAGAAAATATTGTTCTAGTTAGTCAATTTTTTATACATAGTTTATAGTTTTTCTAAAAATTATTTATTTTAGTATTTCCCGTGTTTCCTATTCGAGCTTCATATTTATATATATTTATTTCGGTTATTTTTATAGAAATTGTAGATTTGTTAGACAATATCAGATTCTTCTGTAGTTTCGAGTACTTGAATTCAACAAAAAACTGTTGGTCGATTTTTGTACCTCAAACTCAAACTCAAAACGTCTTAAGGGAAGAAATTTTGGCGGGAGTTTAATTTGGCGGTCGGCCAATTTTGACGTTTGTGTTAATTTTAGTGGGAATTTAATTTTGTGGTTCGAGATTTCTTCTACATTTGGCGGAAATTAAATTTGGCGGTTCACGGTTTTCCTTAAATTTGACAGAGCGGAAAGAGGAAAAAGAAAAAATTGGCGGAAATCATGAATTGAAAAAGGTTTTACTAAACACTCTTTACGTTCGCTCATCGTAAATGATAAAATCAAAAGCATTCCGTTCAAGATCGTTTTCGTTCTCCCAAACTCAATCTGAGGTTGATTATTTTTGTCGAGAATTTACAAAACTTTCTTCGAAACTTCAATCAATGGTTACGTTGGCTTCGTCGTTTCTGTCATCGTCAGCTCAAGGGGCTAACTCGTTGAAGGGGTCAATGGAAGCTGCTGTCTTTTTTTTACGGCGTCATAGATTCCTGACCTTTTCTATCAATTGATGATGATGTTTGAGCCATTTTCCGATGTGACGTGGTTATAAAATTCACTCCATCATTTAGCATGTAAAGGTTTCATTACAGGTAAATAAGACTTAATTCCAATATCTTCTACCTGGCGTCATGCATCTTCAACTTCTTTGCGGTTACCATTCAGCAAGCTTTCCCTTCTCATGAATGATTTACAATGACCAGTGAGTACCAGATCCAGGGGGCTGGAAAAGATGGGTCATGTTGGGGACCTTAACCACCAGATATTGTTGGCGGGAAGTAATGACACAATCTCGTGGGTCATTTAATCACGAAGGACATCCATATGATTAAGATGGTTGCTTGGTTTGGTTTTCTTAACTCTTGCTGCTGCTGTTCCGCGTAAGGAAGAACGGGTTCACTGGTTACTTTCAACGACTCCCTGCCGTGTTACTAAAATGTTTTCGATTTGCACTAAGCGAAAACGATTCTGAAAATTTGAATCGAGGAAGAGTTTGGTTAGTAACACATGCCATTAACAATACAAGCAACATCTGCACTTGTGACAGGTTTCGCGCTTCGTACTGTTGCTTTTACTTTGAGAAACGATGTCGGCGGGGAGGTGTCACAGATTTTATTGGTTTTTGCACTTTTCCTTTATGGGAAGTATACCTAAACCGAGTCGTATTCTGAGTTGCTGGCGTTACATTGACCTCCCCTGAACAAAGATAAGACCCAGCCATCTGTTTGTTACAGTTTAGTATTCTTTTTTGATATTATAACTGATGAAAAATAGATGTTATTCCATAAATCTGCTCTTTCCATTCCAACTAAAGTTTGTATTTACACCCAGGCACCACTGAATTAGGTGTTTCCCTACTTTCGATTTTATTAAGATATTTTGCATCTGCAAAAATTTCTTCCGCAAACAATTTCTTCCTTTAAGGTATATCTCTTCTTCCCTTCTAGTATATCTCTTGTTATCTGTATATATATAGAGAGACTAGTAACCCGCGTAAAATTACGGAATCGGGACTGGAAAATGTACCCATGTTGTAGAGCTTGAAAAACTGATCAAAAAGGTGTATGGGATCGTTTCGCTACGATCAACCGTTGTGGAGATATCGTCGATCAAAGATTTTGCTGACGTCATAGCCGCAGTATCAAATAAAATTTAGACCCAAATTTTGCGTCACCTCTTCACCCGTATCGCGGACCCCAAAAATTGACGCATGCGCCTGTAGTCCAAATCATTTAAACTGCTGAGCAAATCAAAAAATAGGTCGTGCAATCAATTGAAAACTGGCCTACACGCTGAGGTGCGAATCAAACATGGGACACACGGCAGGTACTAACATTAAAAATTCGAGAAGGTTTAGTTATCATTTTTTCTTCGTCCCTGTTTCTTCAGCCCTCTTGTGTTAGTTGTTTAAAATCTGCCGTTATGAATTTTGCTGTTGTCGAGACATTCTCAGAACAAGTCTTTAGTAGACATGAGATATTCCACAACTCGGTATTATGCCAGAATTAGCCCAGTGGGAGAAATCGTCAAAAAGTCACTGTGAAGAAGGGAATTTTCATTGAATCGCTTTATGTACTTCTATAGAAATGTACTCCTTCGCAGTGTTTGTTCAGTTAATTTGCCTAATGGGAAGAAATTAGTGACTTAAAGATCAACATTGCTGAAGAGACCAAATCGTGTAGCTCTAGAGACGTAAAAATACACAACAATCATATTCAGCAGAAAGGAAGTGGTGCCGTTCAGTTGAGACAAAGTTCACAAGCAAGCATTTTTGCATCAAATAGGCATCAGAGGCGTAGTTAGGGTCAGTCAAAAAAACTGGAGGAGTTCAATATAATGATATTTCTTTTCAGTCTTAAGTAGCGATTAGGTTACTTGCACGCTTTCCTTTTCTACCCTAAATGACTTAACTCTCCTCCACAAATTTTGACTGACCTCTGGCTGCGCCTCTGGGCATTTTCATGGAAAGTCACTTCGGAGGTGTACATTACTATTGAAGTGCACATACATTTTAGTGCTCTTCGACGCAGTGATTTTTTGACGATTTTTCCCATTGGGACTGTAAGGGATTGTATTGTTCAAAAATGACGTCAACCATTTTTTCAAGATTTTTGAGCCTCCTTCCCCCTTCCATCAACCTGCGTCAACTTATTTTATTTTAAGTAGTGTAAAACAAGCTTTACTTTTCGAATCTCTCTGAAATTGATTACTACTTTATATTGTCACATTGAATACTAGCATAGTTTTCAAACGATTATTTTTCAGTGAAGTTATATATTTATTAGGTACTGTCGCATTAAAAGCTACGTATAAACATACCCCACCCCGTTTATCTGATTCTTTTCCAATTTCGTACTAACCTGCATATTAGGACCCCTGATTTGGGACCTTGGAGTATGCACAATACAATTCTTTAAATGTTAAAGTACTTTAGTGTGCAGTGGGTTTTAAATTGCAAAATGTTTCACGATTGATTTCATTGACAAAACATAAAGAGTACACAAGGGATACTTAAAAACCGTGCAGATGATGTCTGCAGGTCTCTTGGTGAATCAAATGTCCTTCATTCTATTGTGGATAACCGTTCATATATTACAAATTGATAAATTCGTGTAAAAACGTGGAAAACTGTTAAAATCTCAAAGAAATGACTCGAGTGTGGCAAGCATATCTTTTTGTTATTTTTTGAGGTTAGTTATATTATTATGTTTATATTATTATTTTTAAATAATTTTATGATGTCTAGTTGTTTCATGTTACTTTTTGAACTAGTTTAACAGAGTTTTGTCAGTGTTTGTGAATTGTATCGTCGTTGAACTGGAGATTTTTGATGGACTTGGTAGTTTGCAATGAGTGAGGATGATAACAGTCCAAGAGTTTTTCATGTTTCTGATTATCAAATGTCTCTTTTTCTGAAATTTCACTGAAATAACAAAATCACTTTTTTCTTCTTGTATTTGAGAAGTCTTCTTTTTCTTGTTGTTCTTCTTACCTTAAAAACAAGTCTTCAGATGAAGTTTTCTTTCAGGGAATAGGCTTTCAAAAGGATGTAGAAGAATGAAACTAATTTATCAAACCTAATTTACTAAAAAATAGTAATGTATTTTTTGTAACAGTGAGTTTGAATCAGGCATTTCCAACAATAGGCAGTTGTTGGATATCTCATTCCTCCTCCCAAAAGTGCAGCATTTTGTATGACTCGGTCATGGCCGTGTTAGCTGGTTGCATCAGTACTGTGTTTACTGGCACTTCTCTCCTGGGTGCAAAGAGGTGTCTTCGGAACGACTCTGCACGGCGAAGAAAGGGATAGCTTTGTGGAGAACGGCGTGTATCCAGGGCCCACAAGAGTGTTTCGGTGCGCAGACCTAAACATTAACATGCTGCATCAATTCATATTGTCTTTGTTGGCTGGATCTTTGATTGCTCTTGACCTACGATTTGCTTTCTTGAAGTAGCGAGGACGGAATAGCCCCTATCGGGATGTCTTATAACCTGCTGCTCTTCAGATATGGTACCGCTATACACTGCCCGAAGTCAAGTCTGTGAGTTAGGGGATCGAAGGCTTTCTGGATCTTTGTTCAACAAGACGCTCTAAACATGAGGAGTTAAATATTATTTCCGTCAAAAACACATTAAGGTAGAAGGCAAGAGGTGTGTTGTGTAACAGAAAGATCTTTTTACATCCTGCTGTTTGTCTTTCTCTCTCTCTCTTTTTGTTTTATTTTGTATTTCTTTATTTAAAAATCTGCGATTTACAACTCTCCCTAAAACTTTCGCTACTCTTTCTGAACAGTCAACGACATGTGACGATGAATCATATCGACCGATTAATCTGACCAACATCGGTTTGAATGGTGTTTTGATAGATCGGGTTGCTAATTCGGATTTCTGTGTTTGTTTAAAACGGTTAGGTGTTAGTGGATTTACTCTTATTTTATCAACACGTAGTCAATATTTATGTAAATATATACGAATATAAAAGTCATTATTATTTGCCATGGCATTTTTTATTGTATACTTTTTATTATTATGTTATTATATTTTTAGTTTTTTTTGTATCATCTTTTATTACCTTACTTTATCGTGCTTGTTGTGTACTTGTCTTGGAAACTGTAATTTTGGATCTAGGGTTTTTTAACGTTTTTTAACTGAATATTGTGGTTTTAGTAGTGTTAGTAGTGTTTTGTATTTTAAACTAGGTGTTCATTATTTTAATTTTTCATTTATGTTTCATTTATATCAAATAACATTTCTGATTTTGTTTCTATTGGAAATTAGCGATGCAGATTTAACACTATAAAGTTGGGTTTTTTTTCAGTGAGAGGAAAATTTTAGGTCCATTTTGTTTTTGCTTTGTTTTAGGTTTCAATGCAGTTTAAGTGTTTCATAACGACTACAGTAGTCGTAATAAACATTTCTTTCAAGGATATGATGCTATCATTTTAAAATGATTATGCATCCTGTCAATACATTTGTTTCTTTGGAGAGACAACTTCTGCAACAACGAAATTCATTTCTATTTCAGGCTTGTAATACTTCATGTTCTCATTTCTGGAGTAGACACCAATGGAATGCTCCTAAGCGCTCCTGTATTGCAGGGGAAATTAATGTTAGTTTCTTGTCTTTTTCTTTTCAGCATAGAATAACTTACTCTTCATTTCAGAGATTTAACGCTTTCACTTTCAGGTTGATTTCAGGGCTAATAACATGTTTGTTTCCATTTTTTTCAGAACAATTCGTTTTCCATTTTTACAGGGCAAACTGCTAAACCTCATTTCTAGGAATTAATAATTTCTGTTTCAGATAATTTCAGAGAGCAGACCCTTATTACAATGCGTTAGGCATTAAATTAATCATGCCTAAATACTTTTCTTTTTCATGAACATTGTTCTTTTTTGCGAGTTCTTGTATAAAATGAAATTAGCTTGGTGATCGATGGGAGATGGAAAAGAATTTGGGTTTACCATTTGGTCTTTCTATTGTTAATGCTGCATATTTGGTGAAAACAGATTTTCGACTCCATCACGCAACTGAAGGTAAATATGCATCACCATTATAAAAGTGGTTGCTTGTTACTTAAAGGATTTATTTCATAATCGAATGTTTGTCGTGTTTCATTATAGAAAACGTGTGAATAGTGGGTAATTTCTCAAAGCTTTGGCATCGATATGGCATCGATATGGAAACAAGGTATGACTGATTACATGTGTTATTAATTGAAACAGAAACATAAATTCCTAATATCCGCGTCTTTATTTTATAGATGTGAACGAAACATGGATACACATTATGGCCTTTCCCTCACGGTTTTCTCGACAGTAAAAAATGCCAGATAAAAGTGGCTCTTATGCAGTAACTGCGAGTTTTTCATCCAGAGGGTTTTCGGTTTATCGTACAGTCATAAGAAATATATAACAGAATAATACATTGTCTCCGTTTCTTAACCCATCGTATGTCAATTTGGTTTGTTTACATCTATCTCTTTCTCTGAACAAGAAGGGCAAGTGTTTGACGAACAGATGTAGGCGAAAACAGAGGATCCTATAACACAGGGTTACATAGTGCAATAAGCAATATAACAAAAAGAAGGGGGTTATGTTACACCGAATTGGGCAATTTGGGTAAAAGTTGGACTATATTTTGTTACCTAGTAAAGCAATTTTTTTTCGCATAAAATTATTGGAGCTTGATTTCATTACTTTTTGTCTTCCATTATCTTTTAAATCATACCATTTACAGTGACGTACGAATCACATTTTCTGATAATAATAATAATGATATATTTCACAGTATCTCCAAAATTTTACAATTGGCTCTTCACCTGGAAATTGAGAAAATTATGTATATGCAGCGTCTAAAAAATATTGTATATTAAAAAAATACTGGCAGAAATTAGAGAGACAGTCGTAGTATAGGACGTGGCTAGGTGTGGATAAGGTGAAGGTAGAGTAGAAGGCCCAGACAGTCGTATAACAAAAAGAATGTTGACTGAAGTTAATAAAACTAGGAAATGGGGCATGACTAAACCTAAAGACTAACGTAATGTAAACCGATGTGTAGGACCAAGTTGATGCTAGAATCGAATCGACACTTTTGCGGGAGTCTGTTGAATACCCACGAAGAATCGTATTCTTGCGAAACTGGCACTTGCATTCTGGACTCTCTGAAGCTGTTGATGAAGGTATGATGGTGCGTTCAAGAAAAGTGCGTTACCGTAATCGAGTTGACTCAGCACCAGTGATTCGGCTAGCTGCTTGCGTAGATGGTATGGTATGAATCGTTTGATACGGGACAGAGTCTTGAGGATCCCGTATGCCTTTGACGTTGCTTTCTTTACATGGGCGTTCCACTTCATATCCTCACTGAAGGTTACACCGAGGAGCTTGAATTCTTGGACACGTTCGATAGTTTTCTCGTCGAGCGATTTTATCTCGTAGTCGAACTGATGTTGCCTGGTCATTTGTTGGGTTGTAAAGAGCATAGTTTTTGTCTTTTTGGAGTTGAATAGTAGATTCTGGCTTCTCGACCATCGCTGGAGATCTTTGATATCCTTATTGATCTTCTCAACGCAATCGGCGAACTGAGGTGGTTTTGTGTGGCGATATAAACTGGTGTAATTCGCATATTGCATACATTCGGCATTAGTATTTGTTGACATGTCATGAACGTAGATGTTGAACAGAACAGGGCCGAGGATACTTCCTTGAGGGACTCCATTCAGTACAGTCAGTCTGTTCGATTCTTTGTCGTTGATCTGCACGAATTGGCGGCGATTTGATAGGTAACTTGACATGGTTAACAAAGGCTGATTTTGAGAAGTTAAGTTTATGGAGTTTTTCGATCAGTATTTCAAAGTCAACAGTGTCGAACGCTTTTGAGAAGTCAGCCATGACGGAGAGAGTAACTTCACCGCTGTCCATTGCCTTGATGATATCACTTTTGATTTTCATACACGTGGTGTTAGTACAGTGTCCTTTTCGAAAGCCGGATTGATGGTTGGAAAGAAGTTTCTGGTTTTCGATATAATCAACGATTTGCATCATTAAAATTCTCTCGTATACTTTTGATAGGATAGGGAGAATCGATATTGGCCGGTAATCTGAGGGTTCTGTCGGTTGGTCGATTTTCGGAATGGGGGTGATCTTTGAGATTTTCCATTGGTCTGGAAATGAATTCTCTTCGATTGCAGTGTTTATTTTGTGGTAAATGGGATTGAGGAAACTCCAGTCGCTCAGTACAGAACATCGTAATTATCTGACGAGTAAATACGACTTTGCTGGCATTGCTCAACGTATCAATCGTTATCTAAGTTTCGAAAGAAAGGAGAGAATGATGGTTAACGAGTCACAGTGCCTGAATATCTACAACCAGCTTAGAAGAGGGTACTACGAAGCTGAGTTTAATGTTTTTGGTAAGTGGAAATGTATAGATTTGCTATGAACAAAAATTTCTTTTAAGAATACTTAAGTCTGAGAAAATTTGATGAAATTTCCTTTAATATCATTGACATTTTTGCATTTATTTAGGAGTCCAACACGACCCGAGTATGAATTTATACGGAACGAATTATAGTGTTCATGATGGAAATGATACCCTCAACAATAACAAAGCCCAACCTAACCCATGTGTTGGACACCATGAAGCTGTTCAGAAGGATAAGATGAGGAAACCCATATCTGTTAGGATGTATTTACAACGAAACTCCACGCTCTCTCAGCAACAACGAACGCACGCACAGGAGAAGAAGGATGTTGGACTTCGCAATCCGAACATGACGAAAAGTCAATCCAAAGGAGATAACGCGAGTTTGTGTCCCGTTGATGTGAAGAGCCTAAAACGAAAGCTTGGTGTCGCCGAAAAAGACATTTATTATGACAGGAAGATGGGGAAATGCTTTCGAGCTTCTCCACCTAAACACGGCGACAGAATTGCATCGTGGGTGGCGACTCAAGCAAAATGCACACGGATTTCACCTCACCATACACGAAACGTCTGAAGGTTTGATACAAGAAACAAAAGTAACAGACGTGTATATATATGATAGGGTATTTTTGATTAGGTCTTTTCTTTTGTAATTATTTTTGTAGGGAAAAAGTTTGTAAGAATAATTAGTAAAAGAAAACATCGCATTCGGAAAAACAAACTTGGAAAAAATTTGAAGAAAAATTTGTTATCAACCGCAAATGAATGTCACTGCAATGCAATGGTTTCTCTTATTTTGATTTCTTTGGTGAGTGTATTCTTGCAATATTGCATTGCATAAGCTCAAAAATTTAATTCTTACTTTAACCTCGAACCCGGTGTCTTTTGCCGTTCCGATACATTAAACAACTATTGGAATTTTTTATTTTTATTTTTTATTTTTTATTTTTTATTTTTTTTTTTTTTTTTGACGCTAAAATTTTTTTTTTATTTTTTACAATTCTAAATTCTATTACAAAAAATTTAAATAACTCCGGAGGCATTCCCGGCACTCTACAAACCACATGTCCTAGTTTTTTCAAAAATTTCAACATTGTCCAAATCAAAGTCCATTTTCTTAACACTTCTCGAACCACGTAAACATAATATTGCTGAACGTAGCAAGCAGAACGAAAATTTAGTTCTTGACCAATGTAGGATGATACTGTAATCAATGTCTCGTTTTTCGTCGAAAATTTGTTTGCTAAGGTTGTAATGACCATTTCAGTTTCTCTCCCTTGACCTCCATAAGGGGACAATACAAAAGGGCTGAAAGAACCCTGTTTGATTTCAATAACTCGCTTATTGTATTTTCGTTTTTTCTCTTGTTCGTTGGCCTTGAAAGTATTTTCGAGTTTCTGGGAAAGGTGACTCTTTGCGAACGGATTGATGATCCTCCCAGCCGGCACAAGACGTTTTGAAGACGCCTTTAAAGGCTGAAATACACTATCATTTTTCAATGATCATTTTTCAATGATACATTCCAATGACATTGAAAATTAAAAATTTTGGCGCGAATACACTATCATTGAAAATTACAAACATGTACCCTCTGAGGAAGAAACAGCAGCTGCTGTCGTTGTTTACATTTTATCAAAAAAAAGAGTTGAACGCAGAAAACCAAAAAAAAGAAGTGCATATAATATTAATGATAATAATAATGATATATTTCACAGTATCTCCAAAATTTTACTATTGGCTCTTCACCTGGAAATTGAGAAAATTATGTATATGCAGCGTCTAAAAAATATTGTATATTAAAAAGAAAAAAAAAATACTGGCAGAAATTAGAGAGACAGTCGTAATATAGGACGTGGCTAGGTGTGGATAAGGTGAAGGTAGAGTAGAAGGCCCAGATAGTCGTAAACCAAAAAGAATGTCGACTGAAGTTAATAAAACTAGGAAATGGGACTAAACCTAAGGACTAACGTAATGTAAACCAATGTGTAGGACCAAATTGAGGTTAGAATCGAATACCAGAAAAAAAAACTGTTATATATATAAACTTATAAATTAATTCCTCCATGGCAGTAAAGATAGAAATTAGACCAAACTCAAAAACCTAAAATAGGACTAGATGAAGGTAAGGGGATATGATAAAGGAATATTGGTAGCATTGGTCTTGTTGGAAGTACGTAATAGGGCTAGGAATAATGCCAAGGATAGGAGGATTTATACTGGTAAATATACTGGTAAACTAGTCTAAAACTTAGCAAGGCTCTTTGCAAGGCCTTGGTCTAAAAAATGTTTTTTCGTTTCACTACAAAATATTTTATAATTTAATTCATCCCGACACTTTTGCGGGAGTCTGTTGAATACTCACGAAGAATCGTATTCAAAACTATTCACAACAATGTTTGGACAAGCCAACATCGTACCAGCATGTACAGGATTTCTCAAACCTTCACGGGGCGCCATTCTTTTCATTGGAAGAAAAGTCGGCCAGGCTGACGAATTTATGGACTTCCAAGCAAGCTTGACCATACTAAATTCTGATCGCTAATATATCGGTAGCCATTTCAATGAAACCACGTCTGATATGTTTCAGTAGCGGCCTCTTACGAAACTGGCACTTGCATTCTGAACTCTCTGAAGCTGTTGATGAAGGTATGATGGTGCGTTCAAGAAAAGTGCGTTACCGTAATCGAGTTGACTCAGCACCAGTGATTCGGCTAGCTGCTTGCGTAGATGGTATGGTATGAATCGTTTGATACGGGACAGAGTCTTGAGGATCCCGTATGCCTTTGACGTTGCTTTCTTTACATGGGCGTTCCACTTCATATCCTCACTGAAGGTTACACCGAGGAGCTTGAATTCTTGGACACGTTCGATAGTTTTCTCGTCGAGCGATTTTATCTCGTAGTCGAACTGATGTCGCCTGGCCATTTGTTGGGTTGTAAAGAGCATAGTTTTTGTCTTTTTGGAGTTGAATAGTAGATTCTGGCTTCTCGACCATCGCTGGAGATCTTTGATATCCTTATTGATCTTCTGGTGGTCTAGTGATCTTACATTTGACAAGTGGCGCGTGTTCATTTAAACAAGATAAGAACAGTTCATTAAAGCAGTGCAACTTATCTTCTGACGATTCAAGTCCGTAAACGGTTGCGAAGGGGAGCTTTTCAACATCGGAGACGAATGATGCAGGATTAAAGTTGGTTTCGATGCGGATGTTTTTGTTTCTTCACGTCGAACATTACATACGGACCATCATGATCGCTGATTTCGTCACAGGGAAGAACGTTTTCGTAGCTGATTTTTGGGAGGTTTGAGGCGATATGATCTATCAGCCTGCGGCCATGTCTGGTAGGTTTGCTTATGTGTTTCTTGAGGCCATGATTTTGTAAAAGTTCTCTATACTCTTGTGCAATCTCAGAGTTCTCAAGCATATCAATGTTGGTGTCACCGGTGATGATTATTGGACCTGTCCAGATTGTTGATACGTACGCCAAAAGTGTGTCGAGCTTGGTCAGCCATATACGTTTGTCTGCAAGGGTAGGGCTTGGCTGATACATAGCAGCTAAAGGAAAGGAATCGTGTTTACCTTTGATCTCCATCCACATGTGCTCGATAGTGTTGTCTCTTTCGGTGATGTCATCTCGTTTCTTGTGTTTGACCGACTCTCGAATATACATGCCGACACCGCCTCCACGTTTCTTGTCACGATGGTGGAACTTGGGGACATAGCCTTCGATTGATACATGCTTGAGGAGTTGCGGGTTGTCTTTGAGCCAGGTTTCAGACAGTGTAATAATGTCAAACTTATAACTCCAAACCATTCGTTCGAATGCAGAGAAGGTCGAGGTTATCGATTGGGTGTTGAGATGGCAGATACTGAATCGACCACGATTTTCGTTGAGGGCCCGATGATGTTCGTCTTCCTTTAGATTTTCGTGTTCACTTACTGGGATATCTGTCAAATCGCGAACACCGAAGACAACACAGTAAGCAGGCAATTGTGGCATGTCCACCGGCTAAGTTTATTAGAAACGTTTTTCACAGTTCGATACATGCATTTGACGTGAGTTGTTTGATGACAAACCTTGCATTCGAGGCGGTACGAGTTCTTGCGGACTGTTTTAGTGCAGACAGGGCAAGCAAGTGGGCCTGGATTCATTTCGATATCGCCGGAGATGATAAGTTGAAAGGTTGCCGAGTGGTTCGCGTAGAGATTGATAGGTGCACAGAATCTCCCTTTGTTGTTGTTGTTGTTGTTTTGACGTCGGATCAAGTGTTTATTTTGAACTTGAAAAGTTGATTCATTGCGAAAGTTTTCGATTTGATGTATAACAAAATACACTAGGGAACTTACGAAAGTACGACGGCAACGTGGACGACGACGTACAAGATATTCATCTTCAATGAATCACAAAAGAGCAGAAACTATACACTTGGGTTAAGAAGTTTATTTATAATGCCTTTGAAGTTTGTTTTTTGAAGTTTGAGAGACAGAATCATGAAAGAACCAAGGAACATTTATCGGAAGTACTGCCATTCTCACGTCTTCGTTTTCAGTACGACTTCAAAATATTACTTTTCACGTTGTGTGTAGAACGTGCAAATCTAATAATGATATTAGTAAAATTAAAAACATTTCCCAATAGTATAGTGTGAAACGACTCCCATTCTAAAGCAAATCTATGGAGTAAAGTGAATCTTTTGTTTGCCTCACGTCGTCGTCCACGTTGCCGTCGTAGTTTCGTAAGGTCTCTACTATCAGAATCAGCACGGTTTTCTTCATCTTCTGCAGCAAAAATCAGCACACTTCTTTTTAATTTGAGCGAAAGTTTTAAGCAAAAACAAATTTATTTTCACTCTTTTGACGTTAGTTTTGAAAAACACGTAAAGGCATGGCTAAATAGACGAAATGAACTTGGCATCTATAATACCCTCAAGCATGAACTACGTGTGGGGGAAATCGGAGAATATACGAGATTTTTAAGAATGCCACCGAATGTTTTCGATGAGCTGCTTCATCTCTTAGACGTTGATATTACAAAAAAATGAGACCCAATCCCTGTTCAAGTTAAAGCACATTGTCAAAGTTCATCCCTGAATTTTGCGAAGCTGTTTACATGCCATTAAAACTTGGTTGACTCCTCCAAATTTCAATAAATGTTTCAGTTGCTTCTTGCATCTTCATTTTCGCGTGTAAAAGTCTTCAGAATGTTGTTTTCGTTTGTGTTAGCATCTAAAATCACAGTGCGTGCAACGAACACGTGCGCGAAAACAATAGATTCGATTCGAAACAATAGAAAAAAATGACATTGGAAAATTAAAAGTTGAACATGTTGGACTTATCATTTTTCAATGTCACTGAAAATTAGAGTGTAAAAAATGACATTTTTTCCTGAATACACTGTCATTTTTCAATGATCATTGAAAAATGATCATTGAAAAAAGATAGTGTATTTCAGCCTTAATTCGTCTTAGTTTTTAATGCGTATTTATAGTCCAGGGGGGGGGGGGGGGGGGGGGGGGGGGGGGGTCAACTTCACCAAAGTGTTGGTATATGTCTAAGGTTTCAGAAAAATGATGTTTGCCATTTTGAATTTTCTTGTGGGTGTGTACTTTAAGGACCAGACTGAAGAAAGTGTTATATTTTAGCCTAAAATAAGTTATTTAAAGAAATGCCAATATCTTTTGAACTATTTGCAACCTGCACTTGAAATTCACCCAAAATGTACTTCATTAAAATTGCATTAAGACCATATAAAAGTTTGGTACAAAACAACTACTAAAAGTGCTGATATCAGCAAACATACTACAAATTTCCGCGTTTTTCTTGTTTTTTGCTGTATTGTTGTTACAATAACTACGTAGAAACTACTTCAAATGAAATATTATTTCACATGCTTGTACATTAAGGTATCCTTACAGTATGTGGAAGTTTTCATAACTTACTTATAAATACACATGAAGTTACAGGGCAAAGTTACAAGGCATCCGATAACTAAGAAAATGCAACAATTTTCCAGAAATTTGATCATATTTAAGTTATCGATATCTATTTTACCATTTGTCAATGTTTAATATTCAGAGGGCTTAAAGAATACTACTAACAGAATTAGATTCTCTTGGCTACACTAAAGGTACGTATTTCATGGTGGTGGAACTCAAATTTTCACGTTGAAAGTCTAAAGAAATAGCATCACGGAAGAAATTAACAGTCACATTCCGAAGTTTTCGGTATGTAAAGTAAAGAACGTTGATCAAACTAAATAAGAAAAACACGTAAAAGATAAAAGGAAAATCATTCATTGTCACTGAAGTCATCTTCAATGTCACTTATGTCACTTTCGCTTTCAATGTCACTTTCACCTTTGCTATCATATGATTCTTAGTTTACTTCCTCATCATTTTTGCAACTTCGACAGTCACAGAGATCTAAACATCGAAGATTTAACGCATAACATTGACATTGATTAGTACAGCAACTTCTCTTTTTACAGGAACAGGTAGTGAACTCTAGAATTTCGTCCGGAGCTGGTTTTTTAGTTATCCACTTGATGTCAAGACCGTTGTTTGATATTTCCCAGCCACAACCATTTGGATCTGCTGGAACATGTTCATTGTTTAGGGCATTTTTCCATTCATGAATTTGGTAACTTATGTGCTGCCTCAGTGCATCTTCGGTTGGAGGGATCTTTTCTGGATCGGGCATCTTCTTTCTTGATACCATGACCATGTATCTGCAATAGTTTATTCTTTTTTCATTCTTAAATCCATAGTGATAGCAAAACAATTCTTCCAAAGTTTGGAAGAGATCCTCGTCAAGCAAGTGATCGCTACCTAACACTTTGGCAGCATCCAAAAACATTTCATTTGCACAAACGACATTATACATCTTTATCTTGCCAATTCCAACTAGGGCACTGGTAGAATCACACCCAGATAGTGCATGGATGGACAGTATGGCCTGTAGAATCTTCGGACAATTTGCTGGTATGTCAACTGTTTCGGACATTTTCCATTCTAAATGCTTAAAAAGATTTGACTTCTGTGTTTTTCGAAGAGTACCATGACAATTTGCTAGAGATAGAGGTAGGACACCAAGTTCATAACGCATGACTTCCCTTAAATCTACATTTCGTTTCTGTTGAATACACAGCAGTCTCGTAAATGTTTCTCGATCTGCTCGAATTGCAACTTTTTGGTTGTTCATTTTCATAGTAGCAGTTTTCTTCTTGACATCAAATGTCTTTAGTTTGTTTTGTTTAATGACATCGTAGAACCCAACATCTCTGTTTTCAATTCTGTTTTTTACAAAGGAAGATAAACAAGATTGACCAATATTCTCAGCATTCAATAGATCTTTATGAACTTCATCCGTTGCTGTAACTCCAGATGAAAGTGATATGATGCTTGTGCTCATCTGAAATAGATTGAACCAGCTTTCTGCAAAATATAATAATAGAGTAATTATTGATATCGTTTATTGATAAAGCGAATTAAGATAACTGTAGTGTCTATTTCAATCAATGTAGAAATCAATTACTGTCTCTTCAAATCTCTTCAATCAAAAACAAATTAACTACCTATAATTTCATGACATTTCCTGACGGAATTCTCATCAAACTTCAGTCTCTTTTTTTCAAGCTCTTTTGGTACGCTATTCGAGCTATCCAAGCCAATACTCTTCCTTAAATCTGCTGCAATGGTCGCAGTGTTGTGTCTGGATAAAACCCAACGTTGAATTGAACCTGTCGATGTTGAAACTGCTTTTATACCACCAGAACCTTTTTGATCGCGATTTATAGTCTGTTCAATTACCTGGTCTGGAGGTAGCATGTTGAACTTTCCAGTGTTTCGTTTTGTAGAAAAGTTTCCCATTCGAAACTCCTGGTAGATTGACGGAAATCGTGTATGGAGTTTCTGTTGGCTAGCCCAGTAGTAGGTGAAGTGTCTGGAATAATTAGTTCGGTCGTAGGCATGCATCCAAACTAACATTCGCTCTGTTGCTTGGAGATGAAGATCCCAATTGCCTGTACGTGTAGCTTTGATGAAGTCAAGCAGAACTTGTACCATTTCAACAAAACTTTGCCAAAACACTGCCATGGGACCTAACTCTCCATTTTGGATCTTTACGTCAAATTCATCGAAGGCAACACAAACATCATCTGTGATCTCCAGGGCATTAGCTACATCTATTGGTTTTCTTTCTTGTAACAGGTTTTGAAATGCACGGGATTTGACAAGGTTCACCAACAAATCTCGTTTACCTTCTTCTTTCCGCCGTCTAATTTAGCATAATCGTCATCTGCATTTTGTGCATATTCAGTTAACGTAACCGCTGCCTCCATTGTCACACATTTAACTAAGACCTCATAACCACTTCCAGTCAATGATGTTTTTGTTTTTCTACAAACGATGCACTCAACTTTTGCGAGATTTTTCAAGCCTAAAAAATTAATAAAATTAATTCAACAAATAATTTATTTTATCTGAATTCAATTATTAGTGTTGGAAGGTATCTATTGTACGAGGTAATAAGGATTGCACCCTTAGTCTATAACTAATATAGCACAACTAATCATACATACCTGAATCGGAATTTCTTCCGCCCTTGCTTTTTTCAGTACATTCAGTCTGATTATACTTCTGCAGTGACTTGGAGTTTGTGTACCGAGAGTAACAAGTACGATGTTTTCCATA
This sequence comes from Turritopsis dohrnii, assembly GCA_027922465.2. NCBI lineage: Eukaryota > Metazoa > Cnidaria > Hydrozoa > Anthoathecata > Oceaniidae > Turritopsis > Turritopsis dohrnii. The sequence continues at coordinate 246,213 of BQMF02000146.1, read as the reverse complement.
CTTCGTTGTATCAGGAATGTGGTCATCAAAAGAATCTAGTAAACCATCCCGTCTAATTCTAGAAGCATTTGAGGCAACCTACAAAAGAGAGAAATATATACAAATACAAAAGTCCCCTTCACTTTGAACCTTTTGTTTATTTTAAAAAATTTAAAATGACAATAATTTGCACCAGCATGAATCCACTGTCAATTTCATAATTAAAAATATTACTTACTTTCCATGACTGACTTGTAAAAACAGATAGAGTTGAATCATCAGCAGTGTTGTCAACATGAATTAAACATTGAAGGTTCAAAACAGGATTTTTCTTCTTTCTCTTTCTTTTCACCGGACTGTCATCCACAATAATAGTGTTTATAATATTACTTACTAAAAGATTGAAACATTCATGGAAAACATATGTATTCGAACTTTCCATAAATCGAACGTTTTTTCCGTCCTTTGAGTCTTTGAATGAGAGAGAGAGTTTACTGTATCGATAACTTAAATATTCAAATTTCTGGAAAATTGTTGCATTTTCTTAGTTATCGGATGCCTTGTAACTTTGCCCTGTAACTTCATGTGTATTTATAAGTAAGTTATGAAAACTTCCACATACTGTAAGGATACCTTAATGTACAAGCATGTGAAATAATATTTCATTTGAAGTAGTTTCTACGTAGTTATTGTAACAACAATACAGCAAAAAACAAGAAAAACGCGGAAATTTGTAGTATTTTTGCTGATATCAGCACTTTTAGTAGTTGTTTTGTACCAAACTTTTATATGGCCTTAATGCAATTTTAATGAAGTACATTTTGGGTGAATTTCAAGTGCAGGTTGCAAATAGTTCAAAAGATATTGGCATTTCTTTAAATAACTTATTTTAGGCTAAAATATAACACTTTCTTCAGTCTGGTCCTTAAAGTACACACCCACAAGAAAATTCAAAATGGCAAACATCATTGTTTTGAAACCTTAGACATATACCAACACTTTGGTGAAGGTTACAATTTGCCCCAATGATAGTCCTAGTTGACCCCCCTAGCTCCTGGACTATTAAGACGTCCTTGAATTTCGATTTTGCGCGTGGCGGGAAGAAATGACGGGGGTAAATGTTAATAGTGTATTCGTAAATATTGATATAAAAGTTTCAAACTTGTCAGTTTTTTTTTAATTTTACAAAAGCAACTATTATATCTTTCTTTTAAGTAGCAAAAAAAATTTACATTTCATTGGTAAAAAGCTTTGAAACATCTCCTAACATTATCGGATCTCCCGTTCGTCAATTTTACAAAATATTTCTGGAAGTTGTGATTTCTCATTGCATAAATCAAGACTTCACTGATAAATCGGTAAGTGTTTTTTACTTTTTAAATATAATTTTTAAATATATAAATCTATATAATTTTGTTACTTGAGATTAAGTCGCAATGTTTATGTTAGCTTTAGGACGTGAGTAGTCAGTAGTGGAAGATTTATGCTTGATTTCTAAGGATTTCTGGCAATATTTCAAGTTTTGAGTTTTGTTGTTTAACTTTATATAGCAACTTACTGACTTTCCTGTTTCATTCCGTGAGAGATTTTTTCTGTTTCAATTTGCTTTGTCGTTGGTTTAATGTAGTAGTAGAAGTGTAGTAATGTAATGAAGTGATTTGTGGATGGCTGATAGATGATGACTGTGATGTTTTTGCTTGTAGTTACTTCAGAATATTGACATGATTAAAAGTGATCCTAGCAGTATAATGTAGTACCATGAAATTATGGAATCCTTTTTGAGGGGGAAAATCATAACAAGTTATAATTTCTAGTAAATAAATCAGTAATTCATCACAAATTTATCTGTAGTAATCATTTCTGATTAATAACTCACTACCAATATGTAGAAACCATCCACAATGACATTACAAAAGTTTTAGAACAAATTTTCGAACGCGTGAAATATTTTTTTTCCATTCAGAACTTTGATGGATGCAAAGTTTAGTTTAGACATTTTTAAAGTTTAGACATTTCACTTTGATTAAGATACTCCAGATTTATTTATTTTACCCAATAAGGAGCACAATAACGAGTTTTTGGAAAAGTTTGTCTGTCATATTTGTTTTTATATTCAAGATATAAAGATATAAATACATCAGTATCTATGTTATTCTTGTGTTTCTTGCACTGATATTTAATTTTTGTGCTTGTTAAGAGTTTGTTGTTCTGTCATATATACACTTCGCTGATGTTTCGAAATGTCTATGGAGTTTAATGATAGACATGAATGTTTTGCCTGTTTTTCAGGTTTCAGTCAATCCAAGTAAATAGATCAGATTTCCAGTACGCTGTTAATTTAATACTGAAATGGTAATTAACTTCTTTAATTTAATTTTCATGCTTTTCTATACTTGTTGCACACATTACTTTATTGTATGTATCCTTTCTGCATTCTGTTTGTTCTGTTCTGCTAAAAGTGTTTATCATTCTTTATTTAGATTAGATTGTTCTCTTAACATGATAACAAAAATAAAGTGAAAAGAAAAGATTATGGGTCATTCCATGTCAAATGAGAAAGGCCATGTCACCCACCCCTTCAGAATTTGCTCATTTTTGGTATGTGAACTTGTATCAATGAGAGAAACTCCTGTACCAAATTTCAGCTCAATATCTCCAGCGGTTCCAGAGATATACAGAGGTAGACACTCAGTCCCAGGCCCTTTTTCAGCTTATTTTCTCAGCGCCGCATAATTTTCTGGTTACTGGACGTCAGTCTTTTAGCAATTAAATTTGTTCTAGCTGTTAGAGTTTGTTGTTTTTGTAACATTTTTATACCTGTTGTCATCTTGTTAAGCATTGACATGTTAATCATTTTCGTCATCACTTCCCCAATTATCACTGTCGCTGTCACTGCTATCAGCTTCTTCGTTATCTGAATCTAGCAAAAAATGAAAGTCTCCTTTCAATATAAGGTGTAATCCAATATGGTTCTAGGACATTTTGCATAAGTTCCTTTGAATGGTTTATGATATTGGATTGACAATAGAAAAAACAGCAATGTAAGTACTACAAGTTTGAGAAACTGTAATCCGTATTATAGAAAACCTTGAGTTACTTTGACAGTTTGTTCTATTTCAAACAACGATTATCGTACCATTTTCTTCACCATCACTACAATCATGGCCTTCTTCCTCTATTACAACGTCCAGTGACTTTGGACAACATTCTCCACTGTACCAAACTATTTCATACTTCTCTTCTTTTAAAGACCAACCAAATTCTAATGGGGTAATCAGTGGTGGATGCGGAGATACAGATGATAACCATGTATTAGCCACGTAAATAACTCTCTTAATTTTTTCTTCCAACACTCGCCGACAAGGAGGCATACAACTTGCATCTAACTTCTTAACAGTGGATATCCTTTTATCTCCTTTAGCTTCTGGTTTATACTTCTTCAAAAACATTTCAAACCTTGCTTGGTTAACATCTTGTAACTTCTTCATGCCGTAGATTGAGCATACAAATTTTTCCATTGCATTCATGATGTCATTATCGATAACGGTGGTTCCACTCAATTGTTTAAATACTGCTTGAAAAACTTCCGACTTTTCCAATACCATTAAAGGCCTGACTTTACCTTTTCTTGAAAACGATGCCGTATAATCTGAGCCAGTGAATGCATGATAAGCTGGTAGGGCGGCACAAATTTTCGTTCCAAGTTCTGTGTACAACTGGTTAATGTTGATGTATCTTAGATTATTTGCGGAGTCTTTCCCAGCTTCTATCCAGATGCTGATATCTTTGTGGTAGTATTGTTTACACGCAAGTCCAATGATGAGACAGTCTGTGTCATCAGTTCTTACTACAACATTCGATGGGGATGGTACCAATGAGATATGGAAAAACATGCGACTATCTGCTTCTTCATGTGTTGAAAATAGTTCAAGTGCCTCTTCTCGAAAAATGGATCCATTAACAACACTAAATTTGTAACATGTGTCATTATAATTCGCAAATAAAACTTTGTTGCCCAGTATGGGAATACACACATCTTCTTTCCAACTCTCTATAAGGAACAATACTAGAGATTCTTTGAAGCTGGCATTTCTAAGAACTGCTAACCAGTTCTGTGGGCGCTTTTGATTTTCTCCTTTTATTTGGTATGAGATACATCCAGTTTGAGTTGTTCTCGATGCTCTTTCAACATCCTTTATCGACGGTTGTATCCATTTATCTGACATAAAGTGCACAACTTGGCCCTCAGATTCCATTATTTTTCTGAGCAGGTACAGAGCAATGCCGCCAAACGTAGCTGGTAAATTTACATGCAAATGTAAGAAAAACATCGCATCGATTACTGTAACATCTACATAAGATGGTCCTTGACTAACTATTTTCGCCTCCAGGTACTTTAAAAGCGCTGATTTCGGTGTCTTGTGAAACAACCCATCCACGTGACAAAGGGATAACGGCAACGGAGTTAATGGATACGTCAGAACCTCTGCCAAGTCTACCTTTTTCTCAAGGGACAAGTACAAGATACTCCCAAAGAGATCTCTCATCAAACAAGCTGAAACCACTTTTCCATCCGTCTTCTTAATTCGTTTTCTGCCTAATTCAGTCGCAAATGTCTGAAGGTTCTGTTTCTTGATAGGTGCTTCAAATCTAGAGGTGTCCTCGAGGCACTCTTCAATAAACGTTTTCCTTGCTTTATCACCAATGTTTTTGATATTCAGCAAAAACATCTCAGTATCATCATTTGCAGCTTTTCCACTTCCAAGGTTGTAAAGGTGATCTTTATCTACATTTTGATCAAACGGATTCATTGTGTTTTTCAGCATCGTCTTGATGTTTTCTAAAGCTCTGTTATCACTTTTCACTTTGTAGTTTTTTAAGTCTTTTGTTGTATCTTCCTTGTTTGAGAGACCAAACTCCTCAAATACATTTGAAATGATTGACATACGTAAGAAATGAGACTCAGCCCAGCGTTGTCGTGCAGAAATAGAGTCGGTTAAGTATGATATTCCCATGCGTTGGCTGGCTGCATCAGCATTAATTGTTTGTTCTAATGTTAAGTCGACAGGAATGCGGGAAAATGGCTTTAAGGTCCTTTTGATGCCAAACCAACCTTTTTTAAAATCCTCATAAACAGCTTGATGTGATTCGGGAAGTCTCAGCAGATTATCGTGATAACGGACCATCCACCGGGCATAGTTGTGATGATTAAGTGCGAAAAAGTAGTTTGTCAATTTTGGTAGCACAGCCACAAACATCTCAAAGTCTCCCAGCCGGATACTTCTTGTAAAATCGTGGTAGTCCTGGACCATGTTAATGTAATTCATCCAAAACTGAGCTGTTTTTCCGTGATTTCCAGCATTCCTATCTTTAGTATATTTGATATATTCATCATAAAACTCAGTAAGCTCTTTGGACACTTCTCCTTTTTCAAAACGGGATCTTCTATCTCCTTGCGCTTTTCTAAGTCTGTCCATTTCAGCAGCAAGTCTGTCTTGCACTTCAATTCCATCTTCTCTGTTTTTAATAAACTGCTCAAAATGTAAACTTTCAAGAGCAAGTGCTAGAAGCTCATGCAGTCGTTTGGCGCGTTTGTAGCTTATTGAGCTACCAACGAAAGTAGAAAGTGAGCCTTGAGCCAATACTTCGCATTTAAAATTTGTGGTCGTTTAAAATTTGTGGTCTACCAGACTCGTTTAAGACTTTTGAAAATGCTTTAAAGAGAGCCATTTCAATGTGAAATGACCCTAAGTGAATGAACAGTTTGTCAAATACTGGCCTTTCTTCAAACTGTATTTGTAGAGCGACCTTTGCAATCGCTAAATCATATGTAACTGCTATAGACTCACGTTGACATTCTTCTGCAATTTTCAACGATCTTCTCATTGTCTCTACGACCACTGAATTTGAGGTTGGGGATTGATTAATCTGTGGCAGGTAAAAGATCTTTTGACTTTGCTGAACTTGCAAATCTCTCTGCGCGTTCCATCCTACCCACATAGGCGTTGACTTTTCAGGATTGGTGAGCACATCAATCATCCACATCTTGTCCTTAAACAATGAGTCATCTATTCTTGAAGTAGCATTTTCCGTAGGTACTTTTTTGTGATCATCTTCAGGTAACAATGATGCGCCTTTCATCTTTGGTTTCTTTCGATAGGGTTGAATACTCAGCCCGGAAGCCTTAAGTACGCGTCTTTTCCGCTTTCTTACCAAAGCCATTCCTGTTTGTTCAACCTTTTTCATACCACCAACTGTATGTTCATCTTCATGAGACTGTTCAGCAACTTGAAGGTCAACAACTTCTTCTACTGGAGCTACTTGGTAAGCAATACCCACAGTGTCGTGTAGGGTGTTTTTACCGCTGCTTGTTTCCACAAATCGGTCATAATTATCCCAGGCTACTCCTGTTCCAACAGTACTCAACAAATCCATTCCAAACGGTGTACTAACATTTCGCTTTCTTGCTTCAAATGTCATTTCAGTTTCTAGTTCAACAACAGTGTGGTAACTCGAACAATGACCCATGCGATTCATTAATTCAATAATTCTTCTGCTGCTCGTTTTTGTAAATTTCGTGGAATAGAGAAAAGTTTTTATTACTTCCAGAAAGTTCGGAATATGGGAATAACTGAGGACAGCTGACCCACACTCACCCCCGGAATTTTTGGTAAGCTATTGGTCCAATGGTTACTTTATACCATAAGCTTCCACCGTGCAAAGTTTCAGCCATTTTCGTTATGGGTTAGAAAAGTGTTAACCCTTTGAGGTGACGTCACAGAAATAATCAAGGCCAGCTGACCAGCTGTTACCCCCGGATTTTTCGGTAAGTTCTTTGACCAATTATCTCGTCATCACATAGGCTTTCTCTAAGCAGAATTTCAGCCATTTACCAGATGGGTTTAGCTGCTGCAAAATTTCGGGTCCTTGCTGGGGAGCTGACCCAGCCTTACCCCCGGATATTTTGGTAAGTTATTAAATTTTTCAAAGTCATTAAACAAGTACTTTATTCCCTGCAATTTATGTCCATTTACGGAATGGGTTACCTTTATGTAAATTTTTGGGGAATTAGGGGGTCCATGGGAACCAGACCCCCCCACAGCGGGAGCAGCTGACCGAGTTAAAAATGCTTTAACTGATACTTAGTGTCCGTTGGTGATGTCAAACCTTCTGTGCCAAATGGGTTAGGCAAACATGTCACTGGCTCTTGGACTAATACTCTAATTCCAGATTTAAAATTGAGATCAGAAAATTTCTATGAAAATCAACAGTTCCGGAGATAAATGCAATAAAAAATTCTGCCAAACATATAGGAAAAAAATTTTTTTGCCAAAGTTATCTACATATATATAGCTACTAATATATTGAAAATTGCTTTGGTTATATTTTCCTAACTCAAATAAATGACTTTCCAATTTTCCCTATTTTTAACAAAAAAAAAATACTTTTTTGAATTGAAGTTACTAATCAACGCCTTATAGTAACTCAACTTTATGATCAAGATAATTGCTCTGAGATAAAATTGGTAAAATCTGGATAACCCTATCTGAAATTTTATTTCATCTGATTGAAAATGATTGATACAATACAATAAAGAAAGAAAAAGTAAGAGTAAACTTAAAACCAGACGAAGCCATTGTTATAGGTGACTTCGCCGAAAATTATTCTTTTTTCACAATGTTCCTTGCATCCAATTGCTATTTACTATACAAATGGTGAACAGCTAAAATCTCATTCGATTCGTTTCATCTCCGATCATGATTGTTGTTGATTTTGTACATGTCGTAGTTGGTGAGTTTTGTCAAAAGCTTTTTGGTTAAGGACTTGTGTCAGTTCACTATTTTTCTGATGGTTGCGCTGGACAATACAAAAACTGTAGAAACGTTTTAAATCTTTGCAACCATACGGATGACTTTGGTGTAGATGGAACATGGTCGTTCTTTGCACCTAGTCATGGAAAGTCGTCTTGCAATGGAATTTTTATAACGTCTTAAAGACGTCTTGAAAAGACGTTTTCTAAACGGACAAATCCGACCAGTTTAAGACGGATTTAAGACGTCTTGGAAGACGTCTTAAGACGTTTTTAAAACGTCTTTTTGCCGGCTGGGTTACGTCGAAGAATGCAAGTTGTCCCCTTTGCCAAAAACCTCTCACTGATACATCTAGGCGAGCTTCATCTGATTTGTTAGATCCTCTGGATAATGCTTCTCCACTCAGTGGCCGCAAGTGAGGCTCGGTGCATACGTCATTATGCACTTGAGAAAGAAGGTCGGCGAGAAGATCTCTAATCTCGTCATGACGTTGATGGATGAATCCTCCTTTTGCACACGACAAGGCATGATCGACATCGAAGCGCTGACCACATGCACATTTTGATGGGAGATACTTGGGTGTCCATCGATACCTCAAACACAGGGAGTCAAAGAATTCTCTTTTATTGAGACAGAAGCCTTCGCTTTCAACTGGCACGATCGTAAGCCAGCTCGAACCACCCTTGGCACATGCGAGGTCGTTTGCTCTTTGTTGATCTAGTGTCATTATTTCTCTCAAAGATCTGAGAGTTTCATTTTCTCGATCAGCTTTGGATTTCAACAATTCGTTCTTGGCTTTTTTGTTGTCTTCTGTTATCTCAATGTTGTTTCGGTTTTGATTCTTGATTCTGCTCGATAGATTGCGAGTCATCCTTTGAGAATTGGAGAACTCGTTTGTTGACCATGAGCTGAAGATGGGAATGGATAGGCCACCCTTTCTTGGTGGTAACGATAGCAGCAGCCGTTCGTCCTGGGAACAGTGATGACCATCAGTGATTGTTGGGATGAATACAGTGTCAAGAATATGATCTGTACCTTGGAATAGACAAGAGAGCCTTGGGCCGAAGTTGGAGTGCTTTTACGTTTTTATTTCCAGAATTTTAATTTTGTTTTTATGGAAAAAAATATCATAAATAAATTTAGGAAAGTTTTTTCTTTAGTTGAATTACCATGTCCGTACGCAGGATTACTGCCGTTTCTCTTGAAAATATAATTAACACAAAAGCTCATTATAGAATACAGCGTTCGTTTTATAATAGCAGCGTATATATCATCCCATGTTCTTATATCCTATGTGTATGTACATCTTAAAACGCCTCTTCATTTCGCCCTAAACATATAAAAAGGGAGGCCATTATCCTGAAAGTTTGAATAAAGATTTTCTTCTGAACTTTGACATTATGAGGCCTCCTGAACATTATCAGAGACTTTTTGAAACTGATAGTTTAAACAGATCTATCAACTCATTCAGTACACAGTAACGGATGTAAACAGATGTAGGAGCATCTGAATGAAAATCGACAGTACATCCAAAACAGCAACAGTATGTCATGCTGCATACTACTTCCACGATCTGTTGTCTCTTCTAAATCAAAGAATTGAATGGTTAAAGGGGTCATTGATGGGGTCTTAAATCGCGGAACCACGTTTGTTAAATCATATGTATACCGGAGGTCTCTCTTGCCTCGATCTGAGAATTTGGCTTTTCTAGCATTTCTAACATGCAGACTAAAACCTTCAAACAAATATCAGGGTAAGCGAATTATTTGAAGATCAGTAGCTTAACAAAACTTTCAAGAATAAAACCTTATATCCATAGTTCATTTGAGAATGGTGATTGTGCACTATATAGATGCATATCATTCCTTTAATGTTTTTTTCTATGTTTATTCCTTTAATTGCGTTAACCAAAAATGTTACCTTCAACAACGAACGCACGATTTTCATCGTCTATGTTAATCACCAAAATGCTCGTTTGTCTGTAGAGTTAGTTTGTAGACCTCCCACTTCCGCTCAAGTTTAAGTGTGATGGGAAGTGGGTTGTTGATTTCATGAAAGAGTTTACGGGCAACTTTACTGACATGTTTTTGCTGGTCATCTTGTTGATGACGAGAATGAAGCTGATGAAAGTGGTAGAATTTGATACAGTCCACATCAAAGAATGAGAGAAGATTTTGGAGAGTCAAGCAGTGACGATGAGCACGAGAGAAAAAGTGAACGTGATCAGACGGAAATGGATTTATTAGTAGAAACACCTGTGAGTATTCTATGGAAAATAAAAATATTTACCTTGAAATATATTTAGAATATATATCTTAAAAATGGTACGTTCTATAAATCTTCTATAAATCGGGGAAAATTTAATTGTTACTACTAACAGATACAGGACCTTTATAACAAGCGTTTCGTCCCAGTAATGACATTACCCTCTGTTTTGCCTTAACAGTCACGGTGACAGTTTATAAGGTTTTATTGCCCAAGAAACTAAAGATGGAGGTGATTAAGGAACAACAATGCAAAAAAAAAAAAAAAAAAAAAAATTGAAGAAACCAAAAACTAATCGCAGGAAAAAACTAATCGCGAGTTGAAAATTTTCTGTAATTTTGAATTTAGAATATGCCTTGGCGGAAACTTTCGCGAAAAAGACCAAAAAAACGTGAAACTCGCGAAAGTTTCTGCCTCTAAAAGTATAGCATGAAAGGAGGGAAAAAGCATACGTGTATAGAAACGTTAATTTGAAAAGAATCAATTTGTTATAAAAATCAAAAATTAGAAATGAAGTTCACAGTACCATTTGATCTTAAATCATTTTTTTCAATTTCTCGAAATATCAAAAATTGAATTCTTATTCAATTTTCAATTTTTGTTTCATTATATTTTGAAGTGGGGGATTTATATTCGAAAACCTTACATGAATATTTCTAGCTTAATTAACGCATATTTTGCATATATTTAGTACAGTCACGTGCTTCACGTTGAGTCACGTGATGCTGTTGATGATGTACCGGAAGTTATGTTTTACAACTGTATCAAAAAACATAAAATCTGCCGCATCGCACTTTTTGCTATTCATTACAAAAAGTGTCGCTGTTGAATGTGTCATCTTTGGAAGAAATTAAGACATTGCAACAACGAACTGCATTACCTCGTGGTTTTTCTAATTCCCGTTTATTTTAAGATAGGGAAAGAAAGTTTATACAGCCCATCAGAAGTCGATAAGATGGTATTCAGAGGGATTTCTGAGGTAATTTTTCTCTCTCTTTTGTGCCCTGCGTTTTCACTGTTCTCACTAAAGTTATCATAATATAGCTTTTTGCTGCTATGTATAGGGAGGAGAGTCCTATGGTAGAAAAATGATGACTGGATTGCTACCTGTAGTGAGGGGTTTCACAATGCCACAAACGTTGCGAGGTTGCACTTGTACATGCTGACAGGTTTACCGTTTTCACTGAGATCAACAAAAACAACTTTGACAACTACAAGAGCATTCTGCGTTAGTCCTGTGGATAGGCGTGGAGTTGACATGGTTGTTGTTTGTGAAGATGGAGTCAACAAAACGGATTGTAATGGCGGTTGAAAAAAGATTAGAGATTGCGACAGTTCCTCCTGATTTATCACCATGCACAATGAATATCGTCCCAGAAACGTAATCTTCAAATTCGAAAATAGCACTGGTGGGAAACTCAGTACATCCGGATCGCTGGTCGACTATGTACAAGCTTGTATGTTCAATCTTAAGAAAGAAGATGAAAAGTATTATACGTATTTTGTTGCACGTTGGAAATAATGTGAACATAGAAATGCTTACCAAAAACTTCCTAGCCAGATTAGAAACAGTGGCTTGACTTGAATGTTTCAGACAAGTGATTCGAATTTTTCGGACAACGGAACGTGAACCCCCGTCTTTTTTAAGCCAATCAGAAAGAATGTTGATGGCCAGTGTAAAACCATTCTTCCACTTTGCTTATTTAACATAGCACAAGACATAATTAAATCAATTTTCAGAATTAAATAATATAGGAAAGTCGCAACAAATTTAGAATTTGAAAATTGAAATCCATTTTCAATTTTTCCAAAAAATTGAAAATGGATGTGAAAATCAAATTATATCAGAAAATGCGATTATCTGTTTTCAAAGTTCACAAAAATTGATATTTTTTAATTAACGTTTCTATACACGGACGAAAAAGGACAAGAAAAAAACTAAAAGAAAGAAAAGAAAGGATAATAAAATAACAATATTTAACCTGAATAGTGAATTCAAATTGTTTATGTAGAATTCTACCGCTCGATAAAGGAACGTCGAAAGGACTACTGAGGTTTGAACCAAGATTTTAAAGATCATTAAAAGATTTAAACGATAGCTTGAAAAGTTGGATTATTGCAATAGGTAATAGTTTTCAACTGAGTTTTTTTATATGAACAAAACAAATCGTGAAGATCTGATGATTCCATATCTTAACTTGTGTTCGCTCAAATGACTGAAAGCAACCATCAGTCGAGTAACCAAAACAGGTCCTCGGTTGTTATGCACTATAACTGTTGAGACAGGATAAGGACGGATGAAGTAAAGAATATCGATCTTCAAAAAAGAAATAGAAGGATAATTCCTTATGCGATCATCTAGGTTTTTTATTCTAGTTTACCCCTCCTAAGCCTGACTACCGATTTTAACTAGACCATAGGCACTTCGAGAGGAGGGATTACCATCCCATTACCATTCCATCTGATATTCATCACAATTTGGCGCTGTTTCTTACTAATACGTCACCCAGTCCCATTAACCCCGAAGCATCCGAAGATTTCACAGGGAAACGGGCTTGGGCACCAGGGACGCAGCCGGTTGTATTTGTGTTTGTCCAGAGAAAGACTCGAATCAGGAACCTCTGGTGTTCCAGCCGAACGCGTTACCGTTATGCCACTGATGCTTCACTTTTGCTTTGTGGAAATCAAGTTTTGGATTGTGATTTTTTGGTTTGCATTCCCTTAACCTCAGGAAGATAATCACATGTTTTCGTTCATTGAAACTTTTTTATCAGATTTTCTCGCGAAATGTTTTGTGAACTAAAATCACGAGATGAACCTATTATGAATCAGAAACTGAAATATTACCATGGTTGCGTAGTGTTTAGAATCCTTCGAATCGAATGCTTGAAATTCACAAGACAGAAACAGTTATACTTCCAGATGTTGAAGAGTTTTATTTACAACACGTCAAATCATTATATAAAGAAGTAGCCTGCTTGAAAAATCTCACTAAAGAAATTCCCTTTTCTGGACAAACCAATCAGAAAACTTTCAAATATACAGAGAGCATCTTTTATGCTCAATACGGGGCAGCCAAAAGTCAAACACTACTTGAATAGCCTGCCTGCATAGCACCTTATATGGCCAAAATTTATTAAAGGAAAAGCTATCGTTACCAGTATTGATAGTTCTCATTCCACACCCTTGTAAAACACTCGGTAAACAAGGTCACCATAGCAACAAAACATTCTATCGTAATAAAATGTGAATAGAAGCATTTCAAGTGAAAAATCCACCGAAGAACATTTCACACAGATGAAAAGCGATGCCCGTTGTAGATAAACGCTTTGCATGTTTTATCTTTAATATCGATATCTGTCGTGTTATTCCTAGCATCTATCTAGAAAAAACAAAAAGGAAAAATATCACCAATTTCTAACCATAAACATTTTTGATTTTGCTCAGTAGTAAACTATGGTTTCTTAGTATCAATATTATGCAAATACAACCTGCAATATGTACTCTATTATTATATTCACTGTGTGGAGGTAAATTTATATTTATGTTGCTGTTGCTTCCCTCTTCTATTTTATTTTCGTAGAGTTTACAATCTCCGCTAGACGTTAAACCACCTCCAAACTAATTTTTCTGATTTCACTATACCAATGTTATACCTTACGAATGTAGTTTGAAAAATTTCAGATTTCTATCTGTGCTTCGAAATCAGTAGTGTTACCTTGTGAAAAAATGCCTAAACAAGTTCAGCGCATAAACGATATAGGTTAATGTGGAACAAGAAGCCGCTTGGCTTGAAGACTTCAGGACGTGACACAACGATGCATAGTTAGTCTCAAAAATACAACGTTGCCGAATTGCCAAATTATGTTCAAATCTAATAAAATGACTGGCAAATTCAAAATCAACAACTTCTAATTGTGCGTTGTAGAAAGTTTTATGAATATTGCAGAACTTTCTAAGTTTGATTCAAATTTGGCCTGAATTACCCATTTCTCGTCAAATCTGACAAAATGACTGACAAATTCGTAATCAGCACCTTTTAAATGTGATCGACGCAAAATTTTTTGAGATTTGAAGAACTTTCTAAATTTGGTCCAAATTTGACCTAAATTGCCCAATTCTAGTAAAACCTGGCAAAATCATTGTCAAATTCGAAATCAGCACCTTTCAATTGTGATCCGTGCAAAATTTCATGAAAATTGAAGAACTTTCGAAATTTGGTCCAAATTTGACCTGAATTGCCCAATTTTAGTAAAATCTGGCAAAATCATTGTCAAATTCGAAATCAGCACCTTTCAATTGTGATCCGTGCAAAATTTCATGAAAATTGAAGAACTTTCGAAATTTGGTCCAAATTTGACCTGAATTGCCCAATTTTAGTAAAATCTGGCAAAATCATTGTCAAATTCGAAATCAGCACCTTTCAATTGTGATCCGTGCAAATTTTTGCGAAAATTGAAGAACTTTCGAAATTTGGCCCAAATTTGGCCTAAATTGGCCAATTTTAGTCAAACCTGACAAAATCATTGCCAAATTTGAAATCACCACCTTTCAAATGTGATCCGTGCAAAATTTCATGAAAATTGAAGAACTTTCGAAATTTGGCCCAAATTTGGCCTAAATTGGCCAATTTTAGTCAAACCTGGCAATATCATTGTCAAATTTGAAATCAGCACCTTTCAATTGTGATCCGTGCAAAATTTCATGAAAATTGAAGAACTTTCGAAATTTGGTCCAAATTTGACCTGAATTGCCCAATTTTAGTAAAATCTGGCAAAATCATTGTCAAATTTTTGAAATCAGCACCTTTCAATTGTGATCCGTGCAAAATTTCATGAAAATTGAAGAACTTTCGAAATTTGGTCCAAATTTGACCTGAATTGCCCAATTTTAGTAAAATCTGGCAAAATCATTGTCAAATTCGAAATCAGCACCTTTCAATTGTGATCCGTGCAAATTTTTGCGAAAATTGAAGAACTTTCGAAATTTGGCCCAAATTTGGCCTAAATTGGCCAATTTTAGTCAAACCTGACAAAATCATTGCCAAATTTGAAATCACCACCTTTCAAATGTGATCCGTGCAAAATTTCATGAAAATTGAAGAACTTTCGAAATTTGGCCCAAATTTGGCCTAAATTGGCCAATTTTAGTCAAACCTGGCAATATCATTGTCAAATTTGAAATCAGCACCTTTCAATTGTGATCCGTGCAAAATTTCATGAAAATTGAAGAACTTTCGAAATTTGGTCCAAATTTGGCCTAAATTGGCCAATTTTAGTCAAACCTGACAAAATCATTGCCAAATTTGAAATCACCACCTTTCAAATGTGATCCGTGCAAAATTTCATGAAAATTGAAGAACTTTCGAAATTTGGCCCAAATTTGGCCTAAATTGGCCAATTTTAGTCAAACCTGGCAATATCATTGTCAAATTTGAAATCAGCACCTTTCAATTGTGATCCGTGCAAAATTTCATGAAAATTGAAGAACTTTCGAAATTTGGTCGAAATTTGGCCTAAATTGGCCAATTTTAGTCAAACCTGGCAAAATCATTGTCAAATTTTTGAAATCAGCACCTTTCAATTGTGATCCGTGCAAAATTTCATGAAAATTGAAGAACTTTCGAAATTTGGCCCAAATTTGGCCTAAATTGGCCAATTTTAGTCAAACCTGGCAATATCATTGTCAAATTTGAAATCAGCACCTTTCAATTGTGATCCGTGCAAAATTTCATGAAAATTGAAGAACTTTCGAAATTTGGCCCAAATTTGGCCTAAATTGGCCAATTTTAGTCAAACCTGGCAATATCATTGTCAAATTTGAAATCAGCACCTTTCAATTGTGATCCGTGCAAATTTTCATGAAAATTGAAGAACTTTCGAAATTTGGTCCAAATTTGGCCTAAATTGGCCAATTTTAGTCAAACCTGGCAATATCATTGTCAAATTTGAAATCAGCACCTTTCAATTGTGATCCGTGCAAAATTTCATGAAAATTGGTCAACTGGAAGTCCTAATTTGACCGAATTTGCGAATTCGGCAACGATGTCATGTAAACGTTGCACGAAAACGTTCATAACTTGGAGGAGTAGTAGTAGTAGTAGTAGTAGGAGGAGGAGGAGAAACACGGGTATTTTAAAGACTTTACTCCACCATGGGTGTCCTAAAGTCAAAAAACCCGAAAAGTATTCTTCATTCACCTCCTAAACCAACCATACCAGGCTAATATTTTGAAACGGGAAAAGAATGATAAGTCAGTTTATTATTGAAAACTACCGTGTAACAGCCATCACGAAAAGCTGGATGATGAACAAACCCAAAAACTGGCTTTCCTTACTTCGTGAAACTACTATGGTTATTATCATCATGATTATACATACAAAGCAAAGTTTTGAGTAAATAAATTAATAGTAGTGCAGATGCTCCTTTCTTAGGAAAAGTTTTGGATGTTTTCGGAATTTCCAATAAAAAAAGTCAAGTATACTTTAATTTATCTCTGTTGTGAATTGAAGTACATAAAGTGAGAGAGTTGGGTACTAGGACGCTGTGGGTTTTGGGGAGATGGTTACTAGGTCGCTGTGGGTTTTGGGGGGATCAGCTGTTTCTGAGTTTGGTTGAAGATTATGTCAGTTTTCTTTCATAGCATTTATCATTTATAACTTCAAGTTTCTAAAATAATACTAAACGATCCCTTAATTTGCAACCACGACTCAGCAACAATATTATAATGAAGTAAGCACGTAGGTAGATCCTCTGTTACATAGCGATTTTATGTTGTAATATCTTCTATGATTGCATAATAAAAATAAAAGTTGTTTTTTTTCACCAGTTTCCAAAAATATGATTTTACTAACAGTACAACAATAACTTTGATGTGATACATCCGAACGGAACGCGCGTAAAACCTTCCTTCCAGGCGTCTTGCCTTTAATTAGCACGGGGGACTGGACTATTTTTTTGCTTTACATCTCATAATCTCCTCCCGCGCCTATACATACAAGCAGGATAGCTAAGATGGCGTGAATTCAGGGACTGCGGAGAAGAATTTTATTTGACTAATTAGCTAATTAGGATCAAGAAAATTTTGCGAATTTTATTGGACTACAATAGCTGAAACTGTAAAAATCCCTAAACCCACAAAATTATTGTTGGGGGTTGGGCTATAGCCCCCCTTAGCTACCCTGGGATGGGTTTTTCTCAAGTACTAAAGAAGATGCAATTAACTACTTTCATGATTTCTTTCAAAACAATTCTAGTTATAACAATAATTTAAATGGTTGAATTATCAAATAGAAAATAAATAAACAAACAAATAAACAAACAAACAAATAAACAAATAAATAAATACGTTTTTTTAACAACATAAATTCATCAAAACTAGGCTGAAAAAGAGGTATGCAGAAAAGTTCGGTAGTTACATAACAAGTTTTTCAAAAACATGATCTAGATTCCAAGCAAGTTATTTTACCAAAAAGAAAAGAAAAGTCTTGTAGAATTCAGTCGAAATAAAGAATTTTGCTTATTAAGCAGTTTTCTAACATATCATATTTGTATTTATTATATTAAGTGCTTCGTATGAAAAAAATACGCTGTTTTTCCTGTCTTGATGGACCTTAAGAAGCAACACGGACAGAAACGTTTTCCAGAAAGAAGTATGCATGTCCACATGACAGTTCTATTTTGTGATTGCTAAAACACACAAGTGAAAACTGGCCTTAAATACAACCGAATTTCTCTGATTTAACCACAACGAATGGCAGAAAATTCAAAAGAAAACGATATACTGACAAATAAAAGTATATAAACGGTGAAGACTTCGCCACACCTTTCTTAGTAGCAGGAGCATTTTTTAATTTGATCGAAATGATCTTTCGGATCTCCTTTTCTTCCGCGTGGTACTTTTTTGTACGCAATCTAAACTGAATATAAACCTTAGACCGCTTAAAACAATCGCAAAAATATATCAAGATACAAGTAGACATACCAATAACAACTCTATATCATTTTCTTCTCGAAAGGAGTTTTGTTCCCTTGCCCTTTCATGTTAAGGGAGGGCGAGCAACTCTGACGAATATAGTCTAAAGATAGCAAAATTGATCTAATTTCAAACTAGGGTTTGCCTCTATCTGAAAGTAGCTAAAATGTAAAAGAAAATAAATTACCGCTTCATAATCAAAATTAGAAGTGTCACGAAAATCTGATCCTCCTCCTTGCATTAACTGTGAAATCTAAAAAACAGCAAAAAGATTAAAAGATAAAAGCAAGACCAAGTTATCATTACAGTTATAGCAGTAGATAAAACTTTAACAATGAACTACACAAACTGTTACAAGATTGTGTATCTATACTCTCGTCTTTCTGATTTTTCTTTCTATTGACAACATGAGAAGCTCTTGGTTACTAACTAAGTTTTCTCGTTCTAATTTAAACTCCATATCATTAACTCCTCTATAGTTTTGAGTTTGTCAAGATGGCTGACAGAGTTTGGCTTGGAGTTGCCTTTGTGAAATTCTTTTAAAACGTCGGTCTAATTTGACAGACGACACATCTTCCTTTGGTTATCGGCGATTTTTTGTAATGTGTCTACATAAAATAAAAAACAAAAAAAAAATAACAAAAAATTTCAATGTTTCGAATAGAACGATGATGAGACAATTAGCCCGAGTTCATGTATCCAGGGTTAGGACTAGTAAAGAAAATAAAAATTCAATGTGTCAGTCAAACATTCATAATACAGTCACCTGCAATTGCACATTCTGTATGTCTGTTTTAAAACTCAACTTAACTCAACTTAAAGGAAAGGATGTATCATTGTCCATACCTTCAATCGCACTCCAACCCAGACTTGGGACTTCCTGGAACCGCTCCCATTAAAAACGGATTTGTTTAAGACACTAAAAAATTTACAAAAAAATGTTTTTATTACCATCGGAATCTTGTATCTTGTACCATCGGAATGTTTTAGAATAGTTATTATTCCAATATATTATTACATCTATTTTTATGAAGGCTACTACTCCCTGGTACATCAAGGTTGATAATAGAGCTATGAAAAATTCGCAACAATAATAAATATAGAATTGGTACTAAATTTCGTAAAGCGTATTGTTGTTTTTAAACAATAGCCGTTTTCTCACTAATAAGACATAGTTTTTACAATAAAAATGTTAGTATATAAACTCAAGGTTATACCTGTTACGAAGGTCACTTGAAAGTTAAAGGCATTCAAGGAAGGATTTATTATTGAACGAGCTATAAAAGACATTTATAATATATCATAATTTCATTAAATGTTACAAATTCAAAAAGAAATAAGTGGAACTTACTTGGACTTTTGTTCTACAAAAGGCTTTATCTTTTTTCTCGGCAACTCTGATGAGCTGTCCTGTGACACATCAAAATCAGGAGGGGATGGTTTTTCAGCTGCGCACAAAGTCTTTCTCTTCCCTACAATTTTATGACATACATTATTATAACAAAAGTTTATTTCTTTAAGAAAGAGGTTGATTACCAGCAGTTCAACAACAGAATTTTATTTCAAACCATTACACGAAGGTGCCTCATCAGAAGACATACCGCTTCTAATGCCATTGTACAAATCTTCATCACCAGGAAAAATTGAAACAAATGTGATAAAGTTTTTGCTAAAATGGTTCTATAATGCCTGCTCATTGTTTTCAAACTTACCAGTAAATAGCACTTGGCACAGAGAGTATACTCCCCATTTATCAGAGGTACAGCTCTGGTAGGATAGAGTTTCGAATTGTTAAATTCATTTGGCCAGAAAAGCTTGTTTCCAATGACCCAATTTAAAGGAACTATAGACATTGTTTTAATGCCATTGTCCATGTATTCGATACAGCTATGACTTATGGTTGATCAGCTCTGCAAAAATTAATTTCAACATAAAGAGCACACACAACCACCAATATTTTAAGCATTGTCAAAAATATATACAACAGCATGTTAAAAAAGCGTAAAATTATAAATATGAAAAAATTATCTATTCATCATACCTAAAGAAGACTTGAGACACAATGGTTTAATGTTTAATTGTAAAAACCTCACATAAAACTACTAATTTTTAAGAACAAATTCAAAGAAGCACTAAAATTTCTCAAATTTCACAGAACTACCAAACCCATGAACTATTTTTTCACGAAAATTTCTTCCTAAAGATACTGTTTAGATGAATATAAGTTAAAATATACATATTTCTATACTTCTAAAAAGAGTTTTATAAAACTTTGTGGATACTATGTCATGATGCAATGGAAAACAAGCTAAACCTTGTTTCCATGGTAAAACAAGTACCTTTTTGAAAAGTTCATGTTTATTTAATACTAGTATGTGACTTTGGTATAGTTTCCAACGTTTTGGATGAAAAAGATGCTGATAGATCTTGAATCCAAAGGATCAATTTAAAGAGGGCTTGTGTATTTGAGTTTCATCACATCGCAGATATATGTGTTGTTTAGTAAAACTTCTTTGATGAAGCAAAACTTGGTTGGACTAATCTTTTGTCACTGATGATATTGTAAAACACTTTCTTCAATCCACTGAGATCTGCTTCAACTTGTCGTTTGATGATTTGACTAGCAGGGTTCTTGGCATTCTTCACTTGCTTCTTAAAAACTTTCATGTAATTTTCGAATTTGAATGCTGATAAACTGTCCAAAGAACAACCAAAATTCATCATCATCATCATCTGGAAGGTGAATCAGACTATGTTCGTTGTAAACAGGAAATGAGGAGCCACAGATCACAGATGAAGTGGTAGCAAACCACATCAACAATTGACGTGCATATTCAACATATTTGGACCTGAAGTCTTTATCATTATGAAGCAAAATGGAAACAGCAACATGCAAGGAAAGAAAGTGATTGTATGTACTATCTGGAATAATACCTTTGAGGACTAAAGGGCAGGTATAAAGAAGAAAAGATCGGAATTCAGTCTCTTTCCAGTGAGACAGTTCAGAAAGTGACCTTGGTTGCCTGTTAAATTCACTTGGCAAGGAACCATTCAGTGCTCACAAAGGATTGGGTATCTGATTAGTCTGTATTTGTGATATGTGACAGGTATTAGGACCCTTCAACAAAAACGTTAACATGCGCTTTACAGCCCCCAGAAGGACCAGGTGCATATAATTAAGTACAAATTCTGTTACACAGTTAACATTAATGTCTAGTAGTGGTGATCGACATCCTTTTTGATGTAAAGGATAAGCCATTAGATGGAATTCAGTGTCATTTCGCAACAGAGCCTCGTGATTCAAAAACACAATAAGATTGTTATGGTACTCACCATCCACTTGGCTTAGTTCACAAGAGTGATAACCAGTCCAGTGATACATTTTAAAAAAGAACGAGCTGGTGCATCACAAATGAAATATCTAATTTTAAAACTGTAATAGAAATTATAAATATTAAAACCATTGTACTTTAAATGTTTAACTTCAGCCACAAAACCAGACAGATAATCTTCAATGGAGTTGGGTTAAGCGGATCCATGAAACAATCCAATTGGTTAATCAGCCCAGAATTGGCCATAACTGACTCTTCGAAGATTTGGATAATGGAAGACCATCAATGTTCACACTTATCTCTAAAGTTCCATTGCAAAAAGACAGATCTGTTGAGTTGATAATTCTATTCAGACATTTTTCAATGCCACAGAAGTAATATAACCCACCACATTTCTCAACACAGAATACTTCTTGGAGATTGTATCAAAATTCTTGAACCTTTTGGCAATTCCATACCACTTTTCTGCAAAATAAGAAGGAGGTCATTAATACAAGTTTCCAGTCTGCAAACATCTACTTCGCATTTACCCATCATTTCCAATATCAAAATTTGTGTCGTCTTTACATTAGGGGAAACATGATGACAGCAAAGGAGTGAGTGACTGTTTTTGTTTACATGCTATATGGATTAGCTGTGGGGTTTATAAACTTCATTCTTCCCAATGAGATTGAAACAAGTTTTACATTATTTTTTACCCTTGATTAGTAGAATTCAAATTCTATGCTTTGAATGCAAACTGAGCTGTCAGTGCCAGATGACGTGGTTAAATGTGACAGGCATAAGGTATAAAAGATTATATTTTTTTTATCTTATCTTTCCTGTTAGTTGTACACATACACTCTCACAAGTAAAGTAGCTTATGTATACATAATCATATACAATGGAACTTTATAGAAAATGACATGAAAATTATAAACATTAACATATATAAGAAGATATGAGACATGAGGTATACAGTAAGAATAAAATCTTTTCATCAACGATGATTTTTTAATGAAGAGAAGAAAGAAAACAAGAGGCCTGTAGGCCTTAAGGTCAGCGCGAACTTTATGCTCAAATATCAAAATCACTTTGCTAAAGAAAAATAACGAGCTAAAATACAGTTTGATTAGTATCTGGTAAGCCCGTATTCGGTTGGTGAAATGCGAATCGAAAATGTAAATCCAGTCGCCCAAGGCAAAGAAATATTTAAAAAACCTCTTGTGATAAAAAGGGTCCCTGTAGTATTTTCACCAAGGAGTAAATCGTCGAATGAATAATAACCGAGAAGCCTGGTCTGATTTTTTTCACAGATCATTACCTCTGACATTGAGACCAAAAACGCAAATTTCTATGAGGCGAAAAACATATTGCATGCACATTTTTTTCTAATAGATTCATTGAACGGAATTTGTCTTAACTGAGTATCAAGGTAAACGTTATAAGAGAAAACCTTGCGCTTCCACAGCAATCAACTAAATCCTTTTCCTTATTAGTCGGGAGATTTTTTGTGGCAGCATATAAACAATATAGAAAGCAATATAGAACTACAACAACTTTGATGATTAAGTCGATTTTATTTAAGCTTTAAATTGTACAACGCACCAATTAATTCTAATTAATCCCATTTAACAACAGACCATATAGAACATGAAATTACAGATCATTATTTTAACTCTAACATCATACCTGAAGGAAAAATAGTTATTGAATTTCTCTTTCATGGTGGCGGGTGAGTCAATAATAGTCAATAAAACTATATTTATCATCTCTAATGTAAAATTCAGTTCATGAAATTCATATAATTTTTTGTTTTTCTCTGGTTAAAAAATAAATCTGTAATAATTTGTGTTGTAATTTCTCTGATTTTCGAATACCCATAATTGCACAAAACGACTAAATATGTTTTGGCATTTGTCAATTTTCCTAATTCCGAACACAAATCAAACCAAATGCCAAAAATTAAAAACACTGCACAATCAAACTTAAAGGCATTCCTGCTAATGATTATGGATGTATCTGCTTATTGCCCAGAATCTTTTTCTATTCAGAATTGGGAAGATTGTATTAATCACATCATCTCTGCCTGAATGAGTTATATAATCCAATTTACCAACAAAAGACCAACACTTAAAGTATCTCTGTTAACAAGTTCACTACACACAGTTCCAAGATTTTCGGTCCCATGCATCAATAAATATCCAAACAATGCCGGCTCATCACCAGGATGTAAATGATCCCTCAAATAAAATTCCATGAGGCAGACTAAAGCAACCTGTCTTGCTAAGAGACATTCACAGATGGGAAAGGAATTTGTCTCAAGGGATAGATTTTGTTGGTGAACACTCCTTCAATAAGGATTATTTCCATACTGACAATGAAAATATCAATTTTAAGGACTAATGAAACCTAACAATATGGCAAGTATAAATTTGACAAAAATCTCAGAATTTGTGGGAGAAACTTGTGCGACTCAAAGACAAATTTCAAAAAGTGATTTTTTATCCTTTACTCATCATCATTTTCATTATCTAGAGTATCAAAACTGTTCCTATATAGAATCTGAAGAATCTTTCTCAATTTCTACCTGTTCAAGAAAGAAAAAAGTTCTGAATTCATAGTGATTTAATAATGATGTAATACATAGATTGGAAAGTAAAATATTGTCTTCTTGTTTCGGGGTCCATTATTTCCATATATTTCATCATTCTGTGGTCTGCAGTACAATCCAATTTCCCTTTATGCGTATAATTTGGAAAACATTTGCTTTAATAATGAGAAAAAACTTATTAGCGGATTCTTTAGAAGTCGCTGAAACCAGCACTAATAGAAAGCTTTTGGCCATAAAAGTGGTAAAATTAATATTTTCTAAGGCAGAGCTGGCCAATATGTGGTATGGGGATAGCAGGAAGCCCCAGAAACCACTAAATCAGCAAAAAGTGGATTTTATCCATAACATCATTTATGCAGTTTATCCTGAAGATGGTCAAGTATCTTGGCCAAAGATATTTTCGGAGATAAAAACGAGATGTCGAATAGCTCGTCAAAGCTGATAGCTTTTTTTCAAATTTTTCATTATTCATTATTTTGCTTTGTTTTTAATTATTATATCATTCATTTAAAATGGAACATAATCTTATTATAATACATTATAATATTATCATTTACAGTTGTATTTCTTAATCTATTGCTATGCCTATCACTGAAATCATATTTAAGTATAAAGTCTAGGACATTCATCATTTCAAACACAATAGAACATTTTTCGAAATAAGAAATTAAAAAACAACCTAGCTAGAGAATTTATAATTCTTATCAAATCAAAGCTTGAGAGAAAAAAAACGGTTAAAAAGAAACATACCCTTGACACGTGGTACTTCTAAGCATTCAATTCAGAAACGATGATCAGATGGTTCACGTGAATTACAAAAGGTTTGCTCCCTCCTCCATTGAGTTTCTCTACACAATGTAAATGAATGAACCTAAACAACGGAGAGCATTAATGAAAATACTTTAACTCCCATGGGCAAAAATTTTCAAGGAGAAAAAAAAATAAAAAAAGCACATAAACTTAACCTTCATGAATTATTATTGATTGTTTATACATAAAGTATGTACTTATAAAAGATTATAACAAAAGAACAACACAGGTTGAAAACATACAACCTTCAAGGGCAGATTTTACTGATTCTTATAAAAAAATGTGCGAATTACTAAACTAAATAGATGTGTTTTTTGGACTTGGGTTTCCCCCTTTATGAAGTTTATTGGTGAAACTTTTTTTCAGGAAGTGGCTAACGTTGTATTAGCCGCTAATTTGTGTACATGAAAGATCATGAAAACTCATAACCATAAAACATATTGATCATGTTTACCTCAAAATTCTTAACTGGAAATTTTTCCAGAAGTTCAAAACAGCCTAAAGAAAACACGTTCTACTTCATGTAATGATTTGAAGATGTTCTGTTCGTGACAATAAGTATAACATCCTCATAACTATATTTTATAAATTTTGCTCCATATACGCAGTGGCATTTCTGTTTTATCCCTTTAGTTTTACAACAACGACAAACACTGGTCTGACTAACCACTTTTTCAAAAATGAGTAAGTCGATTTCAACAACGAATACACGGAAAGTCAGATACATGGTCACTACTTTCGTTGTGGTGATTGTTGATATTGTGTGGGTGTGCCAAAATTTAACTTCGGTAATGAAAAATTGAATTCTCTTTCAGGTGCTTGCAAAACATATTTCAGTCATTGAAAAAGGAGCATGGCTTAAAATCTGATGACAGCAGATATAAGGAAACTTCCCTACAGAAAAAAACTGTGCTCAAGAAGAAAGCGGGCAATGAAATTAATAAAAGAAAATTTTACTATAAGTACCACAACAGCTCTATGAATGTAAATGAATGTTTCTCCTAATAATTATTCGAACAACGATCAAGATATATGTTCAAAAAGATGAACAATCGGTTTGGGAAGGAGTAACAGCGGAATTAATGTCGGATGAGGAAGACGATGGTCCACAACTAAAAATAAAAATGCCAGGCTGGTTGAAACAAATTAGTTTGTTCTCTTCTTTTCGTCTGCATTAAATCTTTACATAACCCTTAAATTCCGCCATTAAAGTAGACTGAAGTATAACAATAGTCAATGTGTTTTGCTAAAAGGAATCATATACATACTTCCGCTATCGGCTGATTCTATAATCAAGTTATCCTCTTATGGAACTATCAATTATTTTTTTGTTTGTGGACAAGTGTTCTTACGGGCATAGTTTCTATGTTGGCAATTGATTGCCAGGAAGACCTCCATAAAGTAGTCAACATAGTAGAGTCATGAGGTCATCTGAAGAGTACGTCGTGGCTTTCAAGAAGATGGGCAAATCATTCTACTTCACTTCCGGTTCATTTCCCGCAATCGAAAAGTTTGTCTGTAAACTATACGGGTCGAAGTGTTCAGATGTCAATGAAGCAAGGTACACTAAATTTTGTGCTAGTCTGAAATCGACACCGCCTCAGAAGTTACCACCCACGAAGGATGCTTTGTTATGTCATTGCAAAAGAGTCGCCTATGTCACGGCCGTCGTTAAGCGCTCTCTTGAAAACCATCCCAAAATCCCGAGTCCACACAAACATGGTTGGATTCTGACTGGCAACAAGCTGAAGATTGAATGGATGTTGCTACCACCGGCACCTGAAGAGGTCTTACAATTGGTAAGCTGCGGATGTCGGAAGTCCGGATGTCAAACAAATAATTGTATTTGCAAGTCCCACGGCCTCGTCTGTACGGATATGTGTTCTTGCAATAGCTGTGAGAATCAACCTGATGTTTCAGATGACGAATCCTCAGACAACAACTCATCCGACGATGACTCGGAAGATGACGTAGATGATTATGACGATGATTGATGAGGAAATGCTGCATATATTTTCTATAGTTGTTCGTGTATATAATCCGTGTACATATTTAATCCATTTATCACCGTTCATGACAACTTGATGACGAATCCTCAGACGAAGTGAATTAAGTCTGATCAAGAGCTTCATTTTTATAATAATATTCTCACCTATAAGAAAAAAAACTTGATTTTATGACGTTTGGGTATGACATCATCATTTATAGTTTAAGCAATAAGGTTTTGTAACTTTTAATCATTGACTTTTTAATATATAGTGTCCTTGTAAAAGATGTTCAGAACTAAAAGATCTTTTGAATGACTTGAAAAAAAAACCAAATTTGACGCTGTTAATTTTTTTTCAACCATGTGACGTCATAGATGAAAAAAATGCGGATAAAAAACCCGGTAAAGGTTATTTCTATGTCCGGTAAGTTTTTTTATCTTAAGTTGGGTCTATTCGACCGATTGAAAGCGTTTTTACATTGCCCGCACGTTTTCCAGTGTTTTCATGTCATCAGCTGCCTGTCTATATTGAAAAAACACAAAATTACTTTGTTACCTCTAAGCGCTCAGTAGCTCAAGCTCGTGATCTGAGGAAATCAAAAGGAGTTCTGTCTGAACCAGAGAGAAGATTAGGAAGAAAGTTAAGTGAATTAGTTAAAAAGCAGGTAGAGAATTTTTATTGCATTGATGAGTTTTCAAGAATGTGCCCTGGAAAAAAAGAGTACGTGTCTGTTAGGATAAATGGAGAACGTCAGCACATTCAAAAAAGGTTGCTATTGGTTAACCTTAAAGAGCTCCATATAGAATACCTGAAAGTGCATGGTTCTGAGGTTGGATTTTCCAAAGTTTGTGAGCTTCGCCCAAAGTGGTGCATCCCGGTTGGCTCAGCTTCTGGGCTACATTCCGTATGTGTTTGCCAATATCATCAGAATTTTAAATTGATAGTTAGTCAAATTACAAGTGTTGCAGATTACAAAGAGATTTTGGAAAAAATTGTTTGTGGGTTGGGAAATCGTGATTGTATGTTACGAAATTGTGATCACTGACCTGGTGTTGATGACCTAAAAACAGAACTATTTCAAGAATTTGACAGCCATGGAATTGAAAATGTTGACGTAAGTCAATGGAGCAAAGATGATTTCAAATGTGAAATCAAAAGATCAACTCTTTCAGTGGAGCAGTTTGTGGATGAAGTTTCACTCCAAAGTGACAAGCTGAGAGAGCATCATTTTATCGCAAAATCAAATTTGAAGGAGGATGAAGTTTTAATTTTGCTTGATTTTGCCGAGAATTATTCCTTCCTAATACAAAATGCAGTGCAAGGATTACACTGGAATAACTCTCAGGCAACCCTCCATCCATTTGTTACGTATCATTCTGCCAATGGGAACATAGTTTCCAAATCATTCTGTGTTATTTCGGATAACATGAATCATGAAACTAACACCGTTCATGCATTTTTAAGGATCTTATTAAAAGATCTCACATCTCAATTCCCTCGTTTAAAAACATGTATTTATTTCAGTGATGGAGCTGGTTCCCAATATAAGAACTATAAAAACATTGCAAATCTTTGCAACCATAAAGTTGATTTTGGTCTAAACAGTGAGTGGCATTTCTTTGCCACATCCCATGGAAAAAGTCCATGTGATGGTGTTGGAGGTACTGTCAAACGATTGGTGGCAAGGGCAAGCTTGCAATCGCTTGCACAACCTATTGACACACCTAAAAAGATATTTGAGTGGTGCCTAAATCACATCACCGGGATAAAGTTTTTCTCTGTGTCCAAAGAAGAGGTATTGGAACATGTGCAGATATTTGGTTTAGAAGAGAGATATACCCAATGGTACAACCTTCACAGCAAACCGGGTAATGTTGAAAAAGAATGTTTCAGATTACCTTCCTGGAATGTATGTTGCATGTGTTTGACAATGAAAGGTATCTTGGAGTTGTAATGAAATCTTTGTCGGAATACCAAGATTTTCAAGTCAAGTTTCTGAAGCAGTCACTGACCAATACGTTCACATGGCCAAAAAGGGATGATAGTTGTTGGATACCATTGGTTCACATGCTTTGTGAGATGTTACAGACTATCTGATGTTGAGCTGAAAGAAATTCATCATCTGTTTGATCTATACAGAAAGCAGCAATTATAATAAAGAACTTAATTTTTGTATTTACCTTTACGTTGGTTCCTAATCTTTTTCTTCAGGAATTGACCAGTATAAAACCATTTGATGGATCCTGGAAAACCATGCTAACACAAGAAAAGGCATAATTTGCTGTGTTTTACCTTTCTTCAAAAGGCAAATCCTTTTCTAGTGTCTTGTCTTAATGACTTTTTGAACATCATCGCCTTCACGAGGTGAATTGTGTGTGCTAATCTTAACATTTTTTACACATTTTAGTCCTTGCTATGATTTTTTTTGCTATTCTATGATATTGAATTATGTAAATTTTGATAGCATGCAAGGGATAGTTTCAGTATTATAAGGAATACTGTAGACAACAAAGATTTTTGCGATAATAGTGAGCTGTAAAAAAATGAAGAAAGTGATTCTGGAACTCAAAATTTTAAATTTTTGAAGTTTTTTTGCTTTGCTTTTTCAGTGAAATTCCATTGAGTCCCCAAAATGATTGCTTTGGAATTCTGAAGGTTGTGCTCATGGTAACTTCAGGTAAAAATTTTATTTGGATTTGAAAAGGTGCCGACAGTCGATTTTACCACCAAAATCGACCCAAAATTTACAACTTTTTGTGGCGGAAGCCTCTTTGTAAGCCCTTCAAATTTTTAAATTCTATTTAAAAAGCCTGATATATGTATTTTGCAAAGGTCTTTCAGGTATAGTAACATAATCAATAGGTTTTAGCAATTCTGAGGGTCACTTCATGGACATACGACACCTCAAAATTGCCAAAGATTTTGCCCTAATGTGATTTTCATGCATTTTTAAGTTTTTTTGTTTTGCTTTTTCAGTAAAATCCCACTGAATCCCCAAACTTATTTCATTGGATTTCTGAAGGTTATGCCCAAAGTGATTTTCATGCATTTTCAATCCGCCATTATGGATTTTCTAGATAATTTTGATTTTACATTTTTAGATTTTCTAATACTATTTATGAAGTAGTTGACATTTATAAAATTCTAGAGCATAAAGTTTAATGGTTTAAAAGATATTCAACTTTAAAAAGTAGTTCAAAATCAGTAGACCCCCTGGACTTTGAGAATTTCCTGATTTTGATCAAATTTCAAAACCCCATAACTTCGAAACGGTTTGAGATATCCATCTGAAATTTTCAGGATTGGTTTTTCTCATGGTAGAGAAGATTTCAGCTAAAAATCAGCCAATTCTGAGATGGTGCACTGGGGACCTTGCACCACTTGGCATGGAATGACCCTATTATTATGCACCAACTTTTATGTATTAGCTGTGTAGATGCTGTTCTCAATGTTGCCGGAAAACTACAAGATGGAAAAACCCACCACCTGTACGCAGGAACTGTATCACTTGATTGAATGTGGGGTGGACAGGGTGGAGGGTGTTAGAATCACTTGATTGAATGTAGCATGTGCAGTTTCCCGTCACCATCCAAGATTTACCCAGCGACGTATCCAGTGGGTTTTTGATACCGGTATACCGGTATGGGCGCCCAAACTCCGACGCCCAAAAAATAAAAACGTGAAAAAAAAATTATAATAAAGAAAAAAAAAACGTTAATAATAATTCTTCCTGACTATAAAGGAAAGATATAAGCTTACTTGCCGTCACAAATATGACCAGCTGGTACAGTGTTTTTGAAATAAATTATTTCTTTTTAATCCTTTAGACAGTTAACTGCTTTTGTTATTATTTATTTTTAACCATTGAATTGATTTCATTGAATGAAAAATTTCCCCCCGTCTAGACAATGTTTGTTTTTTTCTTGCACATACGCTAGTTAAAATGGTAGACATTCTTCACGTGGACATATCGGCGGCGATATGACATTGAGATTCCTCAGCTGTTATGTTCTTGCTTTGTTGTTTCTAAACAGATGGAGAGAAAGATCAACCACCTCGTCTACAGCGCTTCTTCTCTCTACTTAAAATCGGAAAGAAATCAGAAGTTCCATGGACGCGGTAACAATCTTTCTCTCCGTTGTTTCCAATTTTAAACCAGAAGTTCTGTAGCAGTGACAGTGATAGCTTCTCCATGAAAATAAATGCAATAGATCCATAAAAATACATGCACTTATGGCTATGGTTTAATAGGATAATTATTCACAAAGTTAGTGTCGCAAATGCATTTTCCGGCGATCTAGAAACACGAAATCTCAAAATTTTCCCCTCCGCGCCAACCATGGTGGCGCCTCACGGAGATCATGTCTAAGCAAACGGTATCCCCAAAAAACCTCTAGATACGTCACTGTTACCATTAAGTTGGATCGACTTTAAATGTTGATCCTTTTCTTTTCGAGCTTAACTATCTTCTAGGTCCACCCAAGAGTATTATTATTCGGATCAAAGTATGCTACAGAAATGTACAGCATGTATTCTCAGATAACTGCATCTCCAATTGAAAACCTAAAGAAACTGCTAAACTGCCTGAAGGATAGACATACTTATGGGGATGAAAAGTTTTATGATTGCTGGAATAAAATTAAAGAATTATCAGTAGGATCTCTGAAAGACATGAAGATGTTTTATCACCAGGATTGTTAAAAAAGGTAATGAACAAAACAGATATCAATAGACTCAAATGTCGTTCTGAGAAGAACATCACATCCACCCCAGTACGAGGGAGACCTTCATTCAGTAACCCTACATTGGATAATATAAGCGAAAGTAATCATCAGTAATCAATCATCGAAATCTCTTCATTCAAGGTCTTTGATATTCAATAAATCTTTGTGTATAATATGTCAACAAGCTGGTGGTAAACTCCATAAGGTTGCATACACTGCTACTGGGTGCAATATGTATAAAATAGCACAACAACTTTCCGACCAAAGCTTATTTATTCGTCTGAATTCGATTCCTGATCCAACTGATGTTGTAGCGAACAATGTTGTATACCATCTCACATGTTGGGTGAAAATACAAAGAGAAGCAGTAAAATCTGCAGACGAGAATACTATCCAAGAGATTGATGATCTTGACACAGTTCTAGCAGTAGTATGGCTGAATTTTGAAATAAAAAGGGTCAACCGTGAAAAAAATTCAGCACTAGGTTTCTTGGTACCGTGAGAAGCGAAATTTTATGTAGATTAACATACTGAGAGCCTCACGATAAGGCTCTTGGGGAAAAAAATTATGACATTAAACCTGAAGGGTACTTTTTGGGCTTAATACCTTAAAATTGATTTTTTGTATTTCAGTCTGTCCTAACGTTATATACTTTAAAAGCAAATTAACTTTATTGGATGAAATTAGAAATTATGAATTGCTGTTATATCATAGATTAATAAAAAATATAAAAATCGGGTTTTCGGGGAAAACGGGATCTGGAAATCGGGAAATCGGGGAAAATACCTGAAAATCCATGATTTTTAGGAGAATGATGAAAATCCATCAGAGTTTCAACTGAAGAACTGGTTTTTATTTTCGATGAGGTTATTGCATTGCTTTATTTTAATTTTTCAATAAAATGAAGACATTGCAGTACCTGTCCATCAATAATATTGCAGTATTATTATTTACTATGTGCTTTTTATTCAGAAAAAAATAGAACAAAACAAAACAGATAATTATAAGAAATACATGAAAATGTGGCAGCTTCTCAACACTCAGTAGCGTGAATGTGTGTCAGGAATTCCTCAACTGCAAAAATATGCAAAGTTACTGGATAAATACCGTTTAACAGCAGATTTACAGGCTTTAGCCGAGCAAAACATCAATGTGAAAGTTCATCCTAGCTGTCAAAAAAACGCAGACAACACTATAAGAAAACGAAAGACGGAGCTCAAAAATGAAAAAAGTGCCCAAGTCAGAAAGAAAGAGACAAGAAACTCTGTGGAAACCTTTATCTGGAAGGAGCATTGCCTTTTCTGTGGAAATAAATGTACCATCGACGAGAAACACCCTGACTGGAGACAATCTTTTAACGTGACATTTATTCATTACCGCGACAACGTTCTTGAAATTTGTGCCGCTCGTAATGATGATTGGGCGGAAAAGGTTAAACATCGTGTTTAGCCATGTATTGACTTGGTTCAAGATAATGCAAAGTATCATAACGATTGTCGCAAAATCTTCACTGGTAAATTTGGTCCACTGCCTCATGGTAGACCACAAAATCAAAAAAAACAAAAAAACTTTAAAGCTATTTGTGAATGGTTGGAGACCGATGGTAATTTACATTCAATAGCTGAACTGCATGATAAGATGAAAGAGATAGCTGAATCTGGGGATATTTATCACCGCAAATACTTCAAAGAGAAGCTCCAAGAGAGGTACGGGTCATCTTTTTTCTTCGCAGAGGTGGAAGGCAAGTAAGATGTCGTTGTATTTCGCAACATTTGTGATACTTTCATCAATAATGAGTGGTACTCCAGAAGGGAAGAAAATAACGAAGAAGAGGCACAGCGCGTCATCAAGCAAGCTGCAAAACTTATACTTGGTGAACTGAAGTCTACTGTGTTTGAGATAAATGAATACCCATCACATGAGATGATCAAAGACGTTGAATCGGGAAAATCCTGGGTGCCGAGCTATCTCTGGTTGTTGATGGGCACTCTAATCAAAAATGATCTCAAACAAGCCAGCATCGACCAAGCCATAGTCAGCGCTTCTTGACCCCGATCATGTATCTCTCCTATCTTGTTTGGATTGGGTGTGGATTCTGAAAAAGTTTTCGGATCAAGGTGGCTTTTGACAGAACTGAGTAGGCTCGGATTTTCAGTAAGCTATGACGAAGTCAGAAGATTTAAACGGAATGTGGTTAAAAACGAGAGCATCATAGAGTACATAAAGACGAATCTAGTTGGTAAATTTGGGCAATGGTCAAGTGATAACGCCGATCACGATTTATGCACACTCGATGGAAAGAGAACGCTTCATGGTATGGGACTCAAGTACTGCTAAAAGATTGAAGCCGATACCTAGAGAAAAGATAGAAAGCGGAACTGATGTCACTTCTAACAGCGGGATACCAATCCTACCGTATCAACCACCAGATGAAAGTGGTCTATCGTCAGTTATGCTAAAGCCACTGATACTCTGATTTTCCAAAGCTGTCAACCCGATTTCCTCAGTAACCTGCTGTCTAAGGTTACCTTTGCTTGCTTTTCTGATATTGAAAGAATTGTGATTATTTTATACGCTAGTTCTTAGTAATATAGTTGTGACAATTTGAAAGAAAAATTAAGTTTTTGTATTCTCCCCGATTTCCTTATAAAACACCGATATTTTCGATTAACCATGTTTCCCGGCATTGCTTGTGCCCTAATTATGCTTCCTTAACGTCAAAGAAAAAGATTTTGCAATTTCCTATTGCACCAAACAAACAACATGTTTTAATTACAGGAATACCTTTATATACATCTCATGAAAATCGTGGATTATCTGGCATTTTTCCCGATTTTTCCCGATTTCTAGATCCCGTTTTCCCCGAGAACCTGATTTTTATATTTTTTTTGAATCTATAATATCTTATTAGGAAATACAGTAGATAAACATGTCAATCGTAAAAGATACCTCAAGCGTTTGCTAACAGACAGCATCCAAGGTATAGTTTTCACTCGTCCAAAATCTAGACGTCGTGCATAAGTGATATGCTCAACTGCATCTCAAAAGGATGCTATTGATACATACCGCAACTCACCTGACAAATTTAGTGGAATATTTGATGCTGCTGCATTGATTCGAAAAGAAATTCTCAAGTCAAGGAATTGGAAATTAGAGGGGGGACTACAGTGGTTATGAACCACCCATTGCACTGAAGACATTGGTCCAATGGATTATAATTGGTCCAACATTGAATATAGATTTGAGTCCTAAGAAAAAAGAATCAGTTGATGTTACAGTTCGAAACATTGGGGAAATAATCATCAAGTCAGTGAAAACAAGAAGGCAACTTGCATATCAAAGTGAAAATGCCACCTTTCGTGATTAAATAGAGACACCTTTCACTGTGGGGCTCCGTATGTATATTCATAAACAGACAAGAAGCAAAAAAATCATTGATACTTTATCGCAACTGAATCTATCTGTTCCATTATGATACTGTTTTGAAGATTGAGACACAAATGGCCAATACAATTGTGACATGTTCTGCGAAAAAGGTTGTCGTCAACGCGTCCACGAAAGATTATGGACGCTTGTGTGGACGCTGCATTCAACGTCGACCAAAGTCGAAAAATGAAACTAAGCGTCGAGAGCAGCGACGAGAGAGTCTAGAATTTTTATGAGCGTCGAGAGCAGCGACGATAGAGTCTAAAATTTCATGAGCGTCGAGAGCAGCGACGAGAGAGTCTAAAATTTTCATGAGCGTCCAGAGCAGCGACCAGAGAGTCTAAAATTTTCATGAGCGTCCAGAGCAGCGACCAGAGCATCGACAAGTTATGGATTTTTTTTTCATACTTTAAATTTCTATTAGAGAACTATAATTTTGCATAATAATGTAGACTAGCCTATGCCCTATGCCTATCCAGTTTGACTAAATCGTAAAAAATTAAGTGAGTCTATAACATGCCGATGTTAATACCGATGTTAATACCGGCAATAAGTTGGCAAAATTCATAATAAAATTCCCTGCTTTTGCTCAGTTCACCAGCTGTTATCTGTTAGTTCCGATACACTTATTGTTTTTCTTACAGATTTACCCTAAATTTTCTAGAAAAGTTTCTTAAGGGTTTCTTATTACAGTATATAAGAAATTTTGCCTATATTGAGGAATGTCAAAGAGACCAAACTTTTTATGATTTTTGTTGTAGCGCCTACACAAAAATTAATTAATAGTTTGCTTTAAGAAGATAAATGCTTCACAATATTCTTATCAATGAGGGGAAAATTTAGCTCACGAAATTTCTCAGTTTCTTAGAATAGAGTGAGCTTACTACAGTAGTTTCTCAGGTTTCCGAGCTCAAGCGAGTTTCTTATTTAAAAAAAATATTAAGTGTTTCGCTTCGCTGCATAGTTAAAGTTTAAACTTTTGCACTTTTTTTTTCTTTAGTGCGATACAATCACAGAAGGGCTACGCGATTACAGAATAGTTGAATTAGAAATGAAGAAGTATAGACTGTTCATATATGATGTAGAAACTGTTTTATTTGTATAACTGAAATAAAATGTTAGTTTTGTTATGAAAATGTAGTCAAGTTGCTTGTATACAATATCGTTAATATGAATAAATTTACTTCAGGTATTCCTTTTCAATAACATCGTTTTTCATATGTTGGAAATCCAGTAATTCAGAACTCTACTATCCTTTTGTTTGAATAGACGAATATTTAGCAATACTACACATATTTTAATAAGAAAATCGGTTTATAAGAAACCTAGAACAAAGTAATAATCTCAAATTTAAAAAACCTAGAACTATGAAGAAACGCCATATTTTCGTTTTACAGAGACGTTCAAGTTTACATATTTAATTTAAATGAACAAGCAGACATTCGAATTGAAATCCACACATTCGAAATCATATTCCATAACTTTTAGATGTTGTCTTCATACATTTTAAGTATTAAGGGGGATAAAAAGTTATTATAAACATAGAAAATAGATTGATGTAGCTGGGTAGGTAAGCGTCAAGAACCGTCCAGCAACGTCTTGAGGTCAACGCTGGTCGACTATATTCGACGGCAATTGACGTCAACAGGAGCGTCCATTAGAGTCAATTTTAGCGTCCTGAGCGACCAATGGTGTCGATTCATGCGTCCATCAGAGTCGACTTCGTCCGGGTATATAAGAGATCGAATCACCATTTTTTTTTTCCTTTTTACCCGGAATATTGTTTCATTAAAGTGCGCAGACTTAACATTTATCACGAAAAAAAAATGTTTTTTTACACTTTTTTTAAACAACATTGTTTTGATCAAGTTTCTTTGTTCTATGGATGCTATTCAGTCTTCTCCATGAAGAAATTTGTGCCAGCGCGCGCAAATGCGCTGGCAAAACCTCCTTGGACTAATTTGCCAGCGCAATTACGTTTTTGTTGAAACATGGTGGTCTCAACAACTAATTCAAAATCCTGTTGGTTTAGGCAGCGCTTAAAACAGTAATTAATAATTTTTTCACCTCAAGTACACATCTTTCAATTTTAATTTTTAGAACATTGCTTTTTACAATTGCAGTAGAGGAAGATCCACCAACGAATAGAACGTGTTACCGAAAATGAACCTAAACAATTCGGTCTCGTTCTTGAATTAGCCTCGTTTTCAACTAAAATTTAATTTAATTTGCGTTTCTTGTGTTGTGAGTAGGATTCCATTTTCAAGCTAAGTACCAGCGTACCAGCCAAGGGAAATATTGAATCCTGTAATGAGCTCCCTTGATTATATTCGAATTCCCAATTCACAGTTTGCGTAACGTTAAACAGGCATGGAAATTTGGCGGAAACGATCGTTATCGTTACTGTCTTCTCATTATGAGGCACATGTTCGCGCTCTCTAACACTCCTAGAGCCTAGTTAAGATGCTCTATTAATCACGCATGTGAAAACATGCTTAACCATTTATATGAACTATTTACATGCCCAACTTATTATATTAGTTTTCATGCTCAATTGACAATGAAGGATAGCTTAGGTATACTAAGTTATTATTCACCAATTTGCTGTTGCTAGGGAGAACGACCACCGTTGTTAAGGCAATTTTGAAATTTCCTTTGTTATACAAATTCATCTGTTCACCTGACGAAAGAATATGAAAACAGAAGTAGTACCAGCAGGATTCGTTTTCGTGTTATTCAATGCAATTTAAAAGCATCTTAGTTTCCAGCTCCCTTTACAATCTTGTTTTATTTCGTCAACGTTACATTCGTTACCATAAATCTAAATCTGCTGAAACGATTTTAGGTTCCGTCGTTTCCGTAAATGTTAAATAACGGTAACGATAATTCGTTTCTTATGACGCAACAAATTTCCATGCTTGATTAAAGAAATGAAAAATAAACTGAAGTAATCACACACAGGTGCATGTTGTGGAAACAACAAAGACGCTAGAAAAAGGAAAAATAATTCAAGCACTCCATCACACTATAAAATATTATTATGAAGTAATTTTAACAAAAGAAAAAAAATATCTTTATAACAACTAAGATGGAGTTTAGCAATGAAACAATTGTATGTTAAAGTACAAAATGACTTACTAGCGAGCAGAAACTTTCGGTAGAAAAATGCGCTGAAATACAAGTTTCGCCAGCGTGTTATCATGCGCTGGCAAACCTAAGAAACTATGATTTGCCAGCGTGCAGGCGTGCGCCAGCGCAAATGCGCTCGCCTCATGGAGAAGTCTGGCTATTGCATTGCATTGAACATTGCATTGCATACATTGTTCATTGCATACATTGTGTTTATGTTTTGAAAAACAGGTAGAAGGTATTTTCGTGAAAAAAGAATATTACAGAAAGAAGTTATTTTTGAACCTTTTTCAGAAAAAAGTACCTGATCTGAAGGAAGTATTTAAAAAAAAAAAAAAAATTTTTTTTGATGGATATTGCAATAAAAGAAAAAAAGATTAATAAGCTAATTTCATATACAAATAATGTGAATATTGCAAACCTGTGACTATTAATGAATGAATGACTTCTCAATGACTTTTACGATTTCTTAGGTGCGTTGAAAGAGACGGCAAAAAGGAGAAAAGATAAATACAAAGGATTAGCTGTTCCTGAAGAAACAGAGTGTAAGAAATTTTTTTTACCTCAGTTGATGCCAAGTAACTCCATAAATCTAACAAAGAAGGCATGTTGTTTTAGACATCCAATCTAAATCAAAAAAACATAAATTGTCATCAACACCAACAATAGCTGAGACCTCAGGTGAGCACTGTTTATAATCTTAACTGCTTTGGAAAGGGTGATTATGAAAAATTTTTGGTTTTGTTAAACTTTGAAAAATTATACCACATAAAATTATTTTAGAAAATGAATCAGAGGAAATTGAAGCAACACAATGTAAGAAATAGCTCTTTTAGTCTTAACTACAATTCATTCATATCTGAACATCATATCTGATTTATTTAAATTGCACACTTTTGGATCTTTTTGTCTAGTACAATCAACACCTGAAGACGATTTTGTGATCAATGATCCATCAAATCAAATAAGTAGTGTTTTCTTTTTTACTTTACAGTTTCAGAAACTCCTTTTGTAAATTTTACTTATATGGCATAATATCTAAATCTTATGATCAATTACTAGTACGTGAAAAGTATGAGGAGTATTTAAAGAAAAGTCAAGAGAAGGTGGCCGAGTTTTCATTGTACCATCCTGTGCCAAAGAAGGTTATATATTTTTGTACAGTTAACAAAATACATCTTATTTCCAGTTTCCATCGTAAAAGTTTTATTACTTCCTTTACAGTGTGACTGCCAAATGAATTCCATCATAAAAATGATAGCAGAAAATAAGAAAGCAATTGAAAGGTGAGTTTCCTGTTTCCTTTAAATGGGTGAATATCCGTTTCAAAAATAAATTTCACAAAAACTAGCAGTTAGCAAAGTTTGAAATTTCTATTTTCCATTTTTAGTAATAAAGCCATGCTGGTGCAGCTGCAAAGCACAGCAAACAAAACTTTAACAATATTACAACAGCAACAAAATGAAATCCAACAGCAACAGGCTATCAATCCAACAACAATCCAAAATCAAATCCAACAGAAACAGACTATCAATCCAACAACAATCCAAAATCAAATCCAACAGCAACAGACTATCAATCCAACAACAATCCAAAATCAACTCCAACAGTCATCATATATTCAGCCACCACTGCTGGCACTTCAGCAAAATAATGTCGAACTAGACGATATTCTTGATAGATTTTTGGACCAAACTGTTCCAAATTCACAAGAATCGGAATTAAATTCACTTGAACAGTTTTTACACATACGCCTGCAAGCACACAACATCATACATCTTCACAGTCACTTCATACATCAAATTGAAAATGCCGTGGACAGAAAGGCACTAACTCTAAAGTTAGTGTCCTTGATGTTCACGGCAGAAGAATTGGCGTGCACTCACTATGATCCACGTGGAACAACTGAAATGAAACTATTGAATGAATCAAAACTTACCACCATAAAGGAGATCGCATTCATGAAGTTTCCCAGCAGCTTCACAGAAAATGCAGACCATGTGTGGCACCAAGACCTAATGCCACAAATTAAAGCGAAATGTAGAAAGGTCAGGGCCTATCGGAAAAAAAATGGCAATAACTAATACATGTTTCAGGGAGCGAATTAAGGGATCGCGAATCGCGAATCGCGATCTGTTTTTTCAAAATAGCGATCGATAATAAAACTAAAAGTTGACTTTCGCGATCTACATTTTTTTCAGATGTAAACTAAAAACATATCAAAAAGCATTTATTTCAGTGTTTATCCTTTTTTTCTTTTTTCTTTCATTCAAATTACGCAAATCTGGGGGAAACTACCTGTTGCTTCCTTTTATTGTTAAATATTTTTCTTTAATAAAAAGATCACACGATGTGAAACGTTTTCCTGATTTTCTTTCTTTTTGTGATTCCTTTATAGTAAAGTTGGTAAAACGTTTTACACTTTTGCCGCATGCTGTAAAGAAGTGTACCTACAATTCACATAAACTTTAAGGCGTTTTTCTGATTATGTTTTTATAAACGGTAAAAACGAGTATATATAACGGTAACATTATAAACGAGGTAAAGTTGGTGAAACGTGTTTACACACTCGAGAAGCGTTCCATAAAGAAGACATTGCATATTTCATCTTTATCATCTGTCACATGTTCGCAACAACTTGTAAAAAAAGAAAATGGCATCTTCCAGTAAAGCAGTATCAAAAGATAACAAAGCAAGCCTCAAGACTTGTAAGAAATGGGAAGTATTGTTTGGTTGCTCATTAGAATTTGACATGACTGGCAATTCTGTCACAAGATTACGATGCCAAACATGCAAGAAGTGGGAGCCCAGAATTAAACATTGCAAAGGTTTTCAGGCGACCTGGTTGAAGCCAGGGTCAGAAAGTGTAAAAAAGGACAGTTTGAACACTCATGTCAAAAGTGCACAGCACAGGGAGGCAAAAAGATTAGAAGAAAAAAGTAAAATGGGCGCATTGCCGTATTTGGAGCGAGTTGTGAGAGAGACACCTATAGGAAGAGGTGTCCAAAGAATGTGCGATAAGGATCGGGAAGTGATGCGAACCAAGTTCAACTGGGCATATCACGTCGCAAAGAGTGAACTTCCGTACAAGGAATACCCAAAACTATTAAAAACCTTTCGTAAAATTGTTGATGGTAAACTTCCAAGTATCGGAAACGGTTATGCTACCGATAGAGCTGGGGCAATATTTATTGATGTGATGGGTGATCGTTTGAAAGATGATTTAAGGACGGAGATAAAAAACCTACGTTTTTTCTCTATTTTAACTGACGGCAGCACGGACAGTGCTAATTTGGAGAAAGAGGCAGTTTACATTTCGAGACTTAAAAACGGCATCCCCACTGTAACATTTCTGTCAATCGAAGACGCCAAGAATGCCGATGCTAACGGCCTGCTCGAATGTATCACAACAGCTTTCAGCCGATTTGGGATAGAGAACCTAGAAGACCATGTGCTTGGTTTAAATGTCGATGGTGCGGCAGTAAACACAGGAATACACAGGGGGTTAGCAGTGCTGATGAAGGAAAACGCTGCATGGCTTCAAGTCATTCACTGCTTCAACCATCGCTTGGAACTAGCAGTGAAAGACGCTTTTAAAAACACCACATTCATGAAGATCGACGAAATGCTCAACGAACTTTATAAGCTTTATCAATACTCACCCAAACGCTTAAGGGAGCTGAAAAGATTTGCTGAGGCCTTCGACGAGACGGTTCCGAAACCTTCAAAAGCAAGTGGGACTCGTTGGATCGACCACAAGATTCGAGCGATGTTGATTGTACTTGAAAATTATGGTGTTTTTATACAGCATGTCGAATCATTGTCACAAACTGATTTGCAAGCAAAAAAACGAGCCGAACTAGCGGGTTTTGTGACGAAATGGAAACACGCGATTTACCCAACTTGCATGGCTCTATACCTCGATATTTTGTCTCCTTTAAGAAGACTTAGTTTGGCTTTTCAGCAAGAATTGCATGACCCCGTCAAATCAGTACGTCGTGTGCAGGAGTTTAATTTTACGATGGCAAAGCTCCAGATTTTGATCGAAAACACCTTGGATGACCCAGCTAACAGTATTTTAACTCACTATATGAAGTTTGTGAAGGCGGTGGTAGAAATTGAAGAAATTGGTGATGTAAAAAAGTACAAGTACCAAGGGGTAAAGCTTTCTGATTATGAAAGAGTTAACGAGAGGATCAACGAAAAGTACCGCGAATCCATTGTTAATAGTTCCGCGTGCATGCAGAATCGATTTGAAGAAGTCCACACAGCTCCTTTTTTTCAGCACATGGTCCCTCTACTAGATGTTCAAACGTGGCCAAAAGTTATCAACGATTTTGGGGAAGAATTCCTTGCAGAGCTGTCCACTACATTTGCAAAATTATTAGATAAGAATGGCTGTAAACGAGATAAAATTCCTAATGAATGGATTTGCCTAAAAACATTCATGCTACCAATCATTCAAAATCACCGAAAGGCCAAGTATTTGGATATATGGGAAATTGTTTTTACTAGCGATGCTATTTTACGTGAATGTCGAAATGTTCTTGATTTGTTTGAGTTGTTGTTGATATGCCCATTCACCAATGCCAAATTAGAACGCATGTTTTCTAGCATGAATCGTGTGAAAACCGACTGGAGAAATCGCCTTTCAAGAGATCGACTTGACGTCTTGTTACGCATTGGAGAGGAAGGCTGTCAAACTAATGAATATGACCCAGACAAAGATATCGAAACATGGTACAACCAAAAGATACGAAGACTCACTGCCGGACCACACAAGTACCCTGGAAAACGAAAGAAGGTACACGAAGATGCTGATGGAGAAAAGGTCATAGATCTAGCGGTTTTGACGTTATCAGATTTGGAGGACGAAGAAGACTCTGATGAAGATTTTGTACTGTGATTATCATTTTATATCTATACTTTTAGTTAATATATTTCAAGTACAAAACTTAAATAAAAACTTAAAAACATGTTATCTTTATCTAACCCTCGGCCTATATTTAAAACATTTGAAACGTTGATAGCATACAACTTTAAAAATATAGCTCAGATACTATGAGAACCCTTGAAGAAAATAGAAACAGCTTTCATCCCAGTTTTCAATTTTGTTTAGAAACAAGACATTCCATTAAAGTTATATAAATTTTGATCGCGAAGATTGCTTTTTTCCGATAGCATTTTTGGTCAAAACCGATCGCGAAATGCGAAAAAAATTTTGCCTGTGGCGCTATTTTTACTCGCTACGCTCGCAAATTTTCGCGATCGACTTTTTATTACTTAATTCGCTCCCTGTGTTTTTATATTTATTATCATTTGAAAATTCAATATGCTAATAAAAAAAAAAGCAATAACAAAGAAAACATGTAAGAGGTATTGACAAATTTTTTTATCAAGTATATAATAGTCTGTCCACTCTTGATGTAAGATTGCAATTAAATATTTTTCAATGAAATTTGATTACC
Source organism: Turritopsis dohrnii (assembly GCA_027922465.2). Classification (NCBI taxonomy): domain Eukaryota; kingdom Metazoa; phylum Cnidaria; class Hydrozoa; order Anthoathecata; family Oceaniidae; genus Turritopsis; species Turritopsis dohrnii. Next base: position 202,713 of record BQMF02000146.1, on the reverse strand, counting down.
AATTACCACTATTAAGGTTTGATGTCCTTTAATTGCAATTTAACATCTGAGAGTGAACAGACTATAACAAGTATATAACCTGTTTGAGCAAGATAGTTAGATTTTATTGATTTTATAAAGATACTTTAAGAGAAAGAAAATCTAGTGACACAACACACCTTGTAGTGCAGGCAGCCTGAAGTGTAAGTTTAGGTCCTGTTATGTAGTTGAATTGAAACTACCAAAGCCATCAACACTAAAAAAATTATTTATTGCCAATTATTGAGTTTCGGTTGATAATTTATAATATATGGATGGGATATGTATATTTGTTTATAAATTATGGGATAACTATATTTGATTATGAATTGTGCGATTAAAAATAGAAATCATTTTTAAAAATTAATAAACATTGTATTTAACCAAATACCTTAACATTCCAAGGTTTACTTCGCTTGTTCTTGCTTCTCACACCACCTTGCATTAAAAAAAACTTGTACGCTTGAAAGTTCCACTTCCAACGATCAGTGAAGAAGTCATCGATTTTTTAGCACATGTGCAGCGTTCGATAATTTTTTGCCAGGGGGTTAATTGTAAGTTTCACGACATTTAAGGTTAAAAAAATCCGCACGATCCTCAAATCAGATTAAATCTGACAGTATCTCCAAATTAAAATAAATGCAATTTCAATTTCAATTTTAGCCTGTTTATCGACTAAAAAATAGAAAATAATGCAATTACGTTTTTTTTACCCCCGTGTTGGAAAACACTACATTTACAGACCAATCTTTGTTCTTAAAGATTTGTACAAACTGCTTGGAAGAACAAGTTAACCAACTTTATTCTTGGTTAAATGTAAAATACAGTGATATAAAACAAGAAATAACTTCAGTAAAGAGCTGTGTAATCATAGAACATGCAAATGGGAAATAAATACTAGTCTTTAAGCCGGTTTTCCACTAGGCGGATTATTCCGCGCAGAGATGAGCGGGTATTGTTCTTTGCTAGACAAATCCGCTTTTAGCGGTCCGCTACGCGCGGAATCAAAAGTAGGATCAAGTTCAACTTTTCCGCCGCGGAAAAGTCTGCTAACCAATGAAAACACGCAAAAACACAAACTCAAGATCCAAAATGGCGAACAAGCACATGAACTTCTTTGCACAACAAAGTCAAAACTGTGGTCAAAATGAATACTCGCAAGAAGAATTACAAGCTATTTTAGCTTTAGCACCATCTGATGTAGAGCAAGAGCAAGTAAACCAAGAGTTTGATAAGGAAATATTTCTTGAAGAGGTAGAAAACTGAGTTTTGTTTTTGATTCAGAACAGCTAGCTAGAAGTTTGAAAACCACATACTTAAATATAAAAAAGTTTTTGTGCTCTTACTCACTTTGTGTAAATCATTACAGTGTCTTCAGAGATTGAAGAAGGAAGAGAACTGGTATAAGAGAAAAAATATATATGTTAATACATTTAGTTTATTTTCTTTATGTACGCAAATATCAATGCCTGTGGAACATCCACTGTCCTGAATTTAAGGACAGAAACATGAAGAGTAATGCTTGGATGAAAATTTCTGCTGTGTTTGGGAAAGATGGTAAGTAAATTTAATCGTAATTTTTATTCCTTGAACTAAAATTCATGTTTGTAATCTTCCACTTTTCATTTCAGTTGATTTTCTTCAGAAGCAACTAAAGTATCTGAAAGATAACCTTAAAAGATGCTTAGACAAAAGATCTCGTCTAACAAAGTCTGGTGCCGCTGCCACTTCCTTGCCGAAATGCCAGTATTTTGAACAAATGGCATTTTTACACGAAAAAACTGCAAATACACCAACAGTATCAAATATACCAGTTCAAATACAACCTGGACAACTTACAAATCAAAGTGTTTTGTCACTTTTAACACAAAGCCATGCTGAAATACAGGATCAAGAGTTAAGTTCCTCTTTTTCCTTTCAGAATGAGCTAACATCTAGTGAAGCAATGTCAATGCCACCTTCGCCAGCCTTGTCGACAGTATCACACTCAAGTAAGAAAAGCACATCAAGGAAAAGAAAACAGTCAGCAGATGAAGGAGAGGGTAATTCAGAGAGAATTATCAAAGAACTGTGCAGACTTGAGACTGAGTTAAAAACACCAGAGCCAGAAGAATGTGAGGACACCCTTTTCTGTAGGTCCCTAATACCTACATTAAAGAAACTGGAGCCAAAAAAGAACAAAATGGCTAAAATTAAAATTAGCCAGTTATTATTTGAGTTAGAATTTGATGAAACTTGTGAATAGATGTTTTTGTTGTCAATCCTGCACATAGTTAACAATTATGGTTTCTCTGAAAGTGTATGTCCACTCATACAGTTTTTTACTAAAAGTTTGACTTTACTACGGTTCATAAACAAGTTTCTGCTACAGAAACATGTTTGCTATGTACAGGATTGTTTGTATATAAATTTTCCTTTCTTTTTTGAAAGTGTTGATATTTGGAAAAGTTATTTTTGTTTGTTTGTTTCTTTCTCTTTGTTTTGTTTAACATACATTTGTTCCAAAGGCAGTACATGTTAATCAAAATTTGTATGAGTAGCCAGGAACCCCACCTACTCTTATCGGCTCATGGGGCGAGAAACAAAAAGTAGAGGTGGGTTTCCTGGCTATAGTACGAGCAAACCTTTTTCTTTTTAAGACATAGACTTTTCTTCATTTAGTCAAACAATTGCATTAGTTAATCTTTGGTGATCAAAAGGGCTTTAGAAATACAGACTTAAAACAAGTTTTAATTAAAACTTTGTTGAATCTGTGTAAAGTTGTTGATTTTATGGTAGTCAAGCTGATGTTTATGGTTATACTTTATTAATCATTTTGATGTTATATTCCTTACATATATGGTAACTAGTTTTATCATTATATAACAGTTGTCTCATGAAATATTTATACAACATTGGAGCCTAGTGAATTTTATTTACCATGTCCCATTGCCACTCAACAGCACCTTCTAGCATGAAATGTTCCTTGAACTGGTCACGAATTAAAGCTGCATTTTTTGAATAATTATTAGAGGAACTGTTCGGTAGATTTTGCAATCCTGTAATATTTTCAGCATCTCTTCTCCATTCACCTGGAATAACAGCAGATTCGGTTTCTGAATCTACGAATTTTGTCGGGCAATAATTGTAGTTGTCGTTAGATGAAAAAGACATTAAAAAATTGTGCAAACCAACTACAGCTTTCGTTATGGCAACCACTTTCTCGACTTTGGCAATGATTGGCCTGCGGAAAACTCTAAAGCGACTTGCGGCTATTCCAAAAACATTTTCCACTACCCTTCTTGCCCTTGACAATCTATAATTAAAAACTCTTTTGTCAGTTGACAAGTTTTGAAATGGATAAGGCTTCATCATGTTGGGTTTCAAGCCAAAAGCATCGTCTCCAACAAATACGTATGGTAAAACGCGTTCACTGTTGGGCAGCTTTGATTTTTCAGGAATCCTGAGACGATTTTCTTGAATAGCAAAGCCCAGATTACTATTAAAATAAACGCTTCCATCACTTTGCCGCCCATTATCTCCAATATCAACCAGCAAAAACTTGTACTGTGCACTGCATACTGCTAACAGCACTATACTAAACTGTTTTTTGTAATTGAAAAATGCTGAACCAGATCTGGCAGGTGCTTGTATCACAACATGCTTTCCGTCTATTGCCCCGAGAGCGTTTGGGAAGTTCCATTTCGTGTAAAAATCTCTGGCTATAACTTTCCAATCCTCTTCAGTGTCAGGTGCTTTGAGATAACCCTGATTATACAAAGCATCCCAAATTGCAAGGCAAGTTTCAAAGATTATCCTGCCTACAACAGCTGGGCTCATACGATAGCATGATGCAATTGTCACTTGGGCGTCACCTGTAACAAGGTACCTCATTGTGACACACAGTCTTTCACTGGCACCTATTGGCTCTCTCATCTTGGTTTCCTTCTTCGTAATTAGTGGACCAACCCAAGAAAGAAGTGTTTCCAAGTTTGTTGGTGACATCCGAAAATATTGAAAAAACAATTGGTTATCATATAAAACTTCATATCTTGCACAAGAAGACTAAACTCGCCTTTCGATTTACGCTCTTTATATACTTCTCTAATCCAAAATCTTTTTTCATACTTTTTCTTTCGTTTCTTGTTGTTTTCAAGGAGCAGTAATTTCAAAAGAGAAATCTTTTTTAACAATAATCGCTTACGACGAGATCTCATCTTCTCTCAACGAAAAAACCTTTTTTGATTTTACACTTGCGCGCCTTTTTATTAATGGAAATTGAAAATCGACTTTCGAAGCGACCTGACAGGCGGCCATTGTTATATAAACAATGTCCGCTCCGCTCCGCACGGAATAAATCTGCCTAGTGGAAAACCGGCTTTAAAATGAAATTAAATATTAATTTCCAGAATGGCCATCGTGCGCCAAATAAGCAAGCTAGACTTAGTTCATGATCACTGTAGCCGATTGCATATCGTAGCGTGTTAATGTTTTTGTTGATTGGTTCTTGATTTATTTATAATATTATTCTTTCGTATAAATAATTTTTGATACGCACATTTTTATCGTAAATTTCACGTATCGCACCGTGTAGCGTCTGATTTGTTGGCTTTTTGCTGATCGCAACGCAATGTGAGAAGCAAGCAAAAAAGGGGTACGAAGGGAAGTATGGGTTTTTTACATAAGTTTCGGCAAAAACATTAGGTGTAAGTTCTAAAGACGCTCGTCGACGCTCTACTAGTGAATATTTGTGGACGCTGCTCGACGCTTATCTTGACAGCAGCGGACGGTATTGGACGTCTAAAATATAATTTTCAGTCGACGCTTGTGGACGCTGCTCGACGCTTATCTTGACGGCAGTAGACAGTATTGGACGTCTAAAATATAATTTTCAGTCGACGCTTGTGGACGGTAGTGGATGTTGCGTGGACGCTAAAATTGGACTCTGAGGTCGCTGTGGACGCCATTAGACGCCCCACGACATCCCCCTTTTCGCGGAACATGTCACATTTCTTTTTTATTGTTTAGTAATATTTTCAATTTGAAATATATTATAAAGCTATCGAAAAATTTACAATTTATGGTGCAACTTAATCTTTCAGTAGTGTGTCGGATTATATATTCTTGCTAATTTGATTGTACTTGTATTTTGTAAATTTTTTTTATGTAAATGTATTTTACTGTGTTTTGATGTTTTTTAAACATTTATAGTGAAAATGTGGGCTCAAGCAATCTGGATTGAGAATGATTAGGAAGAAACGGAAGGTGTTGTCCCTTCAAATTTGATCAAAAATAAAACACTCTATTGGCCACGTAGTTTTAATTTGAAAAAATACTTTAAAGAAAGACGGGAACCACAAGAAAATTGGAATCAATACAAATTAATCAAAGTGAAGGTTCAGGGAGGTAAAGTGCTTAAATGTTTTTTATACTTTTAAAGAATTGGAATTTTTGAAATCTTCATATATAATTATCAATTATTTTTGTTCAGCACAGATTCAAGGAGTGCCTGTGAAGACTACAACTTCACATCAGCAGACGAAAGAAACATAACTCGTAAGAAGGTTTCCTTATGAACTGAAAATGATTTGTACAATTTGATTAATATGTCATGTTATTAATGTTTGGTTGCTTTTTTTAAGAACTCACTTCTCCTCGGAAAAAAAAACGCAGTATCTAGTAATTCTGCCGAAATTTCAACTTTATGCAGATCTCCACAACAAACTGAGCCTCAAAAGCGGTGTGCTGGTAAGGGTAAAATCTTTAAATGTAACCAGTATTTTTATTTCACCATTTTGTGTTACAATTTTTAGAGCTTCCAGTGCCACCAAAAAAACGATTGAATTTAACCACACATTCGCCAAATATATCACCTGTACGAAGATCACCCCGCAGGCCTGGTCAGGAAAGGCGTGCGATCACACTCGCACGCCTCCACGCACGCCCAAACACGAAATAGCGAGTGTTTGTCCGCACGCCCGTTAGACCTATTATCACACGTCTGAATTTAAAGTTTTTTTCCCATCGATTAAAAGTTAAAAATTTTGTGTTTTCGTTAATTGTTAATCGTTTGAGTTTTCGTACGTTTGCTGATACTTACCCTTTTCGAATGAAAAGTACATGCTCCCAAAGGAGTGTCATCGGTGTTCTTTTGACGTTCCAAAACTCCATGGTGAAGTGCAGTCAGTAATTATCAATTATCAATTATCACACGTCTGAATTTAAAGTTTTTTTCCCATCGATTAAAAGTTAAAAATTTTGTGTTTTCGTTAAATGTTAATCGTTTGAGTTTTCGTACGTTTTATGATACTTGCCCTTTTCGAATGAAAAGTACATGCTCCCAAAGGAGTGTCATCGGTGTTCTTTTGACGTTCCAAAACTCCACGGTGAAGAGTTCTATTATTCTTTTGCCATAACGTCAAATATTCAGTTTTTAAATTTTGTACAAAATGTTGAAAGGAATTCGGAAAGAATTGCGAACTTTCAATTCGTGGGGGAAAAGTGAGGTGATAGGACATAACGTTGAATCTGTTGATGGCAGACAGTATGTCACGCTAATCTGGTGTAAACTTTGTGCCAAGCACAAAGAATCTATTATTAATGATCCGCAAGTACGGGGCGTAGTAAAGGAGTCCATCAAAGCCTTCACAAATGGCACAAACAATGTCACAAAATTCCAGGTATTTAAATTATTACTTTTTTTTTTTTGTCCAACTTTCTTCACGTTTTTTACTCATAATTTATAAGTATATTTGATAAATAAAAGTGTACATAAATTATAAATTATCATTTATTTCAAAATAATTTTTTTTCTCCAGGTCGATCGACATCTGTTGGGTGAGGCCCATAAAATAGCTGTTTCATTAGAGAAACAAAAGGAGGGAGAAAACGCAAATGTCGCTGAAAATCCTGCTAAGCGTAGATGTCTTGGTATTAAAGCTAGCCTTCTGTCTTCATCTGACGAAGCTTATTTAAAAATGATGCGAACAGCATACTGCATGGCGCTTACGCCATCGATGCCCCACAGCCACTTTGAAGTTCTGGTTGAGTGCCAGAGGGCAAATGGTCTCAGACTAATTAAGGGAAAACACAACAATAAAGCAGGTAAGCAAATTTGGATACAAAATTATTAAGTAATCATGTTTGAAAATATGTTTTTCGATGTATCGTTCAGGAAAAAACGATTAGCTTTTAAGCCATCTGTCAATCTATTTTTAAAATTACATAGTACTTCATCTGGGTGTTTAAATTAGAATTTCAATGGGCATTACGTCAAAAATATGTTAAAGTAATGAATGAAATGTTTCAATGTCAGGTGGGTCTTTTGAAATATTATTTCCTTCGTTATAAAAGCGTACGTGTGTCTTTGGGAATAATTCATTTAAGAAAATATTGTTTTCAAAAAATTAACACCAATTATAAATTAAGGGGAACTGTTACGTTTTACCTACTTAATGTAAAAAAATATCCAGACCATTTCGATGTCAACGTTTTTAAACGAATCCGAATGTACATTTTTGAATCCGTAACAATTTTCTCCCGTGTAAATGTGGTATAATAATAATAATGTTGTTGTTTTTATTTTAGCTCGTGAGTACATGCATTCGATTGCCTTAGCAACAAAAGAGGAAATATTGAAAATAATTTCTCAATCGCATTTTATGTGTTTGCTATCTGATGGAAGCCAGGCCAGGAAAACCAAATCAGAAAAGGAATTAATTTTGGTCCGGGTAATCAAAGATGGCGAACCTGTTTACTTAGTTGTTGCGTTGCAGGACATGGCTGCATTTGGTGGCGGAGATGCCATCTCTTTGAAAAATGCACTTGATAGTGTCTTTACTGTGGAAAATAAGGAGGAAGGCCTCGTCAATGGGAATGTTCCACTCTCAGACTATGAGACGAAGCTCATAAGTGCCACAGCAGACGGAGCTAATGTGAATCTGGGAGTGCACAGGGGGGCTATCACAAAACTTGGGGATACTCGCCCTTGGCTCATTAAATTTCATTGTGTGAGTCACAGATTGGAGCTGGCTATAAAAGAGGCTATCAGTCAAACGAGCCAATTCAGTGACTGTGACAGTTTTTATTTGACACTTTTTTACCTATTCAAAAATTCTGGTAAATTGAAGGAAGAAGTTAAAAAGGTTTGCGAAGCTCTTGGTATTACCTTTTACCCATTGCCGAAAATTCACGGAACACGATTCGTTAATCATCACCGTAGCGGTTTCCAAAAGTTGCTCCATGTCTGGCCTGCCTTACTTACATCATTCGAACACGTATTAGCAACTAATGCGTGCTCTCGTGATGTTAAGGCAAAGGTTGGGGGCCTATTAAAAAGATTGAAATCTTATCGCTTTATGTGCAATGTTTCAGTATACCTTGATATTTTGGATGCCGTGTCTTTTCTGTCACTTGATTTTGAAAAAGACAATTTAATGGTTTTCGAAGTGAAGGTATCCTTACAAAAATGTTTGAGCTCTTTGAATGAGATGGCCGATGAAGATTTTACGGATGCTATTGATAGCTATTTAAAAAAATATCGCATACGAGACGAATTGAATTTGATCACATTGGTTGCCTCGTATCCTAAAGCTGGCCACGAAAGGAAAAAAGTTGTCAACCGTGAATACATTGATATCGAACTAGACCAGATGCGCCACGTTAGTGAAGAAACCCTGGATAAGGCTATGCAACTCAGGAAGGAAGCGATTGAAGTTCTCAAGCCGATAATTGAGCGAAGATTTGAGTCCTTCAATGATGATATATTCGGAAACATGCTGTGGATGGATCCACAATATTGGTCTGATGAACGTGAGTACGAAAGGGAGGAGAGCACAGCACTGAGTAATTTCTTTAAGACACCACTAGAAGTTGCGGGGTTCCATTTGAAATCGGCGTTGGCAGAATGGCGTTCATTGAGAATTACTATCAAGTCTCATTTCATTAAGTTTGAGGTGGCTCAGATTTGGAAGAAATTGTTGGTTTATCGGAAGTCTGAATTCCCCAACATTCTTAAGGTTGCCGAATTGATAATGTGCCTTTCTTCTTCCAATTCGAAAGTAGAAAGGGTGTTCAGCCTTCTTGGAGTCACATTGTCTGATCGTCGTCTGAGCATGTCTCATCAGACAATGGAGAATTGCTTGTTGATAAGCAGAAATCACAACATCTGGAGTGATTCAGAAAAGGAAAAAATGTTGGCTCGTGCGGTGGAAATATACTCACAAAAACGGCGCGTTGGAAAGATCGATGAGAGAAGAGAAGCAGATATCGAGAAAAGTCATGATGTGGTTGCAGAAGAGGAGGTTGATTTTATCAGCGACGATAGCGACGATAGCGAGGTATACGACATCAGTGAGTTGCAGGAAATTGAAAGTAGTGATGATGAATCCGATTAGAACCTTAATAAATTTTCTTTGAGGGAGGACTTCTATTTGAAATATGAATATATCGTAGATGAAGAAATTTTCATTAAAATTAATCAGTTTCGCCAAGACATGTGAAAGCGTAACAAATGGGAAAATCCTTGATGTTATTGTTTAGCGACTTAGAAACTAGGTTTTGATTCGAAAGTATGATTTCTTTTGTGATATTGTATCGAAGGGGAAGATTTTTTCACATCTCGAATTTTAACCGTCGTGAAAATCCACGTATGTTGTGTTTAATGAGTTTAATGAGCCTTTATTAACTTTTAAAGTGTAAGATATTTTAAAGTTTATTTTTAAAAAGTCTAAAAGATAATATTAACGCCGCTGTATTTTCAAACATATTATTAACATCTGTTTATGTCAACTTTATTTTCTATTGATAATAGTATCGGGACTGTTTGTATTATGTAGTATGAAGGAGATAAATTTTATCTCCTTCGCAATTATTTTATTCTATCCTTCGAAACAACGTTTTCAAGTGAAAGAAGATGCCAGTATTTCAGGCGTGCTACGCACGCCTGACTATAGAACCAGACATGCTATTAAATAGCACGCCTGATTGGTTTATGGCGTGTGGTGACCTGCACTGCACCCTAAATTTTCCTGACCAGGCCTGCCCCGGCTACAAAAATCAATAGATGTAGTTCGAAGTAAGCATGTGTTTGTGTCATCAAAAAAAAGAGGTTAACTTTAATAGATTCACCAAGTATATCACCTGTAAGGAGATCACTCCAAACACATGTGGCTCAAAGAAAACAAGTGTCTGCTGAACCTATCAGTGTCCTGTGGGTTCAAGTCCTGATAGGCCGTCTGCAAGTTCACCCTTTGCTCTATCACCAGTTTGGACACTAATCTGAAAAGGATTCTGAGTGGGAAGTTGAAGTTTTTCACTTTTACTTTAAACAAAGAAAGAAAAATTATAAAAATTAAAGGAAATTTGCTTTTTATCTCATTCGAAAAATTTTTTCGTGAAATTTGTCCAAAAATCTGTGAAACACGAAAGTTTTTGCCACAAATTTCACGGGTTTTTTGACACACAAAAGTTTCTGAAAGTAGGTGAAAAGATTTGGGAGTGCCTAAAGGTGCATAAAAAATCGACAGGTTCAACTGCCACGGTGAAAACAAAAAATACATACATTTTTTGATCCAAGAATCAACAGGTATCTAATGTAAAGGAGTTCAATGCAAGTTGTTGCTAGAATCTGTAACTTCAAAGGAAACAAAACTTGCATTATTCCTTCTGTCTCAATGGATGGTAAAGACTTATGGTGGGAGAGACAAAAAGATAAAGATCGCATCACCTTTTAGTAAATTTCAAGTAAATACCATGACCAGATAAAGGTTTTCAGTCACTTGGTATCTGGAATATTGAAATGGTTTGAAAACAAATTAAAAGAGCATTATGTTCATCAAAGAATACTATAGGGTAAAAGATTTAAAAATAAATAAAGAATTAGAGATGGTTAATGTGAAACAAATTATATTCCACGCCATGGTTTAGTGAAAACTGTGCCTGTTTCTTCGTCAAACAGGTAAACAGTAAAATGTTTTGAAAACACTTAAAGAACAGACTTTTTTCGAAAATTATATCACAGCAGTCATCGTTGCGATTTTTTCTTTTTAAAAAATTACTTAAGCAATGATAAAAAGTCGCAATTACGAAAACAAACATGGTCTTCGAATAAAAAGAAGGGAGAGTTGATAGAGTGTACCGCATCAAAGTGCAGAAGCAGAACATAACTATTGAGGCGGTCAAGGACAATACCTCAATAGCGACAATTTAGACAGTGTCTTCAGTAGTTTTTTCAAGTATTTAGATTAATTCAACATACTTATATGACTGTAAAGGTTAGTCTTATAAGTTTCCACTAAGCTGACCTGACCTCCTCTAATGTGCAAAAGAACAGTCAACATCACCTGATACCACAACTGCAAAATCAATTTATGGGCAAAAAAGGCACTAAACAAGATTTTTGGTGTGGCAAATACATCCCCAATGACAATTAATTTGAACCAAAACAAGTACTGGATGAATTGTCATTTCATGATCAACAGCCAGCCAACATTCAAATAGAAGGAATGATTATTAAGGGTATGATTGGAAACATGAACGATAGAAGAACTGAACACGTATTATAAAGACTGATCTAAGCTGTTGAATTGAAGAAATACAAGGTCAAAAACTGTAGAGAATTACCTGTGGATCGGTGTTGGAACCCATTAACCTAATAGGGTATAAACACAATTTCAAAACATTACTGAGAATATCACATCAGAAGAAATCAAAGCAAAATAAAAAGATAAGATATAGATAAAGAAATGGAATGAAATGAAATTTGAGCAAAAAACCATAAACCAGAGAAAATAAATTCATCAGGCAAGATAAAGATGACAACAGCTGGTTGTTATTAGATCCACCATCTCCATATGAAGTGTGGGCTTTTGGCCTTCAAACAAGTGATTTGTAGTTAAAGTTTTCTACTAGCTTCAAGGTATTAGTTGTTTTTAAAGTATAGCAACAAATTTGAGTGTTTTCCTTTTGCTAATACGAAATTTAGGAAAATACTATGTTTAGAGTTATACAAAGCCTGGTTAAAGAATAAAAATGAGGAAATGAAGATCCAAGGAGATTACATCCATTAACATAGGATTAGATGGTCAGTGTGGCGGGCCCAATGCTACACACTCCTACTGGGACTCTTACAAAATTGCAACTTTGAATTTGTCAATAACTCCAAGCCTGAAAATATAGGAATGATAAGAAGAAAAAAAACTCTAATGTGATCTGTCAAAAATCAACAAAAATTATCCAACTCATGTAAGTATCGAAAAAAGCAAGATAACAACTGTGTCCTATCAAATTAAATTCATGCTTTAAATTTAAAATTCCTTTAAACATAAATAAGCCTAACATCATCTTTAAAGTTAACAAGAGCCAGATGGCGCAAAACGGTAGCAGCAATTGTACTTAAAATTATGAAAAGTTACTACAAAGTTCTTTGAGGCTTGTGTTTTTTTATATCTCACTGATGGAAAACAGGCATAAACCATAAATATATTAAAATGATTAGTTAGTGTAAATAGGGTCTAATCATAAACCACCAGAAATTAATTTATTAAAAAGACAAAAGAATTATACATGCGTGAGCCACACATTTTTTTATAAGAAAAATTTTAAGACCATATGTAGAAAAAAGCCACGCGTTTTGAAAAAAATATTATGTTTTTAAAATTATAATTTCATGAAACCAAAAATGAATTCAAACAAATAACTGCCTTTTTAAATTAGATCTCTGAAAGTCTTAATACACTAAACAGTGTAGTAGCTAACAACAAACGAGCTAACAAGAAGTTTCGAACTGATAGGCTTTACTAACAAGAAAAACAATATATAACCAAATTTGAAGTATCGATGTATTTTCAGCAAGCATAAGTAATTAAAACTTCCATTTTTATGCAGACCTATTTGATTTATATTCATTCTTTCATGAATTATTTCATATAATATCAAAGAAAACGTCTTTTTAAATGTTTGATATGTAAAACCTTTCGAAGGCTGCGTTCCTTCATTAGAATTTGGGTTACGTTATTAGCGGAGTCTCGCGGACTCTAAATCGCAGACTAATTGCCATTTCGGCCGGAGGAGTAGGAGTAGTAGGAGTCCACGGGTGTTTTAATACGGTATTCGCTTTCGCTGCTACCGTAAAAAGGCTCTTAACTTTTTTAATACCTGAAGTATTAATACTTATGAAAACCTTTGTTTTGAATAGAAATATTAAACAGAGATGTTCATTTCAGAATGTACCATCAACTAAATTCTCCACATAAAACTGCGTAAAAAAATTGTCAAAAAGCTGTTCACTTGATTTAAAAGACATCGCAAAGAAATCATAATAAAATATTCCTACGAGAATAATGAGTGCATGCTGATTTTAAATGAAGCAATATTAATTTATAACTTCAGTAAAACCAAAATAACTTTTTATTAAAACTTCTGATAGACATGCATTCATCTTGAAGCAAGTCAGAACCAATCATCTTCAGTTGAACATAGCAACATAACATTATACAGTTCTTCTAAAATTATTTGTGGTCAACATACAACATTTCCAAGCCAATGATTATTTTTGCATTCCCATGAAGTTCATAGATCATGTAATTTGTTTATACAGTAAAAATGTTTTGCGCTCCAACAAAGACCATAGGTCGAAAGTTTTTACAGTCATTTTGAAGGTGACATACTACGGAAGTTTTTACTTTCAGTCATTTTGAAAGCGAGATACTCATAAGCCACAGCTAGTTTATTGAAACGAAACACAATTCTCAATCACAATATCTTCAACAACAACTTATTTCATTGTTTATCTAAATAGAAATTGAGAAAATAAATTTAGGGACAGCAATGATGTAGGTACAAGACAGTATTTGCTTATGCGTTCCAGTGACTTAAAAAAATTTCTCAGCTGTGTTCTGCAGGTTGTACACCTTGTATAAGGGAATCTTCACAAGAGAAGTAAATATATTTACTTTCTTTGTTTGCTAACTTTTTACAAAGTTTCATTATAGCTTTAAAAAGCATTACAATAGTGTTTTGTAAAAAAAAATACCACACAATTCACAACTGTGCAATTTCAACAGCAAATCAAATGAAATAGTGATATTGATAAAGAACATTTTAATAAAACCCATAAAAATGACAACATAATAAAAAAATAATCAGGAATTCCCATAAAAGCTATGTACAACATTTGTTACACTTATACAGATATACATGCTGATTTAACATTAGGAAATTTACAAGAATGTAAAAACAGATTTATCTCAAAAGATATGTAGATCTAGGAAAATTGTTAACTCTTCCGTCAAGCCATGCAAATTTTGATGCACCCAAAAGCTTATAATGAAAAGGAATTTAAAGAAGACTTACTATCTGAAACAAGTGAATTTTGATTATTGTTTTCTTCCATTACAATAATAATATAAAATAACATATTTGTTACCAAATTTATTAACACATGAGAAATAACGTATAGCATGCACTCATTTTAAAAATCATTTGTTACTATAAAAATTACCCAAAACAACCAAAATCACATTAAGTTAAGAGCCTTTTTAACCAGGTATCTTAATATTTTAGTGAAGTTTTTGCAACACACTCAATGTTATGTGCTTTTTCAATACTTGCCTCAGTTGGACAGATACTACAGTTTCCAATACTATTTCCTTTATTATAATTTTCATTATGGACTTATTATTACTACACGGTTTCATAGTTTATCATTCAGATTTTGAGAGGAATCTGCATCCCAGGAATAATTCAAAATCTATACACTGTCAAAAAACTTTTGTAATTTGGGTATCTTGAAATATGGGTCAAAAGAAGCACATAATGGTAAAAGTCCATGTTTATAACCACAATGAAAATTGATGAAAAGAGGGTGAAAAAGAAGTTAATGGAACTGAGAAGTGAGGCTTCAAATTTTATATCATAAAATCAATACTGATGTTGGATAATTAAAATCTACACGTGTTGAAACTTCTTGCAGAAAAATTCTATGGCATCTTTGAAAATATTTCTGAAAATTTTTTGGCATCAATGCCATATCTATTATATAAATACGCCTTTCTGTGCCAAACTTTCATTTTAGAGAGCTGGTCACATTATTATATCGAGCATGTAAAACCATGCGACTAAATTCAAACATAATTTAAATTGTAGTTTGGAGGATCTGAAAAGAATTTAAAGTCAAAGGAAAAAAGCATCTTTCTCTCTCAGGCTGTAAAAGCTTTGATGTGAACTAATGATGTACCTGAAACGAGTGATGGTGAAGTAGAGAATTGGGCAATAGAAACTACTACGGAATACCATACCATATCATTAGGCTGAATACCATGTGGAAAATAAAAGCAATTACAGAAAATATGACTTGACAAATTAGTGACTTTCTTTAGTATCATAAAACTTCTACTTAAGTTTTTTTGATAATGTTGAATTGGAATTATGATGAATTGCAATGAATTATGCAGTATAAGTTTATCTACTTTTATCCAAAAAATTCAGACCATCTGAGCAAAGTGAATCAAGATAAGATTTTGAGGAAGTTTTAACAGAAAAAGAACAGATGCAAAAGTGAAAGGGCATTGCTTGTTTATGAAAAGAAATTATACGAGTTGTTAAAATTGTCCAAAATGTGCATGCTCCAAACATATCAACAAAAATACCACCTTAAAAAAAAAAAAAAAAAAAAAATTCTTACGCCTTAAGAATAATAAAATTACGCGTAATATGCAAATGGTCCCTTTTCACTTTCCATGTCACATATTGGTGCAATTGAAAATGATAGAGAACAATTTTTCATTCATAAATTGTTGCAATTGTTGCAGTTGCAAGTAAAACTGTGTGATGCTGCAGAGGAGCTTAAGACTGGCAAGGTGGGTGTAGTGGATATTGGTGTATCAGGAGATGGCAGTGAGCACCGAAAAGTCGATATGTAGGTTTTACACAACTAGAACTAGCTGTTTATGATGCCATTGCTTACTTTAATACAGGAGCCAAAGCTATGCTAGATGTATAATGCAAACCTTAGCATTTCACCTGGTTACTACACTTTAATTGTTTAATCTGTTGGTGGATATAAATCGAGTTAAAAACAGCGAAAACGACGAAAAGTTCTGCGAGGTAAAAAAAAGAAAAATGAGGACAAAAACATTGACCAAGAATGAAATACTTATGAACCTGGAGGATTTTAATTTATATCATAGATATTTCACATTTATTTATATATTTGTTTGAAATTCAGTGATTAAAGCAGCAAAAAATTTCTGAAAATGCATTGCAAAAAGTTAGGTTTTGCAGGTCCAATTTTATGTGACTGTGCGGGTCGGAACATATTCTCAGAACCGTTAGTTCAAATCGTTTCAAATTTTCAGGAAACATATATCATTACTTGTACTGTGATTTGAACTAAAAAAATGAAAGTTTTCAATTTTCATGCGCTTGTGTGACAGTTGAACTCTAAAGTGACCGCTTCAACAAAATTTTGAAATAATGTGGGAATTACTGTTTATTTTCTTTTTAGATATAAATGCATAAAAGTGACAAAATGCAAAGGTTTCGATGAAGAAAGAAAGACATTTGTATTTATTTTCTTGCGGCTTATGCTTTACACCTAATAATAGTATTCGAAGTGAAACTAGTTCTTTCATCATTGTCAGAGAAGATGGAAGTCTATGATATCGCTTTACGTAACTTTTGTGAAGATGATTTCGCTGAAATAGATTTAGAAGATATGCAAGTACTCAATATGCTTGCTTGTGGATATTGGGTGCCTGGTTAAGTGTTTTCGGAATAAGAGAAACCTGACATTTGTTAGCTGTCTGTCTATCCATTTATCTATATGTTTATTGTTTATTGTATAAGTTTAACATTATACTGATGCATATTCATGGAAAAATAACTTGATTCGGAATACATTTTGAAATGTTTTTGTCTGGTCACAAAAACTGTATTTACTCCCATCTTTTATAGTTCAACATCTTTGAGTAATGTTATTATCATTCAATGGTTAATTTCTAAAGATGATTTATGATGATGTAAAAAGTTTTTAAGAAAATGAGGTCAAACCATAAGACCAAAATCTTAAAAAAATTGTAAGGTTCCTTCACCACAAGTAATTTGTTTTGACACTTAAATTTAAAATTTTATAAAACTGGTTGTAATACCAAAACATAACACAATGATCACACAGATTCTTAAATGCTCTGCAATGGCTTTCAAAACATTTGAAATGTTAAAAATAATATTTAAGTTTAGGGTCATTCTATATAAAACAGGGACAAAACATAAAATTTTGTAACTCACCATCATTTATATTCATAGTCATATTCATAGTCCATAATTCTCATGGTAAATGCCTGTTTTCATTCATTGAATTATGATGTAACAGTTTTTTATACCAAAATTGCACAACCTTTCTTTGACAGTCCATTGCACAAGGTGCCAAAGTCAGACAGACCAGAGAGTTTCTGAGAATGATGATAACATGTTAATGCAACTTTATGAGAAGTTTCATTGTGGTCTTTGTTATGATTAAAAAATTTATGAACTTTCAAAGTTGACTCAAGGTGGTAGTACAGTAATAAATATCAAAATTTTCAAAATTTCAAAATGTGTCTTTTTAGATACTTTCATGTATGGAGAAAACGATGGCATAGTTTATTTTTACCCCAAAATGCCATAGATTTCACAATTTGCCATCAAAAGTTCAAGGGTCTTGTTGCTAGAGCAATGAATTTCCCTAGCAACGTCCTTAGCAACCGTTTTACCTTCATTTCTGGCCACAGAATTGGTTTTTTTGGCTGTAGTTTCTCCCAGTGAAAGTTCAGTAGTGTGTCTAAGGCTTTAGTGTGTTTTCATGCTACTATACACGAAAAAATGGCAAAACAAGAGCGCAGAAGTGTGTGGTTGTTTGAAGTAGGTTGAGAAAGTGAGAAATTGGTTCTGTCCTTGTAATAACGTTCTAATGACAGTTCTGTGTATATCAAATGTTTTTATTTTAGATTAGTTAAATATTGTCATAATAAAAATGAATAAAACAAAACACGAGTCTTCTTTGAGAAGAAAATCTGGTGGTAAAGTTTTTAGAAAAAGACGATTCAGAGGCAACAAATATACAAACACTTCCTCTGCTTCAGTTGCTGATTCTTCAATCACAATACCTGAGCATTCTACGAATCTTCCTGCAGTAGAAAACTCACAAACTAATAAAGATGTAGGCATACTTTCTTCATCTGCAAAAAAATTAAAGAGACATCACAAAAAAGACAAACAAGACGCTAGTAGTTCTGTGACTATGTCGTCGTCAACAACTGTTGCTTCAGATTCAATCGATTTTTGTGATCAGTCAAACAATCTGCCTAGCTGTTACATTTTGATGGATTCAGATATTTTAAAATCAATGATTGAACTGCTTGGTACCTGTCCAGATTGCCTCAATAAATCTCTGCAACTTTCATGTGATATTTCCAAAAAGAAAGGATTGTCACTACCCTTGAATGTTAACTGTACTGTATGCTCTTGGAACCAACTCTTTTTCTCCAGCAAGAAAGTGGAAACCAGCACAACTGGTGCTAATCCATTTGAAGTTAACTACCGTTCTTGTATCGCTATGCGAGAAATAGGAAAAGGCCATACAGCTTTAACCACATTTTGTGGGTACATGAATATACCACCACCTGTCAATAAAAATGCCTTTAACGACATCCAAGAAAAGTTGTGTATCATTTACAAACAGGCTGTAGAAGAGTCTATGAAAAGTGCATCTGAGGAACTTTCAGAAAGCTGTCAGGATAAAACTGCAGAAAAGGTTACTGCTGATATCACCGTATCCTGTGATGGGACTTGGCAAAAACGTGGGTTCTCTTCACTCAATGGTGTGGCTACTGTCATTGCCGTTGATTCTGGAAAATGTATTGACTACGAAGTGCTCTCTAAGACATGTAAGGCATGTGAATCATGGGAATTTAAGAAAGACAGTGATCCAGATGGATATGACACATTTCTCCAAACTCATGAGTGTCCTATCAATCATACTGGTTCTGCAGGATCCATGGAAGCTTCTGGTATTGTGGAATGTTTTATTAGATCTGAAGAGCAACGTAAATTGAGATATGTGTACTACATTGGTGATGGTGACTCGAAATCCTTTTCAGATGTTGTCTCCAAAGACCCTTACCATGGTCATCCTATTGAAAAATTAGAGTGCGTGGGTCACGTACAGAAGCGTGTTGGTTCACGGTTGAGAAAGTTGAAGGCCTCTGAAAAAAGTCCCTTGTCAGGTGGTAAATCCTTGAGTGGCAAAGGTCGTTTGACAGATAAAGCAATCAATAAATTGCAAAACTATTTTGGCCTTGCAATTAGGCAAAATGCTGGAACCACAGTTTATCAGATGAAAAAGGCAATTGGAGCAGTCCTTTTCCATTGTTCAGAAGCATCCAGTTCTGAAATGCGACACCGCATGTGCCCTAGGTCAGCTGATAGTTGGTGCAAATTCCAAGCCAACAAGATTGATAGCTCCATTAGATATACTGAGTCTCAGGGTATTCCAGAAGCCATCCGCACTAGGATCACCCCGATATTTCAAGACCTAAGTAATGATGGGCTTCTCAGTAAATGTCTCCATGGAAAGACCCAAAACAACAACGAATCACTTAATGGCATTATTTGGAAGCGGTGCCCGAAAGAAATATTTGTTGGTCGTACAGCATTAGAAATTGGTGTTGCCTCAGCAGTTATTGGTTTTAATGATGGTGCTGCAGGAATTTTGTTGATATTTGACTTGCTTCAGATCGATTATGGTATCTTCACCGATCAATTTTGTATAAAGAAAGACTCGGATCGCATAATGGCTATGGAACGAAAGTTTTCGGACCGCGTGAAACAAAGAAGGAAGAAACTGCGTGCAATCAGAAAAGGATTTTCAGACTCAATTGAAGAAAAAGAGGGACTAGTTTATGGGGCTGGGATGTTTTAACTTATGTTCATAAAAGTATTTGATGTTAATATGTTAACGGAATGCTAATTGATTGATATCTGCTAAGACTGCCGTGTTGTGTTTGAACTTAGTGTTCTGAGTGTAAATTTGTTTCTTGTAGTTTCTTTGTATCAGTTAAAGCAAGTGAAGAGTTTAAAAACAACTAGATTCATGCACAAAGACATACTTCAAGAATTTTAGCTTCAGAAAAACACTTTTGTACCTTTGCGGGGTTTTTTCTCAAATATTGTTTTTTCGGTGCGCCACAGTCAATAACTCTGGAAATAATGAAGCTATCAACATGAAATTTTCTCCAGTTATTCATCTCTATTAAGTGCACTTACTGTAGTAAAATTAAACATGTAGGGGTAACAAGTGTGAAGTTTCACAGTTTTGAATTTTCAAATTTTAAGGCAAATTTTGACTAAAAATTAAAATTGTTATAACTCAGTAACTAAACTATGAATGAATTTTGTTTTACTACAGTAAGTTTGAATGCTTATTATGAGGATACTGTGAAAATTTCAAGCAGATATCATGATTTCATCTGAAGTTATTAACTGCAGCGTAAACTCGGTTATTTGGTTTCTTGGGACCAAATTTTTGGACCCAATGTAAAAAAAAAATTTTTTTTTTCTTTTTTCCACTATTTGTGTCTCTATAGATCATTTTATTGAAAAAAAACTGTTATTTTAATTAATAACACCAGAATTTACTTCATTACTGTACTACCACCTCAAATTTCACACAAAAAAATGCGCTACAGGCTAAAACTTGTCATATTACTTGTCATCATTACTGATGAAATAACTCCTTCCACTTACAACCTAAATTCAAAGTGTTTTATACACTTTTGCTTTAAACAACAATCTATGTCATACTTGGTTATTTCTGATTGGTTAAGGTGGGAACTCTACTGTGGGAAGATTCCTGCAAAAAACTGTTAAGGGATTTCAAAATGTAGCAATTTATTCCCTTGGGTGGGTGAAATCTTGGGAAAAATCAACCTGGGAATTTATTAGTCAATAAGAGAGTTCATTGATGTTTTTAAAACCAAAGAAAAAAGGTATTTTTTAATCAGTTTAATCTTTTCAATATCAGTCAAGCATGGAAATTTGGTGGAAACGATCGTTATCGTTACCGTGTCCTTTACGCAAAATTCAAATGCCGGTAACGATCCATCGTTTCCCATAATCATATTTCCTTTTTCCTTAGATAATCACAAACTTTTCATTTTTTAATGTCTAGTTCTCAAAATGTTTGTGATTAAGCCGTAACTCACGATGAATTATTCGGCATTGCCCTTGTGAGTAATGAAATCATAGCTATGCCCAAATCACATGATGTAATTCATTATCATGTAATATCTCTTCGAAATGAATGAAGATTCTCGCACATGTTAAATAAAAAATGTTCTTTGAAGTCTGCAAATGTAAAGATTACAATTAAGTGAAAAACGGCCTTTATGTTATGTACAAATTTATGTCAAAAGAAAGATATTCATGCTAGTGACGCATTTAAGGAAGACAAATACAGAAGAAAAATTTTTCTTGATCTTTTGAGTTTAGTTCCCTAATATCAGGCAGGTGGTTCAAATCGATTGAATTCAATCATGTTTTAATTTAAATTTTAATTTAAATAATAATCATAAGGTTGAGAAAAAAAAAATTGTCAACAGTTTTCTTATGAGGTACTCTCCACTACCTGTCAATCACTTTATTACTTTATTTGAACGCTTTGTTAACAATAAAAAGCTGTTCGTTCCCATATCATTTCTCAATTGTTCTATTTCTACTGACATCAGCATAGTGCAACCCTCAGCTCTACATGTAACAATTCAGTGCACGCTTGCTTCTTTTTCTCTGTGTGCTCATTCTTCGTGTGTTTGGTTTCGTTATGGCATTATGGCAAGTGGAAAACTGTGACAAAGAAGTCATTTTTAAAGTGGCAAAACTCTTCTGATTTTGAATCTGAAGTCAATGATAACGACGATATAACAATTCTAAAATGCAAAATATGTACAACTTACCTGGCAGAGATTAGAAAAGAGGCACGTAAAGGGAATATTTGTGGTAACGTATTGGATGGTATTCTTAACTTCACTGATGGGGTTACGTACATTCACAAGGCAGACTTTGATAAACACGTGAAATCTGGGTCCCTACATTCTTCGGCGAAAATCAACTTTGCAAAGTCAGAAACCGGATCTACCACAGATCCAACACCATTGTTGGAAGCCAATCAAGCCACGATCATGATCACTGATGTTGTGGAAAAGTCAGCAAGAGCTAGTTATGAAAAGTTAATGCGAACAGCTCTTCATGTTGCTTTGAAAGAAAAGCCTTACTGTGATTTTCCCGATTTGATTGATCTTCAAAAGAGTAATGGCTTAAAATTCCTTCAAGGAAAGACACATAGGAAAATATTGCAGAGCTTGTTGAATGCCTAGCCGATGTACATAGATCAGACTTGCACAAAATACTCAAAAATGCAAATTTTTATTCAATTCTCTTTGATGAATCTCAGCCAAAATAGACCTTTTCTGAAAAAGACCTTTTGTATATAAAAGTATTGATTCGAGGTTAAGCCATTGTTCTTCTGTACAAATGCATACATGATTACGGCTCAGGCACAAATGATTTAAAACATGCTTTCGATGACACACTCAAGGAAGATTATAAATTAGAAGATCGTTTCACTCCTTTATTCATTTCTCATTGTGCAGATGGTGCAAGCATTAATATGGATCAATACAATGGTGCTTGCACTCAAATGAAAGCTGATGCTCGGCCTTAGATGCTAATTATCCATTGTGCAAACCATCGTTTGGAATTAGCAGTTGCTGATGCTTATAAGCAGGAGCCAAATTTCAAAGAGATCGATACTTTTCTCCTGCACGTGTATCAGCTTTTTAAAAACAGTTGCAAGCTTAAACCTCATATGCATACCATTGCTCTTAATCTAAACGTGATGGCCATGGCATTCGTCAAGAGCCATGGAACCAGATTCCAAAACCATAAATATCGGGTAAAAGCTTTTACTGTTCACTTGGTTCCCCTTTACCTTTTATGCGAAAATGCCGTTGCCGGTGGAAGAGAGTTTTGTAGATCAGCAACAACAATGGGATCAATGATCATCATCAACTGACAGAAAAAAAACAGGTACTTGTTGTGAGAATTTTGTTGAACATTTAAATCGTTTTAATGATCAAATTTATTGTATTACACAAAATTGAAGCTGTGCTATGACTGTTTTCATTGTTATTTTTTTAAGGGTCAACAAAGTGTTCAACAAATTCGAAACTATTTATTGCCAACTGTTATTGAGTCAATCACTGAGCGCTTTAAGTCTTGAAGACGAAATTTTTCAATCGATGTTTATCATTGACCACCACCGCTGGGATCATGATAATTTAAATTGCGGATGAAAGAAATCAACAGTTTGGCAAATCATTTCTCAGAGCCCTTGCGATTTCACGACTTCAACCTCCAAGCTGCTCTTTTGGAGTTTCGTCAATTAAAGAAACTTGTCCACACTAAATATAACCACATGCAGCAACCAACATCGTTATGGAATCTGATCTTTCAGCAACATAGTGAAGCATTCCTTAACATCTTACAGATATTTGAAATCATTCTGTGTATCTCGTCAAGCACAGTGGAGCGTGGGTTCAGTACTCTGAACAGAATCTTGACAGTATCACGTGTTAACATTGGAAAGAAACACATTGATGACCTAATGTTGCTGAGAGTCAACGTTCCCACGTGAGTCAGTTTAGATCCCAATTACGAGGAGAAGTTGATACAGAAAACAGTCAACGAGTATTTAAAGCAACGACGTTACCACAATAAAAAAGTCAAATAAATCCACTAAGACGTTCAAAAATCATGATGTCACTTTAACTGAGGATTTGTTTTTGCCTCAGAAAAGAGTTAAGGTTCACCATCAGAATGATCTTCTTCTTGATGAAGGCTACTTAGATATCAGCGAATCTTCATGTTCATCTGAATCCTCATCAAAAGATAGTGATGGCGACAACATAGAATAAAATCTGAACTTTTAATTTGTTCACAAAACCTGTGTCATTTTATTATATTACATGATGATTACTAAACCCGATGTGTTTGATATTTTCACCCTGTCACTCTTGAAATAACACAGAGCCTGATCTTGATAATACATTAAGTGATTATTTACCAATTATTTGAACGAATTCATTTGTTCACCTAACGAAAAAATATGAAAACATAAGTGGTACCAGCAGGACTCGTTTTCATGTTATTCAATGAAATAAAAAAGCATCTTAGTTTCCAGTTCCCTTTACAATCTTTTTTTATTTCGTTAACGTTCCTGTTGTTTCCGCATCATTACTGTAAATGTAAATCTGCAGAAACGATTTTAGGTTCCGTCGTTTCCGTAAATGCTAAATAATGTGAAACTAGGGAATTAATGTTTTGGCGAAGTCGGCTTAGCCTTATAAATCACAATGCTAATGTTTGTCAACATCACAAATATATCCTGTGTAAACACTTTCCTCTGATGCAGTTGCAATGTTGCAGTCCTTTCAATCTACACACTTCTGTAAAGAAAGGTAAATTGAAATACATTTCTATTAGTGTCTTAATAAATTTGCTCTTTAATCATGTGACCTGATTCTATTTCAGGAAGTCTCAGAGTGATCAATATGGAAATGGCTAAGTCATTGTGCTCAAGAGGTTATTTTGTAACTCCGGGACAAAAGCTTTGCCTGCAATGTAGAACTTATTTTAAAAGTGACACTGAAAAAGCTAATGATTTTGAAA
Source organism: Turritopsis dohrnii (assembly GCA_027922465.2). Classification (NCBI taxonomy): domain Eukaryota; kingdom Metazoa; phylum Cnidaria; class Hydrozoa; order Anthoathecata; family Oceaniidae; genus Turritopsis; species Turritopsis dohrnii. The sequence continues at coordinate 177,957 of BQMF02000146.1, read as the reverse complement.
GTGTTCTTTTGGAAATTGATGAGAATTTTGATGCCAGCAGAATTGAATAAGAGCTTTCTTTGAATTCAACAAAGGAATCACTGAATGCTACTTTTTCAGACCTAAATATTTCTCCAGTGAAGGCGCTTACCTCCTCATATGAAAAGTTCACATGGTAAGAGAAATTTGGAGCAGTTGCAAGCAACTGTATCAACGAAAATTGCCACTGTTTTAAAAGTTGATGAGAAAGATCTGGTTGAATCTGAGAAAAATGATACATACTCCAACAAAGTGGAAGATATCGATTATTTGGTGAAATGTATGAAAGAAAGTTAACTACCTGCAACAGGGAGAGAGGGAGAGAATTCAGGTGTTAACTTTAGTTCCTAAATCTTAGTCATTACGAACGCTGCTGCTGAATTCTGTGTTTCCAAAAACACAGTTCAAAAGGCATCATCATTGAGAGATGAAAAGGGAACTTTGTCATTACCTGACATATCCAATCGGAACAAATTAAGTGATGACATCCTTACCTCTGTTACTGGTATTTATTGTAGTGACGAACTTTCCAGATTGATGCCAGGAAAAAAAGATTTTGTGAGTGTCAACTGGCAACACATGCAAAAGCGGCTGCTTCTTTGTAATATAAAGGAACTATGTGCAATATCGAGAACAAAATCCAAACCACATCATTGGATTTTATAAATTTGCAGAATTGCCACCAAAATGGTGCATTTCAGTGGTATCCAAGAGCATTCATTGTTTTTGTTTGTACGATAATCAGAATGTGAAACTGATATTATGTGCAGTGGGATTAGAAAATTCTTATCATCATTGATAAGATGATGTGTGACTACAATAGCAAAATTTGTATGGTTCATCGATGTGAAGGGTGTAAAAGCGTCGGACCAGCGGAGGATTTTCTGAACAAACATCTTTTGGAGGAAAATGCAGCATTGATTGATGCAAATGACAAAATTAAATTCAAGCAGTGGGCAACAACTGACCGCAGCAACTTAATCACTAAGGCTTTGCCTGTTGCTGATTTTATATCTCTTGCCTGTGAGAAATTAGATGTCATTACAGCTCACTCATTCATAGCTCAATCTCAGTCACAAAATCTCAAGAGAATGAAAGAAGAGATTTTACAGGGTGAAGTGATAGTTCTTGGTGATTTTGCTAAAAAATTACAAGTTTTTGATCCAAGACGAAATTCAAGATGCGCATTAGAATAAACGTTGTATATAAAGTCATTGAAGGGACTATTCATGTGATTAAATCAGAACTTCGATTGAGTGTTGGAATAATTATTTCTCAGATGGATGTGCAGCTCAATACAAGAACTGTAAGCACTTTCTTAATTTATGTTACCATCAAAACGACTTTTCAATCAAATGCACTTGGAATTTCTTTGCCATAAGTCACGGAAAATCTCCTTGTGACGATATTGGTGGAACTGTTAAAGGGGAACTAAACTAAAAAAATTACAAGTTCATTTTTTTTGCCCTATTTGAAACAGCTTTAAAAATGATGAAAGTCAGTTTTTGAATTTTCAAAAAATCTTTTTTTGTTCCCGAGATATTGTCATTTAAAGTTTTTCCTCAAAACTTGATCTCCATGGCAACGTGACATCACAATGTTCAAGAAGAAATTGCTGACATACAAATATGTAAATAACTCAAGAAATATAAGTGATGCACTGCTTAAATTTTGTATGTATAGTGACAAACCCGTACAGGTATCAAGTCACTAAAAATAATTGTTGCCATAGTTACCCTGGCTCGTTTCCAGGCCTTTTCTGTTTTTTGCTGACAAAGCTACAAATGGAGATCTACTCAGGTAAGGGAAACGAAATTTTAGAAAATGGGACAGTTTTCACTGGGCATAAGTTAAAGTGAAATTCATCATAGTAATAGTTTTGGATGATGTTATGATAGCTTTGTCAGCAAAAATTGACAGAGAGCTGGAACTGAGTCGGGGTAACAGTGGCAATAAATTTCTTTGCTGTTTTCACAACTGCAGTTATTTACCACTCTGCATGCAATGTTCTAACAATAAATCATTAAAACATTCTGAGTTATTCACATATTTATATGTCAGCAATATCTTCTTGAACGTTGTGATGTCACGTTGCCATGGAGATCATGTTTCGGGAAAAAACTTTAAACGGCAATATCTCAAGAACGAAAAAAGATTTTTTGAAAATTCAAAAACTGACTTTCATCATTTTTAAAGCTGTTTCAAATAGGGCAAAAAAATGAACTTGTAATTTTTTTAGTTTAGTTCTCCTTTAAGGCTCACAGCTTGTGCTAGTTTGCAACGACCTGATGATGATCAGATTATTTGTGCCAAAGATATGGTTCGCTTTTGTGAAGAATTTAGCAGTGGAGTTAAATTTGTATATTGTTATTTATATTGTATCTGCTGATATGGTTGAAACAAGAAAGTTCCTTTCAAGCTGGTTCGATAGTGCGAAAACTGTTCCTGGAACAAGAAGTTTCCATCAGTTTATTCCATTGACAGACACCACCTTTGCAGCAAAGAGGATTTCTGAAGATACAGATTATGCTCTGACATTTGATTTTGTCAAAGAAAAAGATGTCTGTCTTGGAAATGTAATGGTTGGCCATTACATTGTTTGTGTTTATGATTAATGCTACTGGGTGGGCATAATTTGTGACCAAGATGAAAACTCGTGCATCCAAAGTATTCAAGTCCATCATACAAATGGCCTATTCAAGATGATACTTGCTGGGTACCTTTCAAGAATGTTCTTTGCTCAGTAGAAACACCATCTGCATCTTCAGTTGCCCCACGTCAATATTTTTTTCAGCAATTGATATTGCATCTATTGAAAGTCATTTGAAAAAAACTTAGAAATACCATTTTGTCAGAGTATTGCATATTCTTCATTCGAATGTTATAGAGAGTTTATCATTTATTTCATAATGAACAACAGAATATTATACTGTGATTTTTCTAGTTCACAACTTTTGTTTCTTTTCTTATATAAAAACTAAGTTTTAACTGTCCTTTTTTTTAATTCTTTCCATTCTGTATTTTCTTGAAATAAATGCATAATGTAGCATTTTACAGTTATAAGGTCCCAAAGTAATATTTAAAACGACTAATGTAGGTTGTAATAGAAAGTTATTTAGTTATTTCATCTGTAATATGACAAGTAATATCACAAGTTTTAGCCTGTAGCACATTTTTTTGGTGAAATTTGAGTCCACTTTGAAAGTTCATAAATTTTTTAAGCATAATAGAGACCACAATGAAACTTCTCACAAAATTGCATTGACATGTTACCATCATTCTCAGAAACTCCCTGGTCTGTCGGACTTTCGTACCTTGCGCAATGGACTGTCAATGAAAGGTTGCGCAATTTTGGTATAAACTGTTATGTCATAATTCAATGAATGAAAACAGGCACTTACCATGAGAATATGGGCTTTTTGACATCATCTTTGAATTCCTTGACCCCCAAAATGGTCAGGTACAAATTTTCACCACAATTCATCCACTCGTTCAGGAAACATGATCATTTATGTGATAGGAGACAATTCCAAATGTTTGCAGTTTGTAAAATTAGGTCAATTTTGCCCAAATTTCAACGATCGATAACTCTTAAAGTATATTATTATTATTATTATTAAAACATATTTATACAGGGTAAAATCCTTTCAACGTATATAAACATTGCTATTAATAGGCGCCCTGTTATTGCTATTAATAGGCGCCCTTATGACATCCTTATGACATAAAACTTGGCACAATTAGATATCATATTGTGACAAATATATGTTGTAAGTTTAAGGAAAAATGACATTGTGGGTTACTATAGTGTCCATGCTTTATATGGAATGACCCTTTATAAATTTAAAGAAAGTGGCTTTCTCATATAAAAAAGTGTATTACATTATAAGGTGTTAAATCGTGGTTCACATTTCACACGTTTTAGGAATGAATGTGATATTAGTAATTGCGAGTGCTCGTTGGGAAAAAATGGGAATCCATGCATCAGCCAATTTGAAAAAGATACATTATTAGAACATATGTATGGTGGCCGAGAGCTGCCACCGATAATTTTCAGCTCGTTTCATATATATTTTTTTAATTAAATTAAAATACATTTAAAATCAATTTTGAAAGAAACTTATTATTACTTTAATTTCGAATTTATAACAATATCAACATAATTTTGAATTCCTTTCAAATTGAATTGAATTGAAAAAGTCAATATGGCAGAGAACTGCCATTGTTTTGATATTTCGGCTTATGACATTAAGTTCAGTAAAACCTCATTTCATCATTCAAAATGGCAGCTTGCACCACATGGCGTGATGATGATAACTTGCATAAAGACTTAGAGATGTATGTACGGCAAGGCATACAAAGGAAAGAAATTTTAGATTGTTCCGTGATTATCCATTTTATACATGGAGCATGCGAACCTTGGACAGACGATTACGAAAATTTGGCATATATTATATTGACATGGAAAATGTAACCGCTAATGATGCTCGGGAAGCTGTGAAGAAGAAGTTGGAAGGTCCAGGCAAACAGCTGGGATACAGAGCAATGCGGCAAAAACTAAGGCAAAAATCCGAGTTAAAAGTACCAAGAGATGCTGTGCACAACCTTATGTATGAGTTAGCACCTGATATTCTTGCAGAAAGAAGACCAGGTAAAAAAGAAAAAAGAATCCGCGCAAACTTCGTATCAAAGGGACCAAACTGGGTTTTATCATTAGACGGTCATGATAAACTTATGGGGTATCAGAATTGGACATTTCCTTAGCTGTTTGTGGCTGTATTGACACAGCAAGTAGAAAACTTTTATGGTTACGTATCTGGGACACAAACTCGGACCCTACATGGCTGTTACGTTACATTGCAAAGTGGAAATAGCAAGTCTTCAAAATTCGAATTCAACAGAATTTTTTTTGTGTACATTGCAAAAACACAAATTTTCATGGTATCCTTTCTCAAAATGTATAAATGATATCACAATACGGTTTTTTTTATAAGAAAGATATACCTTTATATACCTCTGTATTTATGATTTATATTCATAAATAAATAATTCATACCAAAAAGTGTCGTATTTATTTTTCAAATATACACAACTTCACCGAAAATTCCATCGAAAACGGGAATTTTCAAAAAAGTACCACTGCCTCCCATGCCTATAAACCAAACTAAATTTACTTTTTCCCGCCTAAAACCAGTTTTTTTGAAAAGAGGAGGGTCCAAATTACCAAATAGCATGCGAACACGGGCTAGACAACGAACCTTCAGAATGAAAAATCTTGATTTTCGTTTTAAATTGACAAGAAAACTTATATAAAATGCTCAAATCAACCGTGTTCGCATTTCATGTTACGCTCCGATCTTTGAGCTTTCATATAAATCTAAAGTTTTTCATGTATATTGATTTCTGTTTGGGAAGTAGCCTTTTATATACCATACACTTTTATCCCCCCGTGAGAGATTTTCAAAATTGATCCATTCATTTTGTATAATATTAAAGAAGCCAATCAACTGTCACTCAACCAATGATTTAAGCCAATCAGATTCCAGGAAAAATCAGTTTCAATAATTTGAAATATCGTACGATCACGCAATTGAGAAAAAGGCTGCCGAGACGAAGGATATAAGTATATTTTTTTCTCAATATTATCTTGTATGTTATGGCTTCTGAATCTACTCTTTTAAGACCTGAATGGTTCGAGGATTCCCCTAACATTACAAGGTTGACATTTTCGAACATAACGAAGGAGCTTATTTGGATATATTCATTTGGGAAATAAGTCTTTTGGAGATGAAAGAGATAAAGAAAATAAAATTATTGATATTCTCCGAAAAATTGTACCAAGTAATATGATTGAGGAGAGTCCTGCCACCCTTACAGATGTTTCTCTTAGAAGTAGGATTAAAAGGTTAATATTATCGCTCAAAAAAAAAATCCCAATCCTTCATCTGAAAAAGGCAAGAGATTCTTGCGCGAATTATTTTTTGAGCATCCAAAACAGTGTGATGTGCTCAATGAATTAAGAAGTGAAAACATTCTGCTAAAAAACAAGAACACTGAAATGAATCAGAAAATTCACGAGTTAGATAATTTACTGAAAAGTAAGTGTGAAAATATAACTTCACTGGAATGTGAGATATCAAGGCTCAAGTCTGAATTTTCTTCTCTTAAAAATGAGTTGAATGATAGTAAACATAAAGCTGAAGAGCTTGAGAAACAATTGGTCAAAGAACAGAGTAGCAATTGTGAGCTTGTTGAGGATCATTTAAAGGAAATACAGAACTTAGATACTCATCACAGATCCAAATATAGCATCATGAGCAAAAAATATGCTGGAATGACCAGTGCATTGAAAAAGAAAACCAAATTGACTGTGGCTAATAAAAGTTCCCAAAAAAACAAGACAGTAGGTACAATGACTGACATAGATGGAGTATCTGATGATATCGTGCTGGTTAAAAATTCAAATAATGAAGTATTGAAAGGATCTGTGTATAGTTCTAATTTGAAACATGCTGCTCCTGTTACATTATCTAAAGTAAATAGCAGGATTTCAAATAGTAGAATAACAAAAAAACAAGTGAAAAATCGTGCAGTTACTGCTCATCATTTTCTTAACCAAATTTCTGGTTTGGATGATAATGATGAGAAGAAAATTTTACTGGCACAGATGATCTGATCCAACAAGGAATTATTTTTTAGTGCTGCGAAAGAAGCTAATATTCAAATTCAGAGGAAAATGTCAGTTTCTCAAGCTGTTCAAATGATGTCGCTGTTAAGGCTATCATTTTCAAAGATGAGGGAACTTAGGTCTGTTTTGGGCAATACTAATATTGAAAACTTTTTGCCATCTGAGTCTAAAATACGCAGTGAGCAAACTGTACTTACCTCTCACATCACTGAAGATAAAGTTGAGTTTGGCAAAATGAATTTTAAAATAAAAGCAACTGAGGAAACTGTCAAAGAGAACACATACTTGGAAACCATATGGATCGAGAATTTGTGGTATAGTCGCCAGAGATTTGGATGAAAATGGCGGCGATAAGAGCGGTCACGTTGAAAGTGTTGTTGAAAGTGTTGTTTACAATTTTTATTTCGTTGTGTATTAAAAAGCCATTGTTTACGAACGCAAATTCATGTTGTTACAGTTTACATGGAGAAGATGTTACTGATCTTGATAATTTGCACTTTACAAGTTTATTTTGGGAGTATTATCGTGAGAAAGGTATATCGTTAAATCCAAAGTTATCCCTACGAATTTTGCTCATACTTTCCGGTGATGTAGAACTCTGTCCCGGTCCAAGGATGTCGTTGTACCAAGTGTGACAAATGTTTTAGAAGAAACATTGAGCAAAGATACTGTATGGTTTGCAACAAAATTTATCACGAAAAATGCTTGACCTCTGTAGATGGTGATTTATCATGCGACACTTGTTTACAAAACAAAAACGAAAATATTGATCCAACTGCGCAAGGACTTCCTGAACTAATTTACTTATGCAAGTTACCAGGGCTTAAAATTGTTCACCAAAACATAAGAGGATTATTCGGCAAAAAGGACAAAATTCAGAATATTTTATTTAATCACAAAACTGATATTTTTGGTGTCACAGAACTTTTTCTTACAGAAGACATTCCATCGGATTTTGTGAAAATTCCGGGGTACACGTTTCTCCGCAAAAACCGCACAACCGGTATTGGAGGTGGAGCGGGTATGTATATTAAAGATGGTATCCCGTTCCAAAGACGTATTGATCTTGAACAAGGGTCCTGTGAGGCAATATGGATTGAAGTTTGCTTTCCACATACAAAATCATTCCTCGTTGGAATTATGTACAGACCCCCTGATTCATCGAAGCATTTTGCGAAAAACTTTAACGACTATTATCAAATTGTCTATCTACTATCGATTCAGAAAACAAAGAAGTTGTCATCCTGGGAGACTCAAATTGTAACTATTTAGTTAAAAACGATCACAAGGTCATAAAAGAAATTTTTACTGACAACGGTTACAAGCAAATGATTAATAATCCGACACGCATAGCCGATACAACAAAAACGTTAATCGTTGTTATTCAAACAACCCATCCACTCAATATAAGAAAATCTGTTGTTATCCCAACCGGTCTGAGTGACCATGATATGATCGGATGTGTGAGAAAAATGTACAAGTCAAAACAGAATCCAAAAACCATAACATGTAGAAACTATGCCAAGTATGATCCAGAAAAAGTTAATAAAGATCTCTCAAACCATGATTGGAGCAATGTTTATGACTCATCGGATAGTAATACTGCCTGGCAATATATGAAAGATGTGCTCACCAAAACCATTGATCATCACGCACCACTCATTACTAAGCGAGTAAAAGATAAACCAGCTGCGTGGTTAACTAGTGATCTGAAGAAAGAAATGAACGCTCGTCATCAATTGATGCGTAAAGCAAGAAAATGTGGTCGTGATGTTGACAAATCAAATTATAATCAGAAAAGAAATTATGTCAAAAATGCAATCATTCGTGCGAAAAGAGCTCACTGTACTAGTATTTTAAAAGAAAATGCGTCTAAACCTGATAAATTCTGGAAATCTGTAAAAGATGTCTTTCCCACGAAATCTAAGGGACACCTACAACAGTCTTCGTTCATCATTGATGGCAAGAAAATAAAAAGTAAAAAATAAAAGTGTCATAGTTAATGGTTTCTGTAAATTTCTGTCAACGGTTTCCAAAACCTTGAAGTCAGCTGCATTTCCTCTGACTGACTTTGTCTGGGGGCATAAACCATCACCCTCGATCACTGGTCCGAACGAATCCTTTAATTTCTCGACCGTTCAATCGAGAGAGGTACTGTCACACTTACGAAAGCTGAAACGAAATAAAGCTGTTGGAATCGACAACCTTCCACCTGGTTTCCTGAAAGACGTTGCGATTTCTATAGTATCTCCATTGACTCACATATTCAACCTATCACTTCAGACAGGCGTCATCCCTTTATATAAATCAGGCACTACTGATAATTTCGACAATTATAGACCAATCAGTGTATTACCCATAATTTCAAAAATACTTGAGAAATGTGTACATACACAAGTTATGGAATATCTTGAGAAAAATAAATTACTTTCCATGCACCAGTTTGGTTTTCGAAAGCATCGGTCCACAGAACTTGCAGCTACTGTTTTTACTGATCATATTCGGAAAGGAATGGATGCCGGCAAGTATACGGGAGCAATTTATATCGACCTCACCAAGGCTTTTGATACTATTAGTCATGCAACCATCCTGAACAAATTACCAGAGTTAGGTATTACTGGCACTTCCTACGAATGGTTCACTAGCTACCTCTTTTGTCAACACCAAAAAGTAACGTTGAACAACGTTCTTTCCGATTCAGAACCGGTGTATTGCGGTGTACCACAAGGTTCTATTTTAGGACCTCTTCTGTTCCTGCTACATTTCAACGATTCTTCTAATTGTATTGTCCACTGTGAAATTGTCGAGTATGCTGACGATACAGTACTTTTTATCTCGCACCAAAATATTCAGACAATTGAGCAACTTCTTAACGAAGACTTTTCGAACATATGTACATGGTTAGAGGAGAACGAGCTCATAATTAACCCCAAGCGAGGAAAAACAGAATTCATGGTTTTTGGAACAGGTAAACGGCTACATCGCGTGACGGATCAACCTATGAACATTAAATACCGCTACACTGAAATCAACTATACAACAACATACAAGTATCTTGGTTTACAACTCAGTAGTACGTTGAATCTCTCTGATCATATCACTATGTCCCTGAAGAAAGCTTCAGGTCGTGTAAGATTACTGAGAAGAATAAGATCTTTCGTTGATTCTCATTCCGCTGCTTTAATCTACAACTCGATGATTGTACCTCTACTAACATATTGTCCACTTGTAACTTCATGCATGAGCAATACTCTTCAATTAAATATGTCGAATTTGGAATTGAGGGCACTTCGTATAATTTCAGCTGATAGATAGGTACACATTCCTAAAATATCAAATGTTCTCCGAAAACGATGCTGCACATACATGTTCAAATGCCTTCATGATGATGTTTGTGAACATTTCACTGATTATTTCAAAGTTGTTTCCGGTAGAATCGGAACACGTAATAATGGTATATCTGTCAACCTTCCAAGAGTGAAATTGGAAGTGGCGAAAAAAGGTTTTTACTTTATGGGTGGAAAATATTTTAATGAATTACCATGCAATATACGCAGCTCTGATACTGTGTCCATTTTCAAGAAAAGGCTTAACGAATTTTTAGTTTGAATTTAAATCTTTAATATTAATTTTTATTTATCTACCCGATATTAATGTGTTCATAATGTGCCTATCCACGGAGTGTTCTTTGTGTTCATACCTGTCCTTTTCCATCCATTCCTTTTCTGATGTCTCTATAGTGGTCTCCTTCTGATTTGAATAGTGTATTTTATTATACGAATTTTTTTTTAATATTTTATGCATATATTATTTTATACAATTATCACCCTCGTTCCCAGAGCCTTTTATCATCATAAGCCGAACGGCCCCGGGAACGAGGTTGAAGATATATAACTAATTTTGACCAATCGAGCTGACACATCTTTCGCATATTCCTTTCTCTGATATTTTGATGCATTTTATCAGTCATGACCTTTCCTAGTTTTATGAGTTTTGTTTGTTCTTCATCCAACTTCACTGGTTTTACTGCAAGAGGAATTCTGAGGCATTTCCTTTTTTCTTTTCAATTTTGCCTTTAAAAGACTTGTTCTGTATGTATTTTTAGAATTTTTTACCAATTTTACTGACAATCTTACTAACATTATTTCACTTTATTCAGGGCTCCCACTCATAAGCTACAAACTTTTTTTATGATTTTATGCCAAAAAATGCAATATTTTATGCTTTTTTTATGCTGAAGGACAAGATTTTATGCCCTTTTTATGCCACTTTTGGAGGCCAGAAAAGAAGTTATGTTTTCTTTACTGAGGCATTTTTAGTGTTTATAGCAAATATGGAGGACAGGAAATAAGCTATTATGAAAGGCAACTTTTGTTCACTGTCAAAACAATGGAAATATGTAGTATATGTGTACTATACTACACTGCCTTTTTTTATTGATTGGGCAATCACTTTAGAGCGGCCTATCATTTTATCAGCTTAGTACTCTATACTTGCATTGCTTGAATAATGGACAAAAGTTACACTATATCACACTCCAATTCAGTGATAAGATGAAAAAAAGGTGATATATAAATAAGACTATTGCACTACATAATTCTTATATAAAATGAATAAAAGGAACAGGTTTTCAGAAGAAACTCCTTCATTTAAATTAAGCAACAAAACTAAAATAAGGCAATTTGTGAAAACATTGCTTTGCTTCCTCCAGTAAAAATAACTGGTTATGAACTATAAGTATATACAGCTAACACTATACGTTCAAACATTGCAAACTTTATATGTGGCTCGCTTGGTAATATGGTCAACTAAACATTAAACTGAAGGACCAAAAACCATTTTAAAGGTTTTGCGAGCTTTGCCAAGAAAAAAATAGAACAAACAATGAAGCAATCACTCGACATCTATGAGGCAACTTTTTATGTCAATGTGTTGATTGAGGTAATGTGTCCTCTTATCATAGTTAAATAGAAACAACAAATTGGATAAGAACACAAATTGCAGCAAGCACAAATTGTGTTCAGATGCCAATAGAATTACAACTAAAACTAAACAACATAAAAATCAAAAACAGAGGACACAGAATACAAGATATAAACAATCAATATGGTATGGAAGTCTACAATTCACTTTTTTTATTTTCAACATAACAACAGTCTCATAATTCCATAGATTAAGGGGGTGCTTACATGGAGGTGAGCTGGCCCAGTTAAATGGGCTGGCTTGCTAAGCCAGGATCTCACTTATATTAAGAGATGCATGTTTTTATTCGAATGTGTTTACATGAAAAGCAAGCCAGCCCGCCTGAGATCTTGGCTTAATATGCCGAGATCTCGCTTCAGTGTGATAAAAATTTTTCATAAACATCCACAAACAGGCTAGCGCAGCTGAGCAGGCCAATTTCATAGCATGCACATACTATGATAAGCAAAAAATTAAAAAAGGTGAGCCAGCTCACTTCCATATAAAAGAGAGATGAAATTGTCTTGGCTTAACAAGTCAGCCTGCCTATCCGGGCAAGCTCATCTCCATATAAACACCCCCTAATAGAAGCCCAGAACACTACATTACCTTAGGACAACTTTTTTTTGTGTCAGTAAGATTTTGTGAAAATGGATGGACATGGATTTAACGCAATCTAATTTTAATGAATGACCGTTTAATTAACGATTGGGAAATAACGGAGAATTGCCAGAAGGTAAAAAAACAACAACAAAAAAGAACAACAAACAAACATGATTTTCTAAAAAACTTCAGAGTTATATTCTTATATAACTTGTGTATGCAAATGGACCTTTTTCAATTTTCTTTATGGATCCTCTCACAGTTTCGTTTAGTACTCCCATTATTCCCAGATTCAATACAAGACATCGAAGATGAGGAGCTAGAAGGCGACAAGCAGCAAAATGACGAGGCCATGTTATAGATGAGAAATAAAATATACATCATTAAAGTTTTTTTTCTATTCTTATGCCCTGTAAGAATCATCCGCTCTGTCAAGTTGCTCTCGTGGATAAAACAATAAAGCGATGAATATTCAGTCTGGAAAAATTTTTTGCGAACATGCTCATCTGCTAAAACAAGGCGACGCAAAAAAAGTCAACCTAAGGTATACTATACTAAATCAAAGTAAAACATCATTTCATAGTCTAGTAGAAGCACAGCACACTGATACTGCAAATATGATGTACATCTGCACATAATGACAAAAGCATCTGCTTCCTGAAAGGTATCTCCTATTCATGGACATGTTATTTACTCATAGCAGCGAAAAATTACTGAGAGGTGTCACATGGCTTTTTTATGATTTTTTATGCTTTTAGGCCAATTTTATGCTTTTTTTATGACAACAGGCAATTTATTTCATTTTTTATGAAATTTTATGATTTTATGCCGAGTGGGAGCCCTGTTTATTTTATAAACAGGACTCTATTGACAACAGTATTTTCATTTTTTTTTAAATGTTTATAACTGACGGATCATCCTGTATAAAAATTCGCTAATAATAATAATGATAATAATAACAATAATTTGGAGGACTATCAACAAAATTATGCAGAAAATTTAGCTGATGTCAGAAGCAAAAACAATCTACGTAAGAATGCCAAAGAGCATAATTCAATAATTGATGCCATGCTTTTTCCTATTACTGCCCTATGCAATGTAGTTCCGTCAATATTACATATTCACTTAGGGATTGTACTGGAACTTTACGAAGCATTAGAGGCAGTATGTTGAAGCATTGACAGTTTAAGTGCAAGTGACAATTCCATGCCAGAGGAATGCTTGGAAGATAAAATAGCTCATGCTTGTGCAGAAATACAAAAAACTCAAGCCAAAATGTATTCTGTCTCAAATGACATTATCGATATAAATAACTACCAAGCAAGGCTTGAAGCTCTTCAGAATGACCCTTCACGAGAACAACTTGATATTTCAGTGAAGGCATGTACTAAGTCAAATAGAGGCAAACACGTCCTGCGAGACTCATGTGGGTCTCCAAATTGTCTCGTCTAAAAATATGATGTAAATCAGGCTTGGGTTCAATGTTCAGACCATGCAGGTAGTAACAGCAGTTGGTGCCATCAGATCTGTGAAGGGCTATCAGAAAATGAAGGCATTTCTCTTGAGGAGACAGATGATGGATATTTATGTTTGCAATGCCAAGGCATAAAATGTTTGAAAGGTACAGGAGAATATCTAAACAATAAGAAAATTGAGCTCCAGTCAAAATTAGATTTATACAAGAAAGAAGAAATAGTTTTGATAAGCCAGTTTCGCACTCTGCAGTCAAAACAGGTGAATCAAATGGGACCAAAACAAAGGGAACTGTCAAATATTTTAACAGAATTAAAAGTGGAAAGGCAAGTATACCATGGAAATGTTTTTGTTGGTAATCACTGTAGGATACTGCTACACAACTATGAAAAATTGTGCAGCGTTTTACAAGACAAACCAGATGAGCACAAAAGATTTTTGACTATATTTGAGTTATTTGCTAGTAGTCGAGACTTAGTGTTTGCTAAGCGATTTTTAAATGACCAAGAGATTGATTTTGTTACCAAGCAATGTGAAAAGTTTTGTTTGGAATACCCTATGCTGTTCCAGAAGTCAATCAAGCCCAAAATGATGTGCCAGCATTTCTGATAAAACACAAAACTATTGGGTTTTTATCAGAAGAGGAAGGCGAAAGCCTACATGCTGCCTTCAATATGGAAAACAGGCAATTAGCATCAGTGAGGCAAGAAGATCAGAGAATACATTTGAGTTTGAAAAGACATGCACTTCATAGTCAAGCAAATAAATCCCTCCTTGCTAAGAGAAAGGGACTTTGTGAGTGCTCCTCAAAAGGACTAAATACAGAACGGCCCTTCCTGAAAAAAAATGAACATTTATGCCAAAATGGCACAAATAGCTTATAATTTCTGTAGTATTAGAATCCTACTTCTAAAAAAGTAAATTAAACAGCAATTAACCTCAGTGTGACAGAAGAGCTGAAAGAGTTATAGTTTAAAAAGCTTCACTTAATATAAGCAACCCACACTTCAGAACATGTAATTTGCATTGACAAAATGAATTATCTCCGAATGATTCATAAGATGTAAATGCTATGTTTTGCTTACGAAACATTAATAGATTTATATCAGGATTATTGAATTATAATTCATTCATGAAAGTATGACAATTAATATGAGTATGAGTAGATGTTAAAGGAATGTTTTCAATTTGAGGTTAAAAGGTCATGCTTCTAGTTTTAGGAAGCTTCGAATCAAAACATGTATAATTTGCATTGACCAAATGAGTTATCACAGAATAGTTCATAAGATGTAAATGTAGCCATAGTTTTGTTTACACGTAGTTAATGCGTTGAATCGTAGTTCATAGAATATAAACTATATGTTTTGTCTAGAGATAGTATACAGTAGTAAAATAGAAAATGGCTAAAAATAACGATAATGAGCAACAAATTTTTATGTTGCAAGAAAGTTTACAAGAGGTAAGTTGAATATTGTATTGCTTTCATGCGGTGGGTATATACACTGCCTTATACATAGCACTATTTATATTCATCATAGATGCGAGATGAACTCAACAAACTCTATGAGGAAAGGAGGGTGTCGGAGGCGGAGGAGACAGAAAAAAAAAGAAAAAAGAAGAAAAAAAAATAAAACTTTTGCCGCCTACAGGAGGTTTTGCCTGGAAAACAGGCATGTGACAAATCAACACCTATGCAGGTGCAATTTTCAAAAGTGGAAGGCAACTGGTTTGCCTTAAACTAAAGACGATTGAACCTGTGTGGGTGAGGGTTCGACCCATGCAGGTTGGTCAAGCGAAACCTCTTATAGGGGGGATAGGGGTAATCGGGGAGGGTATCGGGGTGGTAATCGGGGAGGGTATCGGCATAATCGGGGAGGGTATCAGGGTGGGTATCTGGGTGATAATTGGGGTAAATGGGGAGGGCAAGGGAGAAGGGATTTTTTTAATTAATTTGTATATATATATATTTTTTTTAAATTACATTCCTTATCTACCTATTGTTTTATTAATCTCAAAAAAGCCCCTCCAAATAGACCTTAATATCTTAACATACTTGATTTACCTTTTTTTTGGCCAAATTGGACCAATTTACCCATATTCCGAGTGCAATTATTATTAAAGTTACAACAAATTTATTCAATTATTTATACAATTATATATACAGTTCTCTAAACTGAAAAAAATCAACAGAAAAAGACTTAAATAAGGTAGCGTACCTGAAATGAACCCTTCTCGGCCCAAATTGGACCAATGTACCCATATTCTAATTGCAATTATTAAGAAAATTAGAATAAATTTATTTTATTATTATAATAGATGTCCCTACAGTTCTCTTAGCTGAAAAAATGAACAGAAAATAGACTTAAACAGGGTAACGTACCTGAATGACCCCTTTTTGGCCCAAATTGGACCAATTTTCCGATATTCCAATTGCAATTATTAAGGAAATGAAAACAAATTTATTTCATTATTATATAGATGTCCCTACAATTCTCTAGCTGAAAAAAATCAACAGAAAATAGACTTAAACAGGGTAACGTACTTGATTGACCCTTTTTCGGGCCAAATTGGACCAACTTACCCGAATTTAAATTCAATGAATTACTAGGATATAGAATGGATGGTTCTCCTTAGCATCTAGGTATCATTTACTATTGAGCTAACTCAAAATAAGTCCCAAAAATAGACTTTTACAGGGTAACGTACTTGATCGACCTTTTTTCCACAAAAACCGATGTAAGAGGTTTTCAACAGTCATCATAGTGTCGAGAAAACATTACCTATGACTCTTAAATTTGTATGTTCTTATTTTAGAATGTTAGTGATAGTGATAGCAGTGGTGGTGTTAGTATGTCCACACAAACCGATGTAAGAGGTTTTCAACAGTGATGATAGTGTCAAGAAAACCAGTCTTCTCCTTTTAAAAATACCATGCGTGCGGTAAAATGCACTCGTAAAATTTCCTACGCGTGCGATTCGTACCAGTGTGATCTGATATTTTACGTGATTAGAAAATATACCTCCTTTTAATAACTTTGAAAACGAATAAGTAATAATATCATTACGCAATATTCTTTGTTTGTTTCTAAGGATTATTAAGAAACGAAAGGATTGAGTGATTTATAACTCAGAAAGTGAGATAGGATAACTTAATAAAAGTATGTTCTTAATTCGTAATATAATGAGGAGAAAAATTGGCACGATACATTTAGGAAAACCTTTTTTTTTCTTTATTACTTTTTAAAACTTCCTCATAACTTTTACAACTAAAACATGTCCATCTCATTATCACTCTGGCTCTCATCATCACTTATTCATATTCGTTATTTGACTCATCACTATTTTCATCTGTTGGTCCTGTTCTGTCATTTTTGTCAACGGCGATCTTCTTACGTTGACATTCATTATCGTCGAGTTGAAGTTTCCTCTTTTTCTGCAAATGAATATCAACTGCACGCTCGATAAGATCTGCTCGCTCGTAATCGGACCAAATAGAGTCGTCACACTTGATATTCATTGCCATTTCAACAAAAACTTATTGAATGAAATGACTAGCAGACTTTACAATTTTCGTTCGATCGAACATGGCATGTCTTCGCAAGTCGAACAATAGGGCACGTGACGTTGAAGAAAAATGTATGAGAAAAAATATTGCACTCTGGAAATCATTTCTAAATAGAAACCGGGTGACTGCAATGAATTCCGCGGCATTTCTTGACTCGTTAAAATCATACGCTATGCCCACGAACAAAGGATTTTTTCACACGGTGATGACAAATCGGCGCGTGCAATCAAATGTACGCCTAGGACTTTTTACGCGTGTGATAGCGCGTGCGCGTGCGATTGCACTCGTCAAAAGGAGAAGACTGGAAAACATTACCTATGACTCTTAAATTTGTACCTTAAGGGAATTAATTTTCGCGGGAACTTATTTTCGCGGATTTTATTTTTTTTAAATTTCGCGGAAAAAATGGGAATTAATTTTCGCGGATTTTCGCGGTTTTATCGCAGATGAAAATTTCGCGGGAACTTATTTTCGCGGTTGAAGGGAAATAGAAAATTTCGCGGGATTTCATTTTTGCGGCTGTTTCCTTATTTTTACGAAAAATGGCAATAAAATGGAAAGGAAGTAGAAAAAATAGTCATATAAACGACAAAGTGACTTTGGAAATGTTGTAAATGTACAATGAGACGTTACAAGTCCTCGTTCATATCGTCTTGTAAAATGTTACATATATTTCCAACATCGTCCTCATACTCTGAGTCACTATCGAAATGGTCTGCCGGCTGGATATATGTATCTCGTCGTTCGTGGAGTATTGGAACATTAATTTCTAATTGGGTGTCGGTTAGCGGATCAATGTCGTGGAATGGGTCGATGTGAGCCATTCCTTCCAATCCAATAAGAAGGACTGTACTGTCGTTATCGACTAGGAAACTTGTTATATACTGATCAAAGATATTTTCTACAGTAATTTATGTATTTTCAACTGTTTATCCCTAGAAATTTCCCCAGAGCAAGGATAATTTCGTTTTCCAAAAAAGCGAGAAAATTTGGCGGGAATTTACTTTTGCGGACCGAAATTTTTCATTAATTTCGCGGGAACTAATTTTCGCGGTTTAGGACAATACAAATTTTTCGCGGGAATTAATTTTCGCGGATTCGGCAAAAAACCGCGAAAATTAATTCCCGCGAAAATTAATTCCCTTAAGGTATGTTCTTATTTTAGAATGTTAGTGATAGTGATAGCAGTGGTGGCGTTAGTATGTCCACACAAACCGATGTAAGAGGTTTTCAACAGTCATCATAGGTTCGAGAAAAAATTACCTATGACTCTTAAATTTGTATGTTCTTATTTTAGAATGTTAGTGATAGTAACAGCCTCCTTGACGAAGTAAAAGTGTTGCTTCAAAACATGGAAAGACGCATAAATCAGTAAGTATTTATTGTCTTACCAAGAATTGAGATTTTGTAAAATGCACTATATAAAAATTTATTCAGAAAAATCGATTTATTGTTCCCCAACCAGCTCCTGACAACGGCAGAGAGGTCACTTGACGATCTTACAGATCTGAAGAAGAAGAAGAAGAATTTATCCCCTTGCCATCGCTATCCGTTGTTTTCCCCAACCAGCCAACGATTTCATCGTTACCTGGTGCTGCGTTGGGAGACAACGCACAGCAAACAACAAATAAGGATGGAAAAGTGCTTCTAACAGAAACCATGGTTTCAATGTTAGAGTCATTATATAATCGCCTTACAAACACGACGGCCCCCTTTAAACATTTTTTAGAAGTCGCTGAAACCAGCACTGACAGAAAGCTTTTTGCCATGAAAGTGGTAAAATTAATATTTCTAAGGCGGAGATGGCCTATACGTGGTATGGGGATAGGAGGAAGCCACAGAAACCACCTAATCAGCGAAAAGTGGATTTTATCCACGACATCGTCTACGCAGTTTATCCCGAAGATGGTCAAGTATCTTGGCCAAAGATATTTTCGGAGATAAAAACGAGATGTCGAATAGCTCGGCAAAGCCGATAGCTTTTTTTTTTAATTTTTTATTATTCATTATTTTGCTATTTTTCATTATTTTATTATTCATTTGAAATATAATACATTATAATATTAACATTAACAGTCTTATTTCTTAATCCTTTGCTACGCCTTATCACTGAAATCATATTTAAGTATAAAATCTAGGGCATTCATCATTCCAAACACAATAGAACATTTTTTGAAATAAGAAATTAAAAGACAACCAAGTTACATGCCCTTGACACGTGGCACTTCTTAGCATTCAATTCAGAAATGATCAGATGGTTCACGTGAATTACCAAAAGTTTGCTCCCTTCTCCATTGAGTTTCTCTACACAATGTAAATGAATGAACCTGAACAACAGAGAGCATTAATGAAAATACTTTAACTCCCATGGGCAAAAATTTTGGAACATATGGAACTTACTTTAAGAAGTGAGGGTACTAGCAGTCAGAAAATCAATCAATCACCGTCACCTTCGCTGACATGTCGTCGGCTGCCCTATCACATTCTGTTAAGAATTTTTCGTCGTCTTCTCAACCTTTCATCACGATCCCTCTTGTAGTACTTTATTTGGAAGTACTAATAGTACTCTTCTTTATAAGTTAAGTAGTTTCATTTACCCAAAGGACCGTACCGCAGAAAAAAACTAAGATGAATTATTTTTTATTGTTTATACATAAAGTACGTACTTATAAAAGATTATAACAAAAGAAAAACACAGGTTGAAAACATGCAACCTTCAAGGGCAGATTTTACTGATTCTTATAAAAAAATGTGCAAATTACTAAACTAAATAGATGTGTTTTTTGGACTTGTGTTTCCCCCTTTATGAAGTTTATTGGTGAAACTTTTTTTTCAGGAAGTGGCTAACGTTGTATTAGCCGCTAATTTGTGTACATGAAAGATCATGAAAACTCATAACCATATTACATATTGATGATGTTTACCTCAAAATTCTTAACATGAGCTTTTAGAGATGTAAATAAGCTTTCCAAAAATGTATCATACTTGATATAAACATATTCCCTGTTAAGGATTAATCAAAAAACAAAAACTTGTTTTTCCTCTTACTCACACCTTAAAACTTGTCGGTACTATACAAAATATTTACTTAGCACTTCCTACACTATACACCTTGCATATTACGCGTAATTTTATTTTTCTTATGGCGTAAGAAATTTATTTTATTAAAAATGACGCTTACGTAAGCGTAATTTTTCTTACAGCTTACGCCGTAAGAATTCTAAGAAATTACGCTGACGTAAGTGTAATTTTTCTTACGACTTACGGCTTACACTAGCGTAAGAAAAATTGCAATGGCTTGTCTTCCTTACGGCGTAATTTTAATGTGAATTAATATGGAAATTACGCCTAATTAGAGCAAATAGGCGTAATTTTCTGGCAAATGGTCCCTTTTCGCTTTCGATGTCATATATAAAGTATGTACTTATTAAAGATTATAACAAAATAAGATTTCACTAATTCTTGCATCAGCAAAAAATTAATTCTGCAAAATCTCTTTAAAGGTCATCCATCATCTGCAAAAATTAATTCCGCAAAATGTGGCATTTTTGGGTCATTTATCCGCAAAAATATACTCGGCAAAAATTTCTTCTGCAAACAATTTCTTCCCTTAAGGTATCGGGCAAGTAATGGACGAAATCAGAAGAACATGAGAAAAAAATGAGGCAGAAATCGAAAATATCAAAAAGACACTCAAAAGTCTTAATGATTTTGTTACAAATAAGGAAAGTAAGAGAAAGGAATATCCTAGCAAAGTCCAGGGTTTAAGGTGGTTTCCGGGTTTACAAGTAAACAAATCAACATGACAGCATTACCCAAAAGACTCCAAGGAATTCTGGGTAGAGTCAGAAAGTCATCAAAGGAGCTCAGGGAGATCAATGAATTCATCAACTCGGAAATGCAACGATTTAAATGTCGGAAGGCAACGATTAAATTTGGAAAGCATTCATGTTGGCCTTCCAATATTTTTATGGCAGGATACATAATAGATACATAAACCCCAGCATATTGTATATGATGATAGTTCATCTAACAATTCCGTACCATTATGTAAACCATGTAAATTTCTTTGAATATTTAGCCAAAACATTTAATGCCCTGGAATGGTTAGGTGAACGAAATTAAAACATACCTGCCATTACTATGATAATAAGCATAAAGCATTGGCATAACGAAAACTGCCTTCTATTTTTTTTTTTGGTAAGGGCATCTTGTCTATATTTTGTAATAACCTGTTGAAATTTGTCTTAAAAGAACTTATATACTAAATTGAAAATGTAGGTCACTCTTTCGCAGATAAACAATAAGATCGCTGCTTTTTAAATTCAATTAACAGAATGTCATATACCTAAATTTACACCCACCAATGCTTTTATAATTTACCTTACCATTTTCAATGAAGCACATCGTGTCCACCACAAAAATACAGTTTATACATAAATTACAGTCAACAAAGTCAGCAAAGGTTGGAGCAGAACCATAAAATGCTTAGCTTAACTATGACGTGATATATAGCTGTCAGCCACTTTTGATACTTTAATTATTAATAACAAGTGACTGACCCTTAACACGTCACATTTAGAGGGGTTACTTTTTTATTATGATCCAATGACACCAAATAAAAATACTAGAACTGAACAATTATCCATTAAATAAATGATTTAAACACCTATCTTTACATAGCTGACAGTATGTTTTTGATATCATCAATCATACCCCATCCAGCCACTATTCTTGTTCATTCATAACTTCTATGAAGGGTAGTAGCCAATCATTTGCTTTTGTTCTGCGGGGGATCCTTTTTATTAATAAAAATAACTCAGATAATCCAAATATAAACATTTGGTCATTACCAAGGAAAAAGTCACTGGCTCCATCATGGATTTGAAAATTAAGGCTCGTTGCCAAGCTATAGATCCTGTTTTTAATTGGTGGGCTCCAGGCTCAATTTCAGATGTTGACATAAAAAAAAAAAAACAGTATCAAATCAAATGAGTAGGCTATGGAAAAAATTTTAATTCTTGGTTACCCGAACATCAAGTCCGTGCACCTGTGGAACGAAGGTCAATGATAAGACGAAATGCGATCGACAGCAATAATTTTCCACTGAGGAAATGTCCCGGAAAATTAGAAGGTGGAGACGAAGTAATTGACACGGGAAGAAAGAAGAATTTTATAGTTGATGTAAACGATCCATTTAATTGCGAGGTAAGGACTTTCATCAACTCCCTTAACTCACCAGTTTCCCGCCCTGCCATTTTTGGCGCCCGAGATCTAAGTGGTTTCGTTTACAAATAAACAACGGGGGAGATTCTATTGCATACACTCCAAAAATGGCAGCTTGAACCCTCATGCCATGCATCTGTCAGTACATGAAAGCAAACAAACGAGATAAGTTGAACCTTTTTTTCTTTATGTTTTACTTCGTGCATACACTCCGATATTTTAAAGGCAATCCCCTCTAATTCACAGGGAATTCATGTTGGGTATTGAAATATATTACATGTTTTTTACTTCTCTGTTTATTAGGTTTTAACCCAGGATGGTGTTGTGGTGCTCTACGAGTATCTGAAAGAAGCTGATGCGTTAGAAACATCACAAGAGCTCCCAATACAAGATGAGGGTGCCCATTTATCCTTTTGCAGCAGTTCTAATGATGAAGAAATAACAAGTAAAGAATATGTCGAAAATGTAATTAATGACTCAGTACCATCGGTCAACAACAGCATCAGCAGTCATCATGACTTTACAATGTTGCTTTCCTCTTCTAATATGATTGGTGAAATAAATGAAAAAGTAGTGGAGGCCGCAAACAAAGACAACTCTAACATTGACATTTTGAACAAATTAATATCATCTAAACCTGTCTTCGAGCCAAGCAAAGTGGAGGAAAATATTGCCTTCATTGCTCAATCCTGCAGCAATATTTTTACATTGGTTGCAAAAAATAATTTCATGATCCAGCAGATAAGTGAGAAAGTTGAAAAGCTGGAGAACCACGTGTATTCGAAAAAGAAAAAAAGGGAGCTTATCCGAAATGATGTTCACAAAAATAGTAATGGTAATTTTGATAATGGTAATAATGGTAATAATGGTAATTTTGATGTTGTTTCCACTGAAGAAGAAGGTTGTAGTAGTGTCTTAGATGAGGTTAAAGGTAGTAGTAGTATTTGTGATGGTAGTAAAGTTGTTTGTGGAAATGTAGGTGTTGGTAAAAATAATGTAGGTGTTAGTGAAAATAATGTAGGTGTTAGTGAAAATAATGTTAATGTTTGTCAAGGTTCTGAAGTTGATTTTGAAGGTCTTATGAGTGTTGGTAGTGAAGTTCCAGGTAAAGATGAAGTAAATGTTTGTAGTAGTGGTTGTGCAGAAAATGTTAATGTTTGTCAAGGTTCTGAAGTTGATTTTGAAGGTCTTATGAGTGTTGGTAGTGAAGTTCCAGGTAAAGATGAAGTAAATGTTTGTAGTAGTGGTTGTGCAGAAAATGTTCCTGTTGATGATACTGATTGTTGTGTGGTGTCAAATGGTGGTGTGAATTATGGAAGCAGTAAACCTTTTGTTGTAAAAGAACGTAATCAAGATGAGTGTGTTTCATTCATAAAAAAAGAACTTTCAAAAGAATTCACTCCTCAGGAACTTGCAGTCAGTTTGTTCAATGCTGGTGAAAGAAAATACAAACATTCTATCATAAAAAGCCAGCAACTTTCACCAAATCGATGGCATAGGATTATGCAACGTGCCCATAAAAGATATGGGAATAGAATAGCTTCGTTAAACTTGGCAGAAGTTGTGAATTTTAAAACCCGTGCAGCAAGAAAACAGCTGAAAGGAAATACATAAGTGTTTTACTTTGATGTCTGTCATCAAATATCAGTTTGTCTGCTTTGAAGATCTACCATTTTTGTATTATGATATTGAAATATGAGTGTTGTATAACTTTTGAGGCATTGGTTTTTGCATAAAGGCTTCTTTAAATTGTACTTCCTTTCAGCTATACTATTGACACAAGGTCATTGTTATTAGAAGTATATTATATATTGATTATATATTGATATTTTATCTATAATTTATTTATTATTTATTATTATTAATTAATTATTAATTTATTATTAATTTTACTGTTGTTATATATCAGTGCCAAATCCAGAAGTTTTTTGGGCATACCGTTTTCTTATATACTGATATATATACTTATATACTTAGTGACAACACATGAAAGCAAAAATAAACAATGTGCTCATCTCTCTATTTTTACTTCCTTTTCTTCTTGGCATTGTATCAATTTTTCAGAACTGCAAGAGAGATGAAAGAGAGTTAATGTTTGATATCAATTCCCTTTTATTTTCTCCCAACCGCTGCTAGGGTAATTATCTCTGTATAAGTTCGTAAAATAACTTTTAACAGTACACTTTAAATAACTTTAAATCAGCAAAGCCTTAAAAGCCCTTTAACTTGAATTTTTGGTTCAAAAAACCTCTGGATTTGCCACTGTGTATTGATATTTTATCTAGAATATAATCTTTCTTGAGATTGGTTCCTTCATAAAGGCTTCTTTATATGTGACGGTTTATGGGAAAAGGATAACAAGCGAAAAATCGATTCTTTAAAATCGATTTTTAGCTGCAAAAAATCGATTCAAAATAATCGGAAAAGCAATTTCAAAATCGATTCACTTGAATCGGAAAAGCGATTCACTTGAATCGGAAAAGCGATTCACTTGAATCGGAAAAGCGATTAGGTTGAATCGGAAAAGCGATTAGGTTGAATCGGAAAAGCGATTCACTTGAATCGGAAAAGCGATTCACTTGAATCGGAAAAGCGATTTCAAAAAATCGATTTGTAAGTCAGAAGTGATGTTAATTATAAGAATAAAGTCAATAAGTTAATAAGATTTTCATCATTGTAGATTCTCTATGTATCATAATAAAATAGAAGCATTAAACCTCAAATTATAAACAAGAACCAAATGGTGAAAAACGGCATTATAAAACTGGCGCAATAATATGAATAGATACAAAAACACCATCCATCTGGAAATAGATTTTTATTTTTAGACTAAAGGCTGTTTTCCACTTTTGGAAAATTTAACGCAAAGAGAAACGGGCGAATACTGGGGAAAGAACGTGATTGGATCTTTCGCTAATGTAAACGTAGCTTAATTAATAACCAGAATTTATAACAAAAGAAATATACTTGCATGAGCTGCAAAATGTATTTTGTTAGAATATGAAAAGTAGGATTCACCTACTTCCTACGTTTCGTTTCGTTCAACGTCTATGTATGTTTATATTTTTCATATTCCCATGCGCCAGTTTTCGAGGTTGGAACATAACTGGGAGTATTATATCTAATTGCTATTTTGCCAAATAAAAATAAAAAGTTTTTTTATTGATAAAGATCGCGACCCTAGAATAAAAGGGTTCTATCGTAAAAAACGCGATTTTGAGATATTTTGATTTGAAATCTTTAAGTTCATTATAACGACTCTAGTAAAGTGTAGCGCTTGCAACGAAGCTTTTTACAAAGCAGAAAGATACGTAAACTAAATCTTTGCTCTTTTTTGTGAACATACTAAAACCCTTTTCTGTAAATTAAAGTTTGTTTTTTTACATAGAACCTTTTTATTTTGAAAACTAATTTTTCCGCAAGAATAAAAAGATTCTATAGGTAAAATTGATTCGATAGAACCTTTTTAATGCAAAAATAGTGACATCTAAGTAGAATAAAAATGTTGCTTGGTGCTTTTGTAAATCAAAATTGTTTTTGCAATGCATGCGTGGCCTAATTTTTGTTACGTTCACTGGCCAGGCCGGTCCTATGGGTACTGAAATCGAAAATAAAATGTATCTAATTCAAGTTCAGTATATTTTACGTAAGTATTTTGCTTCAAAGCAGTTTTGGAAAATAAGAATTCCTTATACTTGAAACGGTTAAGTACCCCCCGGATCACTGGAAAAATTTTGGAAAATTTTATCTGAAAATCTTCCCAAAAATACTCTAGAAAATCATCTTCATTGAAACTGAAATGGGAAAATTTGGTTGCCAGAACATGCACTGGTTTTTGAGCTGCAAGCAATTATAACAGATATCCCCGTTGTCATTTCGATGAGAATTCTTATCCCAACTGATTGAAAAAGTTCCATCGGGGCACTGAGACAGGGGTGGTTAGGGGAAATCAGTCAATGAAATAAAGCAAAGAATATGAATGAAATTTAATGTTGTTGTTGAAATGAATCCATGGAAATTATATATTTATGAAATTTATAGAATGTAAATTATTTGATAAATTCTTATTTTTTACTTTTGAAAAAACTCCTGAACTCCTGAATATGAATAAATAAATTAAATTTTTTTACAATTGATTTCCTAAATTTTTATCACTTTTATCAAACTATATAGAGAAGTATTCCAATTAAAAAAAATACAATTACATGGAATAACACAGGGATATAGAGGAATTAATTTTCAAATAAACGCCATCACTTAGCTAAGTTATTTTGATATTGGGGTATATTTTTGTCGCCACTATTTTCATAGAAGTCATATTTATTAGTTAGTCTTCTCCCTGAAATAATTTTCGAACTAAAAAATGCTCTAAACGCAAACAATGTAGGAACACACGGTGAAATAGAAACAAACCACGTAGGTTAAAATAAAGTAAGTGAAAGTTAACAAAACAAGATACTAAAATCAAAAACTATTAATTAAAAATACCTATGGTCTTGTAATATTCCTGGTCAACAATCGGCATAAGATGAAGCATGGACTTAATATCACTTATTTTTGCTTCAGGTAAAGATTTTACCAATTTTTGTTTTCGCGAAAAAAGAATGATTGCCTCCGATTGGTCGGGAGTGTTTTCGATTGCTTTGATAGCTGGTACATTTCTTGAAGGCAAACGTGGTTTTTTGCGAATATATTCTTTCTTGTAAATTTCGTCAGAGTGCGATAACTTGTATTTGATTGTGTACAGATCATCGCTTTGGAATAATAGTTGACATAACTTGGAGTACGGAATCTTTGAGAATTGTAACATTTTTGATGTGCTATGGAAATCTTTGAAGTCGTCTTTCTTTAGCTGAATGACTTTGAAGGGGTGCTTCCGATTCACCTTTAAGAGAACTCTCAAAAATGAAACTGGAGAATAAAACTCAGCAACACGCATGGCAATTTCTATTTGTTGATGCATATTGTCAACTTTCTTGCACGCAAGAGTGACCAGCAATAGAATATTTCATTTTAATTGATTTTATTGACGGATTTCGATAGAGAAATTCCAAAATTGCCTGTGAAATGTGAGAATTTCTATTTTGGGGTACGCAACTGTCAGACCAGCAGATCAAATTTTCGACATTCGGATGATCTTCAACGACTTTACCAAGGATTTTTGTGAATGCACTAGCGATGTCATTCCCAGCACGTCCTGAAACACATTCTGTCCACAAGGCGCAATAACCTTGTTTGGAAGAGGTCATCGCAGTCAAGTTATAGAGTCAATTTTCTTTTATAAAAGAATGAGCCGACTTCAGCTTTAGGGAGAGTGATGACGTTTTCTAAATCGAAAACAACAAGTATCGTCTTATTGGTATCTAAAGACTTATCTCGATTCTTTTCTTCCCTCATGGCGGTTTTCTCTGCAAGATGTTTATTATGCACCTCATGTTCTTCTTTAGATATTGGAATGTTAATGCTTTTTTTCATTTTCATGTCTTCGCATTTTTCACATCTATCAGTTTTAGGGACGTGAAAATTGTAGTTAAAACAGGTATTGAAAATGAAGCGGTAGTAAGACTGCTTGACAAATTCGACTTTTTCTTTTGAACATTTCTCTTTATATAGATCGTACATTTTACTAATATTCAACTTCAGATTCGAGATACTTCTTGTTAGTTTTAGCACGGCAGTAATGAGAATCGACAACTGGAAAAGATTCGATGTGCTCAATCACTTTTTCTCTCAACTCGTCTGAAACCTTAGCATTTTGCTTGCCATGTCTTCCTCGCATATCTTTTTTCACCATCCCGGTTGCTTTATCTTTTTTGTCGTGTACATTGTATATCATTTTTTGTGAAATAGCAAGAGTTGCGAGATAGAAAGGTTTACACACTCGGATGGATTCACCATTCTTCATCAAATAGTAAGAGTAGGAGGTCCGTTTTCGCTTGTTCGGTTTCTTTCCCTCAGGGTCTACTGTTGAGCAAACAGTTGCTTTGAGCAATAAATGAGTGTTTGCCATTTGTGGTTAATTGATAAAACTCATCAAATATTTTTTGTTGATCAGTCTCGTCAATGTTACTAGAGCACACGTATTTACATTGAGTATTGCAATTCTTTTTGTTGATGATTCGTTTTGCCTTAATGGTCTTACCTTTGTGATTAGTGTGAGCCTTTCCAGTTTGGACAGATTTTTGGCGTTTGTTTATTATCCAATTGCCCTTATTTATGGATCGCTTTCGTTTTAGCTCCTTCTGTCTTACAAGTTTTTCAACATCGTTTATAAGATCCTTCAAGCATGACTCAACATCAGTCCTTATAAGATCATCAGCATTGGATAACGAAGGTGACTTTGTTATGATAGAGGAAGGTTCAGAAATGTTTTCATCCAAAGGTTTTTGAGTGGAATTTTGTTCGACTGTATCGGTGCTTTCGTTTGTGATTAAAATCTCTATCAACTCTTTTTCTGTCTCATCCTGGACGTCGAAATCAATTTCCATGTGTACCTCTGGCGCTGCGTTGAAATTTACATTGATCTCCTCTTCATCACAAGAATCGAGGGCAGAATTAGATGATTCTTCACTTGCGGACCTGGACAAATAAAGCAATTATTTTGAACTGGAAGTGAAAATTGTGACACTTTTATTGCCGATTTTTCTATTGAATAGGGGGTCCCAACAAGTCTGTGGGAAACGGGGGAGTTTAAACGAACATTACGAAAAAATAAGTTTTCTAAAAGATGATCTCGAAGTTTTGAATTAAATAAGAAGTAGTATGACCAATAAAAAACCCTTATTCATGACTCCTAAGCATACTTTAAACGGGATACTATAATTAGAAAATTCGTGAAAACCCAAACTTTGACAATCAATCTTTCAAAAATTAATTCTATCAAATTATTTTAACTTACAGTTCAGATTCGTCTGTACTCATTTCCATTAACTTTGAGGCAGCTTCGACTGCAGAAAATCGTTTTGTTTCTTTACCCATCATAAAAATCTTTGAAGTTTTCTCAACAAGTGAACAGAAATTTTATTGTGTGCTGCATTTTCAGTTTTGTGTTTTGAAACTTCGTCTCAACTCAAATCTCAAAATAGAAAACTAAAAATTCGAAACTATGCAAGGTCTTCATTTCACGGATCGATAGAACCTTTTTACATTGATAAATAATTGGCCAAGCGCAACTGCCGAATTCAACATTTTCGAATTAAAAAGGTTCTATGTCATTTTTATACCATAGATCCTTTTTATTCTAACGGGAAAAAAAATCTTGTAATAGAACCTTTTTATATTGGAGGATTCAAGCGATGGCCTTTAGAATAATAACTTTTCTACGATAAAAAATGAAAATTTATGCGGAAAATTTTTAAATTATGCAAAAAAAAAATTTTCGTAAATTTTACGATGGAACCCTTTTATTCTAGGGTCGCGAGATGTCTACACTCTCAAAAGATGTTGTTGTTATCGCGACTTCAGCATTATTTTGAAAACTCAATGTGACGGATGTATAATTACAGGTAGCACGCGTTCGTGTTAAATAATGAACTGGTTACCTGGTTCTTATTCACTAGGACATAAAATAAACAACAGTTTGTTCTCAAGTTGCTACAAATAGAAACCGTCTGCTATAATTCTATTTTATGTTTAAGTTGTTCCACCGCTGTTCACATAACAGAACATGGTTCTTATTCAGTTTAATAAAAAAGAAAAAAAAGTTTGTTTTAAAGTTACTACCAATAGAAACCGTCCCTTACAATTCTTTTTTGAGTTGTTCGATTGATATTTTGGTTTATTCCTTGGGGGAAAATGTTTATCAGAATTTTAATCAACACTTGAGTGAGTGATATAGAATCAAAAAAGCGATTCATTAGAATCAAAAAAGAGATTCATTAGAATCGGAAAAGCGATTCATTGGAATCGGAAAAGCGATTCATTAGAATCTAAAAAGCGATTCATTAGAATCGGAAAAGCGATTCATTAGAATCGGAAAAGCGATTCATGTGAATCAGAAAAGCGATTATTTGAAGCTAAAAATCGATTTTAAAGAATCGCTTTTTAGCTTCAAATAATCGCTTAATCGATTAAGCGATTCAAATCGCTTTTTCGCTTATCCTTTTCCCATAAACCGTCACATATTGTCTTTATATTATATTGTATTATATTACTTCCTATTGCATCTGTAGATGATGGTTATTATATATGTATATATGTGACGATTTCAGGGAAAATCATCACTTAGATAATTTATCGCATATTATTATCGCACCAAAACAATAGATTTAATGCACATTTATCGCATCATTAAACGATAGATTCGTCAGTAATGATAAAAGATGCGATAATTTATCGCTTATTTTCTTTGCTTAAAGCGATATTTCTTGCGATAAAATTCTATGTTTTTAATTTATACATTCGATTTAGATTTTACATAATTACCGTGAAGTAATTAATGCGCTTGTTGAAAAAACAAATACAACTTTGTGTTGGAATTCATTTTACCATAACGGCTATTAGTCATGATATACTTCCGAATATCGGAATGTAATAATAAATTCTTAGAATCGCTTTTTTGATTCTATATAACTCACTCAAGTGTTGATTAAAATTCTGATAAACATTTTCCCCCAAGGAATAAACCAAAATATCGATCAAACAACTCAAAAAAGAATTGTAAGGGACGGTTTCTATTGGTAGTAACTTTAAAACAAACTTTTTTTTCTTTTTTCTTAAACTGAATGTGAACCATGTTCTGTTATGTGAACAGCGGTGGAACAACTGAAACAAAAAAAAGAATTATAGCAGACGGTTTCTATTTGTAGCAACTTGAGAACAAACTGTTGTTTATTTTATTTCTTAGTGAATAAGAACCAGGTAATCAGTTCATTATTTAAC
Source organism: Turritopsis dohrnii (assembly GCA_027922465.2). NCBI lineage: Eukaryota > Metazoa > Cnidaria > Hydrozoa > Anthoathecata > Oceaniidae > Turritopsis > Turritopsis dohrnii. Next base: position 146,542 of record BQMF02000146.1, on the reverse strand, counting down.
GCGAACGCGTGCTACCTGTAATTACACATCCGTCACATTGAGTTTTCAAAATAATGCTGAAGTCGCGATAACAACATCTTTTGAGAGTGTAGACATCTTTATCAATAAAAAAACTTTTTATTTTTATTTGGCAAAATAGCAATTAGATATAATACTCCCAGTTATGTTCCAACCTCGAAAAATGGTGCATGGGAATATGAAAAATATAAACATACATAGACGTTCAACGAAACGAAACGTAGTAAGTGGGTGAATCCTACTTTTCATATTCTAACAAAATACCGTCACTTTATTTTATTTATATCGTTTGTTATCAAAATCCCTTGGACGGTCACGTATATGAAACATGGAATCTACTATGTAAACAAACAATCTTATTACGGCAACGAATTTTAGTTTTTATTTATTATATTTCCTTTTCGAAAAAGATTTTTTTTTCTCTCTTGGCGCACATTTGTCTTTAAAATATATTTTGCAGCTCATGCAAGTATATTTCTTTTGTTATAAATTCTGGTTATTAATTAATCTACGTTTACATTAGCGAAAGATCCAATCACGGCTTTCTGTAGTACTCGTCAGTTTCTTTCCGCATTAAATTTTCCAAAAACAGCCTTTATTCTAAACAACACTCTTAACACTCGTTTTTTTATAATGGCAGCTGAAATTGCTGACCGAATGATTCTCCGCTGTGATTGGTTATTAGAAAATTAAATTATGCGATATTTGCGAATTAATTAGTTTTAGTGAAGCGATAATGATGCGATATGTGATGCGATAATTTTGCATTAATTTAATGCAAGATAGCGATAAATCCTTAGTGATGATTTTCCCTGAAATCGTCACATATATTATATATTGATATTTTATCTAGAGTTTATTTATTATTGACACATTTTTTTTATAAGCAATCAAGTTGCTAAGAGCTCAGCCCTCAAAATGGCCAAAGAAATAAGCAACTTGCTTAGCAACCCTAAGCCCTGAAATCTTCATAACAACTTTTTTTAATCTACAAAATCAAAAATTTTTCTTACTCTTTGATAGAAATAGTTATAATAATACTGCGTAAAATAGTTCAAATGTGTTTTTCTTCACTTTATTACTTGAAAAATTTTTAAGCAACCTTACAAGCAACTTTAGCCCTGGATTCTTAAAAACTCCAGCCCTGAGGCCAAAATCGAGGTTGCTTATAAAAAAAAATGTGTATTACTATTATCAATTAATTATGAAGTTATTAATTATATTGTTATTATATATTGATATTTTATCTAGAATATAATCTTTCTTGAGATTGGTTCCTTGAGGTACTAGTTAGATGTGAATGTTTAAAAGAGACAGCGGACAGAGGTCGTATAATTCATATCTTTTTTGTTCTCGGTACTGGATATCAGAAATGACTTCAGCAGAAAAATTTCAATCAACGCCCCTTTTATTTAGATAGGGAGGGTGGAGGGCGCTTGTTGGATGTACGAGTTACTTAGAGACTGGGCGCTTAATCAGCTTTTGCATGTTTAGAAGGGGGTGTTTGTATGTGGGCGTTTATTAGAGCATTTACTGTAGGCACTTTTTAATAAACTTTCCAGCGAAATGAAAAGTTTTGTTTGATTGTGTACGGCTATGAAAATCTGCCTTTAATGAGCATCGCGAGCAAGATCTGAAAAGTTTCGTCTTTGAGTGGTGAAAACATTGGCTTGGGTGATGTCATGATTTAGCTTTCTTGTCCACTGATCAATCACGATCACGATCCAAAGATAGATTTTCAAAAAGCGGAAAAAATTTTGTCGGTAAAATGAAAACTAAAATAAAAACAAAATACTATAGGCAAATTCGAAGAAGCTATATCTTTTTGCCAGTTGAATCTGAAACATCTGAAAAATAAAAGAAATACATGCATAAAACGAAATAATTTCAAAACAAAGTATTTTTCAAAATCAATCAATTCGCTTAAAATCGCTTACGCAAATCGATTAACATTCGCTTATAGAAAAATTGGCTAAACTTAATCGCTTATATTCTTACGATTTGATTCACATAATATTCGCTTACAATCGCTAAATAAAAAAAATCATAAGCGAAAAAATTAAGCAAATTTTAATCGATATTTTGGAGACGATCCCTTAGTGAGACCTGGCCCCTTTGTTGTCAAATCAGCAAGGGACTCAGAACAATTGTATCAAGGCTACTTGAAATACATTATGCAACTTTCAGGAGCTCTTGTTAGCCACTGATGCCGCAGGAGCATGCAGTCTATTTCACGAGACGCGTGCGATCGCACGCGCACACGCCCACACACACGTAAGTGATTTTGCCTGTGCGATTCATCGCACGCGTCAATAGGATATAACTTAGTAATTTTTTTTCTTGAAAAAATAAAAATTATTTTCACGCTGCAAGTGAGTCAGCTTTTTTCTTCCATTTGTCCTCGCATAAATAACAACATGAAGCATTTCCTTTTCTTTTATCGTTGTTTCTTCTTTGACGTCACTCCCACTAATCCTCATTAATAATTAATAATATATTATTTGTCTTTTTCTTTAGCTTTTTCTTCCGTCTTTTCACAGTATCCGGAGTAAAAACTTTTTACGGTTGAATTTCGCAAAAAGATGCTTCGTAGGAATGATGTCTAGGGTGGTTGTCTAGTTGAGCGGTTTCTGTCATTACAGCTTCCGTAGCCCAAATGGGGGCTTTAAATGCTCTAGGACCACCTTCGCAGGACCCTCATTGATAACAGTACCTTAAGGAACTGAAGAGGCTATCCTGGGTAAACATTCGTAAATAAATAAATAAATCTCCTCCGTCAAAAGTTGACGAAAGATAAATCATTTTTGTTTTAATTTTTTCATAATTAATCTAACCTAAAAAAAAAAAGATTTCCATAAACTCTTTTCTGTTCTTCTGCTTCTACTGCAACGAAACGATTGAGTGACTGATTTTGATTTTTATTACATTTTTATTTCGTTAATTGTATTGAGTTTTTTCTGGATGTTGCAAACGATATATATTTTACGATAAAGAACATAATCGTCCAAAACAAGTTTTTCATGATATGATATATTCTCCCGTCTTGAAAATATCCGCGCTTAACCTTTTTTCGCAATAGCTGCGCGATAAACTGCAGTAGCTCCAATCGCACTCGTAAGACTACTCGCACGTAAGATATTGGTCGCACGGGGCAACTCCCGTAGTCTTTTTTGCGCGTGCGATTGACCACACACGTAGTAGATTTTTCCTGAAATAGACTGAGCATGTAGATTGCATAGCCTGTTAAAAAGCTTTTTTGACCACATTGGTCTGGTAGAGGCAGGAGAAACATTCACAAAACAAGAGCCTTGAGAAAAGAAGAAAAGAAGTATTTTCGTAGATAGTAAAACATAATCATGAATTGCATTCAATGTAATCGTGAAACTAAATACAAACGTATATAATGTGGAAATTGTGTCTGTAATGTTTGTTCTGTTTAAATCTGGTTACAGTGAAGAAAATAAGACCATGTGTTGGTGCAAAGGAAAACCAGAACATGATGGGACGAAGGTTATATTTGTTGATATAATTCCAAAAAAAAACAAAGTAAACTTGGATCATTCTTCACTAGAGTTAAATCTTCCACACTCAAAAATAAGCAGCTACCAAAAGCAGATTGCCAAAAAAATTCGCACTGTAAAAAGTAAAGACTGTGGGGGAAAGTTTGAAAGGTAAAATTCGCACTAAATATGATGCACACATGTGGCTGATGTATGAAGAAGGGGGTGACTTGGTAAAAAATCTTCGTTGTAAGGCCTGTAAAAGATTCTGCAGTTACATTGAAGGTAGTCGATACTTGAAGGAAGAGTGGGCTACTGAACTACCTTGAATATGATCGGGTTTTGTCACTTGAAGAGCATCACAGAGTTAATGTAGGCAAAGCTTACAGAAACAGAATAAGTTGTGGTGAGTTCATAGATGTCATTGGGGAAGAGTAATTTAGTTGGCCCTGATCTTTGCGCTAATCTTTATCCTCATCGGAGAAACGTTGCTTCCCTGTCTCTTTTCTAACTTTCATGGGCATTGTTCGGATGACTTGCATCAACTGACTCCTTCTCCTAAGACTTTCTCTCGGAACACTTGTCTCTCTTCAAATTCTCATCCTTTGACTGTTCAGGTCCCAACATGCCATAAGAACTTGTATTTTCCCTCGTACTGCTCGCCTCTGGAATTCTCTCCCTCATAGTTATTTTCCTGCTGAGTATGATCTACAATCTTTTAAATTCACCTTGCTCTGTCTTTATAACTCTTCTTCCTTTTCTGATCGTGTAGCTCTCTGCCTAGTAGTGGCTTCGGCCTTGCAGGAAGCAACCCATTTAAAAAAAAAAATACATGGAGATGGAAAACCAGCTCAAAAAGAAGTTAGATAGTCCGAATTTTTTCAGTGTTCTTTGGGATGGTACAACTGATGTATCAGTAACTGAAAAAAAAAGCTATTTTTGTTTTGTATTTGGAGAAAAATGGTCATGGAAAATCTGTTCAAGTGAAAACCGAATTCCTTTCATTGCAAGATGTAATTCATGCTAATGCCAAGGAATTGAAAGGAAAAATATACTCATCATTTGTTGACATAGGGACTCCCTTCATTATAAGACTAATATAGTTTTCGGTAAACATAATTATGATTTTTGTGAATTTGGCTAATGCAATTTTTAATTTTGATGTAATTAACAATTTATAGGTATCGGTGATTTCAAAATGAAGTTGGTTGGATTAGGAACAGATGTAGCATCAGTGAATAGTGGAGAGAAACAAGGTGTCAGAGCACTGATACAAGATCTTCCATGGATTATATTTATTTGGTGTATGGCTCATCGTTAAGAACTGGCTATAAGAGACTCGTTGAAAGATACATTCTTTGTAGAGGTGGACGAAATGTTGTTGTGTATGGACTACCTGTATGAAAAATCTCACAAAAAGTATAGAGAATTGTCAGTAATTTTGAATATTTATATTGCAATATGATAGTTGATAGAAGGACAACTGAGTTTTGTTCCTTTTGGAGATACACAACATTGTAAAAAAAACACAATAGAATTCAGTGATTCTGGAGTGAAACTGATTTGTGCTTCAGGTACAAGATGGTTGGCTCATAAAGTATTAGCTGCAAAGAGAATCGTTGACAAGTATGGAGTGTACATCGAACATCTTGAGCATATGGCTTCTGGCGCTTCTTCTTTTATCTTGACTTACTTGGACAAGTCAAGTTTGCTTACAGGAAGACAAAATTGATACAGTGAAAACGGCGAATGCACTGAACAAGGTCAAAACGAAATTTCAGAAAATTATATGGAAAAAGGGCATTTCTGAATTCCCTCATATTGCTCACATGAAACATAAAGCCACTATTCATGAAGGAAAATTTATCTACCAAGATATTACTTTTCACGAAAAAGATATAGATGATGCCATCATTGTAATTTCAAAATGGAAAAGAAAATCACTTTCATTGAATTATCTATACAGTCACGGCTCAACGTACTGACTTTTTTAAAATATTTTGTAACTGTGCTGGTTCCAGCTGGTTCCTGAATTATTTACTACCGGTTCCTGGTGGTTCCAGCTGGTTCTCTGCTGGTTCCTGGTGGTTCCAGCTGGGTCCTTGTTTTAGTCAGTACGCACATAATGATAGTGATTATTTCTCAGGTATAGGTCACATCGTGAATGCAGAAGGTTGGGAGCGCCAGCACAATATCCAATCAGAAAAGGATCAGTATGATTTTGAATTCGCAGATCAGTACCTACTTGCGATCATAGATAAATTTGAGGAGCTACTAAAGAATGCTGGATTCTGTGCATCTTCAGTCGATGTTCTCGCAGAATGGCATAATTACTCGATAAAAATTTCTGCATGTGAACCATTTTCCAATAACATGTTACTTTATTAAAGTCAAAAATTTTTGCGGGAAGAAAGTTTTGCGAATTTCGTGAATGGTCCATCAATTCACGAAGTTGTGAGGCTTTGATTTCCTCCTCACTTATGAACATGGCACCACAACACCAGCTGATTAATGGCTATCAAAACCCGCCACCACCTAAGGAATGCGGTCCAGAAGAAAGAGCAGCTCTTGGTGTGGAAGACAAGGAAGAGGATGCCAAGATAATTGTCAAACAAATAATGTTGTCACCAATGCCAACACCTTTCCTAAAACACTACATTGACAAAGATCAAGGATTCCAATGCTTGGCAAGGGACACATCACAAACCAACCACCGGAGTACAAAACAAGAAATGTTTTGATGAGCATAAAAGCATAAAAGATGAAGTCATAATAAGAGACTACAGACTAGTCATACCAGCCACTTTAATGTCAGACTTTCTGGCAGCAACACATGAAGGACCCCAACAAATATAACTCGGTACATGCAACCAAGGGGAAAAGGGAAAATTAGAGGTACAAAGGCAAGTAATGAACTATGCAACACACCTCACCAAAGTATGGGCAAAGCCAGTTAATCATGAGCCACCATTTTAACAACAAAATACCGAGTCCCAGCAACAGAGATACACAGAGAAGCCCAAGCAAAAGATCAGGTTTCTCAAGGGAACTGCAAACTGCAATGAGTGGACAACCACTAAAATGATCACATCTGGAGAATAGATGTAATATGGATAAATAGGCAGTAGAAAATTGTATAAGAATGTCCTGGGTGAAAAAATTTAGAAAAAACTAATTAACATCAAAATAAGTTTGGGAATTTCTACTATCAAGAGTATTTTTCGAAATGTTTTCAGCTCTGACTTAATTAAATTTTGTCAGCAGTGGTTTTTATAACAAGACATATTGAATAATTGTGACTGCCCAGGGGATTTTGCTAACAAACAGTAAAACGTTTTTTAAAAAACATTAAAAACGTTGCAAAAACAATAGAAAAAAATGTTAAAAAACGTTTCAAAGAGAAAACGTTTAAACGTTCCATAAAACTTTTTATGCAGTAGCATGAAAAACGTTTTATTGTTAAAAAGGTTTAAACGTTTAAAAACGTTAAAACTTGAACTTTCGAAACAGCTGTGGTTTCTTTAATCTTTAACTGAATGAGAACCAGGTAATCAGTGCATTCTAATCAGGCCTTGTCAGGAAGAAAAAGGGCGGCATGTGACTACCACACGCCTGAATTTAAAACTTCATCGCGGTCATCGCACGCCATCTAATTTTTAAGCGTGTGATGGAGTGCGAAGCTTAAAAAGATTATATACATTCGTTCTTGTAACGTAAAAAAACAGCTGGCACTGTCTAGACGCAGCGGAATTTATTTAAATATTTGTTTACTTTAAAGTACCAGTTGTATATCAAAAAGGCTTTTATTAATCTTGTTCATGAAAAAAGGTTTTCTGTTTATTAATCTTATTGAAAAGAAGTTTTCGATGACGTTATCGACCACGACGAAAAGAGATACATAATTTCTTTCATGTGGTTATTAAAAAAGTCGAATATGAAATTTACATTCGAAAACGTGTTTATCAATTTATATCACATCACGTTGCAGCATGTTTCGCAATATTAAAACAGAAATTGTCACCTGTCTTTGCTTATAGATATTTTTTCGAATGGATCACGTAAAATTTTTTTCTTCTCGTGCTTAAATATTTTCAAAGACATTTGACAGCTTTTGGGAATACTATCGTGACGTCTTAAAATGAATGAAAATGAGTGATCATTAATTTCAAAAGTTATCGAAGAAACCTTTTTATGTTGTGCAGTCGATCAATGTTTGATAATGAATGAATTTTCATTTCTTTTCTCAAAAGATCAAAGATTATGAAAGCGCGATTTTCCTTCATAATTGTTAATTACATGTACAATCAAATGCGTTCGTGAACAGATTGCTTGTCTGCGTTTCTTATACTTTGACGACCCCACTAGTTATTGAAAGCTTTATTCTCTAGCCACAGAGGACTTCAGGTTTAAACATTATCAGACAAGAAAAGTTAAGACTGCAAGAGTCAACCTTTAATGTACTGACGCCAGTCCTTGTGTTTGGGGTTCAAAAGTTTAAACGTCCTCCACTTGTCTGTAAAAGATTAGGCAGACATACAAAATTTCAGGCGTGCGGTCGATCGCACGCCACATATAAAAAACGTTAAAACAGGCGTGTGAACAACCGCACGCCTCGAAGAATTCAGGCGTGTGTGTGGGGGCGTGCGATCGCACTCGCACTCAAACTTCCATTGTTACTTACGTCAGAAAAATGAATAAAAAACTGAAAGGTCAACTGATGATGAATTTTCAACTCGCATACTTAACAGCCATAAGTGCATATTCTATGCAAGTTTCGGTTCTGTTTTCAATAAAGAATGACTTGTGATTTTTCTTTTTGCTTGCTGTGAAATTAGAAAAGAGAAAAAAAGTGGACGTGTAAGTTCGTTGTTTTTGACTGAAGCAGCGTCTAATTTTAACATTTTATTAGGGTGTCAAGTCAGGCCATTGACATTGTTGGTTTTCGAACTTTTAGTGGCTGAAGAAAATTTTGGTGGCCTGGTGGAAATTTATCGTGGGAATTATATAGGTCATAATTTTGCGTAAGTTTCCATCCATTTTACGGTTTTAGCGATTCACACCACAGGTTGTGGGTTTTGAGCATTCGGTTTGGGCATTCATGCTATTGGATGTTAGTTCTGAACATTCGCACCTAATGCAAGAAGAATGCTTGCAGAAAAGTAAATTTTGCTATAATGACTATGAGAAAAATGCTTTTATATTCATTTTTTAAGGCAAATTTATTACAAAATCATGAAAATTTATATAGCGGAATCGGAAACACTTATTTTTCTGTTCCTATTTATACCTACTTCAAAAATACCTTGACCGGTGTAGTTAAAACCAATTTCATTGTTTTATAGAAATCTTTTGTAATCAAATGAATAAATTTTTTATTGCATTATTTATTTGCATTTATAAAGTGACAGGTCACAGGTGAAACCATTCTTTCATTTTTAGTACTTTTATGAGCTATTTCAAGTTTTGGCATGTTAAATTCATCAATTTGCTATAGATTATGCGAACCTTAGTGACAGAATATGGGTATATATATAATTATACAAAAAGAAGAGTACAAAAATAAATCATCAGTTGCTTAAAATCCCTTATAGCAAGGTGAAGCAAACAAGAAAATCTGTTGAATCATTAATAAAACTTATTTTCATACTCAGTGCTATTTCCTTTTCGCACCCCTCACTCTCCGTCCAGGATGTTTTAGGGTCAGGGTTAGGGTTAGAGTTAGGATGAGGGTTGTTTTTTATCTCTGTGATGAAGAGCCAACTAGTAAAAAAATAATGGCAGATACATTTAGGGGGTGCGAAAAGGAAATAGCCCCATACTCCAGATTGGTTCCAAAAATAATACATACTATTTTTGCAGACCAAGCCATAATGAACCCAGCATTTTCATTTTGCAATGTCAGGTTACCATGGAGATGTTCTCCATGATGTTAAATAAAACCAACTGTTTCCAACTGTGAAGAAAATTTGTTAGTATTTTATATCACTAATCGAATTTTTGGGTTTGTACCTAATTGAAAAAAAAAAATGAATAATAGTTTGCCAGATAATTCAGACCTAAAATACTCTTCAGCATGTTTTTTAACTTTTTTAGTGAAAAAATGTTTGCACAATAAATAATGGCACATGACAACCTAATTTCAGAAAAATGCAGCAATTACAAATAATTATATAAAAATTTCAGGAATGGCTTAATTTTTCTTAATTCGTGCGAGACTTCACCACAAAGAAAATTTTTTCCAAGACATTAAAATTGCTTGACAGATTTCTAACAGAAGTTATTCAGAATTATTTAATTAGCAAAGGCTTTTCCAGAAACTATTTTCAAGAAATCATTAAAAATTGAATTTAATACCACTTTATTATATCTACCATCAGCTTCACTTTCTTCTTTGAATACATGACCGCACCATGCTGATAAAGCGAGGGAAAAGAACTCCATGAGCATAAACCGGTGTTCGGTGTAATGTAACGATTAAAAAATGCGGGGGTCATAGCTCAAATCTATTGCACCCCACACCCCAATACTTTTCAGAAAGTTACCCCCTATTGGGATTTTTCCATACTATTTACCAGTATCCCTTTCAAAATAAAATTGAGCATGAAGGGCTGGTCAAACGAATGCAACATAATGATGCAACATTTGAAAAACATTTGCACTCGTTTGCCACGGGCTATGGCGGCTCAAATGGTGCAAAATTCAGACTTTCGCAATTCAGACTTCAGACTTACATAATTCAGACTTCAGACTTACATAATTCAGACTTCAGACTAACTTATTCAGACTTCAGACTAACTTATTCAGACTTCAGACTTTCACCATTCAGAATTAAATTGTGATCTTAAAGTCACTTTTTAAAATATTCTAGCTGACTTCTATAACAACTTTTCATTCTAAAGTGAGAGAAAAAACTTGAATACTTATAAAAAGACATATGGCTAAGATTATTCAACATTATTGATTAAAGAATAAAACATGTCAAGACTACAAAATGATGATGATATAGTTGATGAAGAAGATGCTTTGAGTTTTTTGGACAAGTTATCTGTCTTATTATCAGAACTGCAACGAAGATCAGCAGAAAGTGATATTGACATTCTCTTGGAACGAGTAGGTGAAGCACTAACGCACTTATACTTATGCCAATTTAACTTTCCTAACAACTCAGCAATTGATGATTTGATAATTCAGTTTCACATATTTCATCAAGAACTCGTTAGGGAAACAAGACAAATAGACTCTCGTGTAGCAATTTTCCAATGCCACAGAAAATTGGAACAAAGGGTTGGTCCTGGTCGTCCAAGGTGTTATGTCCCAGAAGAAACTCTGATTTATTTTAAGGGGTTAGGTTGCACTTGGAATGATATCGCCAATTTACTGTTAGTATCACGTTGGACCATTCGAAGAAGAGTAGTTGAGTTTGGTTTAGAAGATGTAGTTGGTTTTTCAACAATAAGTGACGATGAGTTAGATACTTTGATATCGTCCTATCGTCAAACTCACGGTTTAGCAGTTGGTAGATCATTAATTTCTGGTCATCTACGATCAGTTGGAATCCGAGTTCAGCAACGCCGTGTGACTGCTTCTCTTCGACGTGTGGACCCGGAAGGAAGTAGAATGCGTTGGTCTTTAGTTATAAAAAGGAAGAAGTATAGCGTTCCAGCACCAAATAGTCTGTGGCACATTGATGGCCACCACAGTTTGGTGAGTTGGGGTTTCGTTATACATGGATGTGTCGATGGATTTTCTCGGTTAATAATTTATCTCAGATGTGCCACGAATAATTATGCTATGACTGTGGATTCCTTATTCGAAGAAGCTATCAACACTTATGGCATTCCTTCCAGAGTTCGTACCGATAAAGGCGGAGAGAATACTTTAGTTTGGGAAAAAATGACATTGTTACGAGGTGAACATCGTGGAAGTTACCTAGCTGGGTCTTCTGTTCACAATCAGTGTATAGAAAGATTATGGAGGGATGTATGGAGTTATGTTTGTAATAACTTTTACTATACATTCCAAGCGATGGAATCTCAAGGTAAGATCAATATTTTTCAATGAAAAAGATCACTTCAAAATGCTAAACATGGCGTTTATATTTTATTTCGAAGGAATTTTGGACGTTTCCGATCAAATACAAAAGTTTGTCCTGCACTATATATACGTTCCCAGAATTAATAACGTCATAAAAAGTTTTGTTGCAGCATGGAACAACCACCCTTTGAGGACGGAAAGAAACTGGACACCTGAAAGAATCTGGGCAAACGGAATAATAGACAGAAGAAACCGCTCTATCGGACATGTTGCAGAAATTCATATGATCGAAGAATCACTTGATGACCTGGAATGGTTTGGCATGGACTGGCATGCGCCTGCTCCAAACGATGATGGGCTATCTACAGTCGCAGTATCTGATGTTAGCAATCCGTTAAGTAACGAGCAGTTATCTGCACTACGTTCATCAATTAACCCATTATCAGAATCTACGCAATTTGGAATAGAATTATTCCTTTCAGCTATGGAAATCATTAATGACAGCTGAAAAAGGGATAAACAGGCAACATTACGTAATAAGCTTTGTTTTATAAACAGAACATGTACATATAATACTATATAATAAAACATGTCTTAAAAGCATCTATTCCCTCTCACTGATAAAGGGTTGAAATAACAGTAACTTTACTCTCAGATATGTTTGAAGCAATAAAGAGAACTTCTAATGCAATATAATAAAACAATACAGCTATTCTTAATACCGCAGTATAGTAAGAAATTTGCATGAACAAATAAGAACAAAAAATCCTTTTAAATGATCAAAATAAACAGAAGACTTCAATATGATTACTGACCATATAAACAAAATGAAAACACAACACTCATGGTAAAATCTTGCATATACAAGTGAATAAGCACTGCAAAAGGAGCCCTTAGAAGAAAAAAACACTATCCTAGAAACTTTGCTTATAATCAGGATTGAGTGCACTGATAACCAAATTTTTTCATTCAAGACTAACTTAGAAAAACTAAAAAAAAATCAGCACAAGAAACCATCATAGGCATAATGAACAATAATTTACAACAATAAGTAAAAATTAGTCTCAAACTGCATTAAATGCAATAGGGTGGTTTGCAAGCACGCTCTTAAAAGAAAGTTTAAAATCTTCATATGATTCAAAGACATCTGGGCATTCCAGTTTAAACGAACAAGTGCTTACATAAAATCCAGACCTCTTTGTAAATCGAACATCAATCTTTTGACGAAGGATGTAGCCACCACCAGTTAAAAAAATCACTAGCTTTCTCCTGGTATCCTCTTCTTCAGTAACAAAGCGCATAAAAAAATCTTTCAGCACTGGTTTACCCAATTCCGGAAACGAAAGCATTCCTATCACTGACTCTGAAGATATTTCTTGTCCAATGAAAAGTTTACTGTAGAAGTCTGGGTGTTTTTGCATTTCTCCAAGAACACCTAATGTCTCTAACCCTCTTTTAAATTGATCAAGCATTACCTTAGGTTTGTTGAATAGGAAATGAACCATAATGCCTTGAGTAATGAGAATTCGATTTTTCTCCTGTAGAAAAAATAAGCAAACCAATTTTAACTTTGTGAAATGTTATGAATTTTGAGTTACATTCACAAGGTTTTACCGACAACAATACCAAGTTGACTGTAACTACTATGTGAATTACAATTACATACAGGTGGAAAACTTTCGTGTAACTTTTCTCAAAGTTATCATTAAAAACAGAGTTTAAATGATCAGTTTTATGATTATAATATAATTGAAGGTGTTGTAAATATTAGATAGAACAGAACAGACTTTCAAATATATATATAATTGTTTTCGTTGATAAGAATCATAACATGGTTGTTTAAAGTGTACTTCATTCTACGTGTTTTTAGTTTGATAAAAAAGAAAAACAACAACAAAAGATTGGAAAGTATTCCTTTCACGCAAAGGAATAAAAAATACAGAGATCTGATCATCATGAAGTAATTTCATTGTTTCACAAACCACTAATGTTGAAAAAACATCATTTATATAGTATATATACTTACAGAAGCTAGCATAGTGATGTTACATTCTTGTAATAACTCAATAAAGTCGTCATCAGAATTTAATGCAGTTAGTTCCTCACCAACTAGATTTCTCAGCTAAGACAGTGAAAGTAGGTGTGATTAAAAAGCCTAATTATTGATTAAGGATGGGAATATAAAAAATTGCCAAACAAATCGTATTTCTTACTTTTAAAAGGTAACATTGTGCATGCTCGTTGGGCACATCCTCTATCATCATAAAAGGCATTGCAAATTGTATGTCTGACACTAAATACTGATAAACTGCTCTTGATAGATTTGACAACCCAATACCAGTTTGGGCAATAGAATGTGCAACTATTTTGCCAGCTGTTTCCAATAAATCACTGCCTACAATTACAGGATTGTAACAGATAACTTTTGATCCATTCGGACCAATAAACAAAGGTGGTAGTCCTTCCGCACCATTTTCAAAGGCATTAAATATATCAGAATAAAATTGTCTCTTGACACCTCCTGCATCTACACCAGCTTGATTTTTATAAGTTATTTTAAGTGGATAACGAGCATCAAAGTCATATCGCTTATAATACCCCAAAGCATCAGTTAACAGATACTCAGGATCTACTTTTAACCGAATGGGAGACTCATTGAGGATTTTATTTTTTATTTTACTCAATGATTCGTCCAGACTATTGCAATGGCCAATATCTACTTGTTGTTCAGCATCAAGCAAATCATTTACAAGTTGTTCGAACTCATTTGTAGCAGGAAACAAATCATCGTTAAAAGAACTGCAACTTTCTTCAGTTTTAGAAGATGAGGGTCTTGAGGAAGTAGGTACCACAGTATTATCATCATGAGACAGATTCATCAATGAAGATGGGCCAGCTAAAACAGCAGGATTTTCAGAACTATTTTCCTCTCTATTATTTCCATCCATGTTGTCATCACCCAGCAAAGTCAAGGAGGAAGCCGGAACAATAAGTTGAATGTATAGTTTACCTTGACCAGCCAGTTTTTTTAAATGTTCATAATTCCATTCAAAAGATTCTGGGACCTCTGGATCTGTAAGGAGTGTTCGGGTACACTTCATAAAACTGAACATGTTCGGTGTTATCAAGGGATACTTCCTTCGAAATAAGTTAGTCAGCTTTTCACGAATAGCCTTTTCATTATCTTCAGAAATAACATCCAAGTAAAAGTTTGCCAATATCATTTCCTCACGCAATCTGAGCTTACCATCACATTTCTGCTCTTCCTCATCTAGAAGGACAACTTCATAAGTCTTGGGCTTGTCTAATTTCTGAGGTTTGTTTTGTTGTTTAAAACGATAGGGATGGTTAGGCAAACTTTTTGCCTTCTTTTTAAATCTGTTAGGTGGAAATTGAAAAGATGGACTCTGAAAAGAAAGAAAAATGCTGTTTTACACACCACAGCTGCTACACGTTGCATTGCAAAGTCAAACACACACTCTCGCACACACCATCACCACCAAAAACATAACCAGGCCAGGTGTAATCATCAACAAACATCATCTTAGAAGAGAAACGAAAAGGAAAAAGGCTGAACTTACATCCACATGTCGATGGTTTACACGTGTATTATTGTTATTAAATTGGGATGCAGCATTATTTATAAGCTGCTGAGTTCTTTCGTATATATTTTCGGTTCTTCTTTGTTGCTGACAGTGGGAACAAGAAGGCGACGTGCTGCTGTTGTTTGACGCCATTTTGATTTGGCATTTCTAGCGCTAAGAAGAAGACAAAACCAGGACCGAGCGAGATCTTCCAAACACTGTGTGAGTCTGAACTCTGAATTGTGAAAGGCTGAAGTCTGAAGAAGTTAGTCTGAAGTCTGAAATATGAAAGTCTGAATCTGAATAAAAACGTCTGAAGTCTGAATTATGAATGCCTGAAGTCTGAATAAAAATGTCTGAAGTCTGAATTATGAAAGCCTGAAGTCTGAAATATGTCAGTCTGAAGTCTGAATAATAAATAGTCTGAATATTGCACCATTTGAGCCGCCATAACGGGCACCTTCCCAGGATTATGAATAAAGCGCTAGCCAAACGACTGCAAAATTTTTATGCGACCATGCTGCGTATAAAATGTTGCACTCGTTTGACACATGTATGTTGCATGATGTTGTATGGCCTGCAACATCGATCCCACAAAATGACATGTTCATGTTTAATTTGTGTTGTTACATTATTCGTTTACCATTGACCATACGCTCGCAAAATTTCTGTGTAACATTTTGCCTCTTCGAATGCCAAATCGAACGCCAAATCGAATGTGAAAATGAGATTTTTTTGGTTTGCACAATGTAGCGATATGTTTTGATATCGTTTTCACATTCGATTTTAGAATATCAAAGGATGCACATGCTATTAAGGGCGATTTGGAGGACCTTTGCACCGTTCCCAGACATCATTATTGTCGCTCTATTGAGCAATTGTAAATTTGTTTGGTTTAGACAAATCCACTGTCTGACAAAGATCTCAATCATAATGAAAGGTTAATATTTTTTTTCCAATTCACACTGCATAAAGTATTGGTGACGTAAATCAAAATTACCTTTCAGAATGGGACAACCTGTAAGCATGCGCAATTGGTTAAAATTTATATTCGATTCAAACTTAAATACTATACTAGCAATTTACCACTTGTCTTTTAGTATAGTGTGTTTCAAAACAAAAGTTTGGAAAGCTCATTGATTTCTTAACGATCAATTAAGATGGTTTAACAATAAGATCAATTTCCGAAAACAAAAACAGTTATGTACCTTATCGGACAAAACTTAGTCGGACAAAAGTGACTAAATTTTTTGGAGGTGACTAAAATTTTGTCCGACTAATAATTTTGTCCGACTAAAATTTTGTCCGACTAATTGTTATGTCCGACTAAATATTTGGTCCAAATCATTTTTTCAAAATTTTTCTTCTTATCAGTTTAATTACAAAATTTTGAATATTTATAATTTTCTTATGACTTTTCTTTTTGCTCACCAACGAATACAATATTTTTACATGACTTAGTCATAAATAAACAATTTCTAAAGTGGTAAAGTGTTTTGATAAATAATATTAACGCTCGTCTTCATGATATTCATTGTTTATTCTCGACCCTTTCGTAAACAGATTGGACCTCTCTAATAGCCTCCACAGGAAAAGAGAAAAGCACCGGTAATAATAGAAACTTCCGATGAAAGTGATAGCGAGGTAGTTCAAAAGAAAATGAAGAAGACAGCCATAATGGAAGAAACGCCTGAAGTCAATGCAGGAACCAAAATAGATTTTTATACTGATCAGGAATATGACATTGAAATTGAAAAATAAAATTACACTACAACCCTTTTATTAGATTTCGCTAAGCGAAAGATATTGGTTTCGGCGGCGTTCTATCTATCTATCTAATCTATGTACGGCGAAGGTTTTTTAGTACCGCACTTACCAACTTAAAATTCTTTTATTTCTATTTCTTTTTATCCTTGCTCTCATGACCATGATATGTTTTCGTATATTTCGTGAGCTATAAAGTGTATTTACCACATAGTCACGAAAAAGGATCTTTCCCTAAAGGAAAAACAAAAAGAAGGGTTTCAATTACTTTTTGATTCGAAGTACCACTGTGAAATTTAAATGAAGTAAACTTTAGTGACGCTTTTGATGTTGATATCCTTCGAAGATCAACTGCAGTAAAGAAGAAGCTTTACAAGCAGTTTTAATTTTTAACTCTAGCTTCAAACCGTCTATTACAAACAAACTATTTGTTTGTTATTTGATTTGTTTATTTTGTTTGAGTATTTTGGATAGATTTTCGTTTTTTAAAATTTTTTCGAACAAATCTTTTTTTCTTATCTCTTTTTGTTCACGTTTTTCTTATAATTTTTTTTAAAAAGAATTCATGGTTACAGCTCATATAAGTATATTTCTTTTGTTTCAATTTGTGATGTTTATTAATAAAGTTAGGTTTACACAATAAAACTTTTTTATTTCTATGCTTACACTAGCAGATCTTTTTAACAAAATGCATCAGTAGGGCAACTAGGCTCAGAAACAGGGAGGTTACGCGGAAATACGAAAACACGTATCACTATGGGGACGGGTTTATTATAAATTCCGCTCTACAACCCAATGAACCCTCAAGTATGTATTTAGAATGGGCGTTATTTATAGGTCGCTATTCTTGAAAAAACATAAGCGAAATCTTTCGACCATCCGGTCGTCTTGTTTAGGATTTTTTTCCGACGGCAAAATTGTACCGTCGTGGTATGATGATTTTGTTGGACATATGATTTTTACGTCGGCAAAACTGCTTTTAGTAAATATGCCTTTCTCTTCGTTTTCCTATACATATCTAGAACTTAGAGTACACAGTTTTTTTATAAGAATTCTTTTTAATAAGAATCACAAGGCTCAAATTTGCAAAATTTTAAGAATCTTTTAAGAATAATGCTGAGCCTCAAAAATTTTAATCAATTTTTTTCTTCAGTTAGAGTTTTTCAACTTTCCGTTTTTTTATCTACAGTGTAAATCAGGCATAACCATTTTCGAGCTTTCGATGATATTATCCTAAAAGAAACAAACTTATTAACGTTTTGTTAAAATAATTAGTCCCTTCTTCTTTTTCGCACGTTTGAGACTACTTCAAGGGAAAATGTACATAATTTTGACCATTAATTAAAAAAAAAATTCTTGCTCTTCTTTTAAAATTTAAGAATCACTTAAAGGCTGAAATACACTATCATTTTTCAATGATCATTTTTCAATGATACATTCCAATGACATTGAAATTTAAAAATTTTGGCGCGAATACACTATCATTGAAAATTACAAACATGGACTCTGAGGAAGAAACAGCAGCTTCTGTCGTTATCAAAAAAGAGAGTTGAACGCTGAAAATCAAAAGAAAGAAGTGCATGGGTAAAGGCATGGCTATATAGACGAAATGAACTTGCCATATACAATACCCTCATGCATGAACTACGCGTGGGGGGAATCGCAGAATATACGAGATTTTTAAGAATGCCACCGAGTATTTTCGATGAGCTGCTTCATCTCATAGACGTTGATATTACGAAAAAAACACGAGACCCAATCCCTGTTCAAGTTAAAGCACATTGTCCCAGTTCATCCCTGAATTTTGCGAAGCCGTTTACATGCGATTAAAACTTGGTTGACTCCTCCAAATTTCAATGAATGTTTCAGTTGCTTCTCACGTCGTCATTTTCGCGTGTAAAAGTCTTCAAAATGTTGTTTTCGTTTATGTTAGTATCTAAAATCACATCGCGTGAACCGAACACGTGCGCGAAAACAATAGATTCGATTCGAAACAATAGAAAAAAATGACATTGAAAAATTAAAAGTTGAACATGTTCAACTTATCATTTTTCAATGTCATTGAAAATTAGAGAGTGTAAAAAATGACATTTTTTTCTGAATACACTGTCATTTTTCAATGATCATTGAAAAATGATCATTGAAAAATGATAGTGTATTTCAGCCTTAAGAATATTTTAAGGCTCAAAACTGAAAATTTTTAAGAATCATGAGGCTCATTTCGATTTATGTAATTCTTATAAAAAAAACTGTGTAATCGGCGCACTCCCACACGCTTTTTGATAATCCTTATCAAAAATTAAGTAAGTTATGAAATTTTAGAAAAGGACCAAAATTTTAGTCGGACAATATTATTAGTCGGACAAAAGTGACTAAAATATTTGGAGGTGACTAAAATTTTGTCCGACTAATATTTTCGTCCGACTAAAATTTTGTCCGACTAAGTTTTGTCCGATAAGGTAACAATTTTTATCGCATGGTTGAAAAAATTTTACGTAAGCAATTACTTTAATTGAGAGTCTCAGATGTCACATAACGGCATCAAAGATTTTGCAGCTTTAAACAATAGTTGTTAACTTTATGTCTTAATTGATCGTTACTAAATCAATGAGTTTTTCCAAACTTATTAATTTCGATTTTCTCTTCTTCTCCTTTTCATTTTCCTACAAAAATTACATCACGAGAAAGACCAAAAAATAAGGATTCCATCAATATAAACTTTATAAAAATTAATTGGATATTTTCTTCAAAACTGCGATGATAATTTTTGAAGCCAACGTTTTGAAACACACTATTATATTGCACGCAACAAGAGAGAATTTCTGAATTAGTTGGTTAATTGTACGTGTGTGATGGACAAACATTCGATAAACATTACGTTTTGTTAAAAATAACACGAAAAAAAAGCAATTGATAAAAGGGAGAAGATGAAATACACCAAAATAGAATTGAAGCACCTTTTCATCTGCATCACCCCGGCAAAATGGCAGTTTTGTCTACGATGTACAGGGTGAGAAAATCTCTTGGGAAACAGCGTTAATTGCAATGAAAGAAAAGTGAAACATAACATGTTTCAACTCTACATTTTACTCAGAGGTTAATATCCTATATTCTTGTATCAAAAATGAACATCATAATAAGCATTACATTATTAGTTTACAAGCTTCCCAGCCTGCACATTTGTTAAAAAATCTCTGCTAAGGAGTACATTTCTATATAAATATATACACAATTTCAATAAAAATGCTCTCCGTCGCAGTGACTTTTTGACAATTTTGCCCATTGGGTTACTTCGAGTGCTGATGTAAATTTTTTCACTACATTCTAGGAAATTATTTACAAAGAACTCTGACGAGTCCCTCCATTTATTATACGCAAATACAATTTCTTGTGAAAAAAGAACTTAGTTTTATGAACTGGGCGAATTACATATGATACATATGATACATTCTACGTCCTGCAATGCTCAGTCAATCTGCCAACTATTCAGAACATTGAAAATGCTTGTGAGGTAACCGAAATAAGTAAAAATGATGCGTTAATTGATGTTCTAAGTGAAATATTCAAAATTACATTTGCTGATACTTCAAAGCCGAACAAGATCGTTTTTGCGTGTTGTCTTACTCTTTCAACAAGTAATAAGATACTGTTATATTAACACTGTAATCATGCAGATGGGAAAGCGATTGAAACATTATCTAACAATATGTTCGTCAGACAGATCGTAACCATTAAACTCCACGGTGTAAAACCTTATGAAATGTGCTTGAGCTAGTGAGGCTATGACTCAGAGTTGGCCTCATTTTTTCCAAATACTTTTGTGGTAAGTGTTTTCATCGTATTAATGTAATGGTAGCAATTTTTCAGATGAACATACTCCTTAGCTTGCAATTCTTTTTCTTTATTTCTTGTATCAGTTACAATTTTACAACAGGAAATATGATGACTTTTTGTATAACGATTTGATAAAGCTTCTGTTCGCACATTAAAATCTATCGAGTTTTGTTTAACATATATTTAGGCGTATATTGAACTGTCATTTCCGTCACAGTAATGAGCAGGATCAGGAGTAGTCCAAGTGTGTTTTAATATAATCATTGCTTTCACTGCAACCGTGAAAACATAAAAGTAAAAAATCATTTGCTGTGTCTACTATTCATCAAACGGCGCAAATTTTATAAAAGGCGGACTTGGAAGCCCTGACTTTGTATCATAAACCGGGCATTCCTTAAAACGACAAGGCTCTGTGCTCCAGGCATAACGTACACCAGTAATGATATTGTTGTTTTCTTTCCTGTTCGACAATACGATGAAATCAAATCCAAATGTAGATATATTCTCAGATATCCATGTACCATTGGAATTATACTCGATCTATTTTGTAAAGGTAATGAAAAGCTCTTTCACATATGGAAAATCAAACAATCGATTTCATTGAAGACACAAAATGGTTAAATATAATTATTTTACCTGAAAACCAACATGTGAACGAACTTCTAGACCCTTTTCCGTCAATGAAGAGGATTTGTATATTACGATAACGCCAACAGGTTCAATTATGCGCACTTTATCAACAATTGGACCAGTCCAATACGTATTTTTATGATAGCCCACGTCGAGTGCGCCAAGAAGAAGTCTTTCGGCAACATCAGCTTTATATCGCGGATGAATACTATTGTATGGTGATTCATTATCTGGCAAATCCATTGTTACTGCCATGAATGTGTTTGTTTGCTTAGGATTTGGAAGATAACCATAATCAGCTGTTTGTTTCCATCTGATTGAAGCAAAATATGGTCGGATATGCTGATCACTTACTGATAACGGAGCAAGCTGCATAAACAATGAAAAAGTTGTTATCTTTCGAAACTTCATTAACAAATACTTTTAAAATAATGGAGAACATATTCCAGGCGTACCATTCTGATTGATATTTAAGTATGTACCTGAGCAAATCCGAAGGGGAATTCCAAATTTGTGTTATTTTGGCTTGCATCAAACCATTCCTTTCTCCATCCGTTTATCAATGCTGGAAACGTGCAATTGTATGGATCGTTTATATTAATAGCATTGTGTTCGCCTTGATACCATATTGCTCCATATATGGTAACATTTAATAGTGGGTAAATCATTGCATTATATAATGCTGAAAGATTATTTTGTGGATTATTGGCTGATCCTTTATGACTAAAAGAAGAAGACATCTAAAAGGTATAAAAAAGAATTATCATTAAACAATACAGTAAATAATGAAACCAGAATAAAAAAAGAATCACTCAAGAATGGCAACAATGACTTGATGTAAGTATTGTCGTGTTAAGATTTCTCTGTCATTACATTTACAAACCTTTTGCTGATATTGCATTGTGAAAGTGTTTTTGGTGAAGACCATGCCTCTACACGTGTTCCACCATACGCTGTTGCGATCAATCCAATGGGTACCTGAAGATCATCATATAAACGTCTACCAAACATCCAACAAACTGCTGAAAAGTATTGCCAAGTTGGTCCACCTACAGAATCTAAACGTCGAAAGTGTTTAAAATGTTTTTGCTGCATGATGGAGAACTGGAGCCATTCTATAGTGGTTATCATGTGAGAGGTCGGGGTTCAATTTTCTTTAATGTGCGTGTGAATGTACCACAACAAAATTGGGAAATTGGGTAGATGATATATCGTGTGTTTAGGGGGTCATTCAGGAGAGCACAGGCCCTTGATTGGGTTTGTGTAACTCATGAGAGCGTCACATCTTTCGGAACCTCCAACCCAATCCGTTACCCCACCTGGAAAGCAGATGCAATAGCAATTGAGTGTGACCAGCCATGTAAAACAATACCTAATAATGATAAAGCATGTTTCGAGGTTTATTGGGGGTATTTTAAAAATTCTCAAATGGTACTTTTTAAGTTGCTGTCACGTTATTTCATCTATTAAGCGCCGCCTCCACATAAGCGTTGCATGTAGAATGGTTTCCTTATTTAAAAAAACAAAGTTTGGAAAGGAGATAACAAATCAATAGATTTCTGTAGTTTTTTACATCTTATCTTTGTTTATCCATGGGCAAAGCATTAAAATCGTTTTTTCCTTTTCTTGACTTCATCGTCTAAGGTCTCTGCTGAAAGAGGAAAAACGTGGTTGACACTAATAGTACAACTACGTATTCTCTTTTGTCAATTACTTAGGCGATTTTGTTCAGTTTGATAAATAAACTAGCATCGTAGAAACTTGCCAATTAGCTGAAATTTCACAGTATATCCAAGCATTGTAACACGCGATGGGACAGGTCCTTTAAACAGAAATTTGCTTAAAAACAACTACCCACGAGAAAGTTAGAATTACAAATATATTTCAATGATGTGGATGGAAATTGGGAAATTCTCTTTGTCTGCTTGACTCTTAGCTTGGAATTCGTTTCCATGCCATATAATGGACTCTGTCACAAAGCAACGGAAAAGATGCAAAGGGATTGTCATATCAAAAGGCTCCACAATCTATTTACAAGCGCCTCATGTATCGTGGAACAGGCCTTTTAATTATAAGTTTACAGAATTGTAAAAACGATGAATGGTTGAGTGATGGGACCAGTTTGCTTCAGTAGAAAATCAAAAGCCCACACAAAAGTTAAATTGGCGAATGTGGTCTTGAAATTCTAATCTAATCAATATTAATTAAATCTCCACGCCAATGGAAGTGAAGATTCGGCATTGTGCGCAGAAAACAACCGCCTTAGACAAAATTGTTGGATGTGAGGGATCCCTCACGACAAATTCATTTGAGTACGTCTTTGATGAAGAGAAAACGAAGAATTTGATTCATGATTCACAAGGTTGCTACAACTTTATCGACATTTGATTTTTCCTTCATCCTGGTCTTCTAGTTTTCTTATTATTGTTTTCTTACGTTTATAGAAAGAAAAAAGAACGTTTTCAAAAGAATAACTTAAGCGCCGATCTCTTGCAAGCACTGCAATAATCAATAAAAAAAACATTGTCTATAAATAATAAGATATTCATAAGGATTGTACGTTTTTGGAACAACACAATGATCATATGAGGATTTCTCTGAAAAAGGTATAACTCAAATTAACCAAAACTACGTACGCTTTGAAGCAACACTCCATTGCAGCAGTATGTTATCTGTTGATAACTCCGGCACAGTGAAATTTGAATAGGACAATTGTACAGTGAATAATCTCACATACTTGTACTTAGATGATATGTCAAGTTCTTCTTGACTGGTCATAGACTAAATATAAGTTAAAAAATGTTGTATCAAAAAAATCTCCGTACACAAAAAATAGCGATATTTCACAAACCATAGATGTTGTAAATTTCATGTTGCTCTGTCCACTACATATCCATACATCACCAAAATAGACATCTGACAATGAGGTAGAAAATGTTTTGGGCCCGTTTCTACCATCTAGTGCTATTTCATACGGACCACCAGCTTCATAAGGTTTTAGGACAACTCTCCATATACTCAACCCACGGGAATCTAAAAACAAATGATGCCAAATTTCCCTTATCAATCACGATACCCATCAGTCAGCCGTATTTGATCTATTATATTGATCTATTATTTATGCTTTCATCGTAACCATGAACTTAATTTGGTAATTTAATGGCACTTATACATTTGATCTTTAAATCCGTTTTACGGAGAATTTGATTGTTTAAATTTAGTATAGTAAAAACTATAGATGTATGCAAAACTGTGTTAATAACAGGATAAAACCAATCAATATTACACATGCTAGACTATTCATACAGCTATTCATAATAATCATACTTGAGAATGAATTTAATGGGGCTTCCAAACATGATGCTGTCAACTTTTGTGAAAAATGTGATTGATAAAGCTGATGTACCAGTGATTTTGTCACATACTAGTATCAGTTCAAATACAGGAAGTTTGAAATGGTGAGATTTTTATTCAAATAAGTTCCATTGTTATCATGGCAACAAATAAAAATGTTAAAATTTCCCTAAAAAAATTTGCTTTGTAATTATGCCTCGCAACGTCATTAAAGAAAAAACCCAATTTTTGTACTTTTATCTATATTTAACCGAAATTGGGAAATGCGGGTTGAATTTGGGCCAAAATTCCAAAGTTTTGCAATTTTCATTAAACCAATTTGCGCAAAACACAATTCGAAGTTGCTGATTTCTAAGTTGGCAGTCTTTTTCACTCTGCAGTTTTTACGAAAGATGTAAACATATTTAAAATGAGAACGTTTAAAAATTGCTGAGAAGAAATATGCAATTTTGAGACACCTAAAGTCTTGAAGCCATGCAGCCTCTGTATGGATACTTACGATATTAAGCCAACTATTTCCTAATCCCAACTAGAAAATACGGAAAATTGATGGAAGCACCGTTTATGAGCCATTATATATTCAGCTACCTACCTATTTCCACTTTACTGGAGTATGACGTTCGATGTTTACTTGTCACATCAATAACAGAAATGGATACATCAGTTCCTGATTCACCAAATCCCCATAACACAGCACGGTATGGTTCTCTTTGTAAAACCATATGATGAGCATAGTGGTTGGCAAATCGAAGAGCTTCGCTGCAACCAAGAAAAAAGAAAAAGCACAGAGCACAAGTTAGCAACGACATTTTCAATTTTCTGACTTTTTATTTTATTTTGAAAATAGTAAAACGTTGTCTCTCGTGCTTAAAATGTTGTTTAACCATATGTGAAAACGAGATCAAATTCAAATTGACAGTGTTGTACATATTTACTTAAAAAACAAAGCTTCTACTGAAGTCTGCGTAAATAGGTATATAAAACAAATTACTCAATTTTGTTTCTTTCATCAAAGAGAACAAAATAATTTTTGCGTTTACCCAAACGAATGATTTAACGATGATGAAGTTCTGAAAATAACGTTTAAAAACGAATCAGTAAGGCTAAATAAATGTTAAGGTAACTTCGTAAGTTCCTTTGAAGTTTCATCCAAAACACAAGTAATGCTAAATATTTGGCGTTGACTACAATTATTTCATTTAAACCTTTCATCAACTTCATAAAGGTATTGTTAATAGGAATTAATAATTAATAGCTAATAGCTAATAGTTAGTAGCTCAATCATGTTGCATTTACGTTGCATCTATGATGTAATAACGACAGTGAATTTGCGTTGCTGAAAGAAACTCTAAAGAAGGGCAAGAGAAAAAGGGATTTATGATGAAAGTCTACAAAAAAAAATAATTATGAGATATAATTGTATGATTTAATTTTCATGTAATCTGTTTGGTTGAAAGCCTATCATTGTAAATGAACGAGATGTAATGCAAAAACGAATTAAATAAGAAAGATAGTATTGCATCTAGGCCTTACCGAGTCTTGTTTCACGAATTGTTGCTCTGCTTTCCGGAGGACTTCGCCCAAATTTGGTAAAGTATACAATTATTATGCGGATGAATTATATAAGATTATTTGAATTCTCTGTTTTTGTTCTACAAAAGTTACATGAACACTTGGTGATTAATAAAAATGTTTTTTATTTCACAACAACCGATCATAACGCTCTCGGGGAGAGAGGTGGTACTTCGTACTTAGTGGTACTTAGTTCAAGTCTGCGACATCACATCTTAAAAAATTTTCAATATAAACTATTTTTTGTATTAGTCAAAATAAAGAAGTTGTTTTCTGTTTTAACGTTTTATCTTTTTTTATAATTAGCAATATAAATATACCACTTTAGTGTTGTCTGTCAAGCGTTACGTCACGCATCGGCGCCTTATAACAAAACGTGACGGAGCGTGACAAAGGGCGGCGGGTGGTTCTAAAACAGCAAATTTAGCGTGACGTTATCATTAAATGGCCCCCAAAATGCTTTATAGGCTACAACGTCATCCCTTGATGAAATGAAATGTGGTACATACTTAATGTAAATCTACGGCAAATAAAGATGAAAAAATATACTTACGCGCTTTCCAACAATAGTCGTTATCAACAAATAAAACATCGTCTCCTTTTCATCATTAAAAAATACAAAAATACTAACCAAATCATTTACTTCTGTAACAACCGAACCTCCGAAATTTGAACATGAATGTCCCTTCATTATCATGGTTATATGAACCTCCATAATTTGAACTTTTTAGACCTTATTATTTTTGGAAAACTAAAACAATATTTCCCTGATCTGCTGACCAAATTCAAGTACCTAATAGTAAGGGATAATTCACACTCCGCATTTTATTTCTTTACTTAATTTAACCCAAACAAAAACTCTAAAAAATAAATAATAATAATTAAAGATATGCTACTTTTATAAGAGGTAGCGCTAAAGAATCAAAAAGCTTCGAAAAATTTTATAGAGAACTATAAGCAGATTCAAAATAACATGAGGTTTTATTTCAATCAAGATATTCGTTTGTTCACAATACACTGTTGCTTGGAATGCCATTTCAATGAACTGCTAAATCAGAAGAATTTGGCAAGAAACTGCACTAGAACATCCTATCTGTTACTGAAAAAGCGTTTCAGATCGTGTTTGTCGATGAACTAATTTCAGCAAACTTAAAAACTTCTTGTGTCCCTTGCTTGAGTGATATATTTAATCCACATTTTGTTATATACATAAGGGATTGTTCACAAATGACGTCAACCATTTCTTTCAAGATTTTTGACCCCCACTCCTGCCCCTCCGTCAACTAATTAGAAAAATCAAGGTATTGAAAATTGAGAAGGTTGACGTCAACAGTAGTGTCACCTCTTTCGCCTACTCTACCGTCAACCAGCGTCAACTTTAGCATAACCCTTCCCTCTCTCCTAATGTTTGGCATCTTTTGTGACCAATCCCTAATTTTATCCGTTTTGCATCTGCCATTTCAAATGGGCTAGTTTGAGTAAATCAAAGAAGTAATCTTAAGTGATCAAACGTTTTAGCATTAGTCTAATAACGCCAAGGGAGCGAAATTATCATTTTATTACCCAAACGTGTTTGTCAACTAAAAGATCAGTAAAAGGAGATTATACACTAGAGCCAGTTCATTTGACTCAATTTAACTAACATTTTTAAAATATATTCGTAACAATAAAGAAATAATAATGAGATATATAAATATGAAACAGTGAAGAAAAATATGGGTCAAAATCGCATATTCTTTTGTTCAGTGTATGCTTAAATTTGTTTCTTTATCTTATTCCGAATGATTTCTGCAAGATTGTCATGCACATCTGAAACCAACACCAATTCGTATTTACCACGACATTCTGGATCTTTATCTAAGATCATTTTCAAGGTCTTGTAAAACTCAACCACCTGTGTATTCAAATCACCTTCACTAAAACCTGAACTCTTATCTTTTGCCATATCATAAATAGATAACAGAGGGGTAGCGTATTCTATCATTACATACCATTGTGACTCAAGGTTCACTTGATAAAGCATACTCGTATACCATCTTTCTTGGATTCCTGCACGAGTGAATTTCTGCAAAGGCATGTTAAACATTGGTCTGAATCTTTCATCTGCCTTTTCCAACGAATCGTAGCAGTAGCAATTCTTTGGCATGATTATAAAAAGTTTCCTACTGGCTAGCTTATCTTTAGCATCTTCGCCTTCGACCGGGAATTCTGGTTTAACAGCCCTCTCGAGATTGTCATCCCAGCCAGGCAAAACCAGCTTGAGAAATCCAAAATAATAACTCCAGGCTAGCCCGACTGCAACATTTTTTATCTGAGTTTCACTTAAAGTAGAAATTTCAACGCTGGACATCCTTGCACCCATGTAGTCCATAGCAAAATGAAAACACGGTGTGGCCAAGGTAACAGATATATATGCATTAACAGGTAAGTAGTGATCTTTCGAGAAATACCATTCAAAGGTGGAAAAAATCCAACAGAACAACACCAAAACCTGACAAAAAAGATATATAGTAGAAAAAAGTGATGAAAAAGAATTACATGTTTACACTTATCTCTAAACATGCACAAAATCTCAGATTCATAAATCTTCGACAAAGTGGCTATACCACCTTGATTTTCGGTTTACATTTAGTGTTTGAACTTTGGTAAGACTATAGGTGATCAAATTGCAAACCTTGCAAACCCTGACTCAAATGTAGCTTAAAGCGCAGGTTAGAGTCATCATGAAAGGTTA
This sequence comes from Turritopsis dohrnii, assembly GCA_027922465.2. Classification (NCBI taxonomy): domain Eukaryota; kingdom Metazoa; phylum Cnidaria; class Hydrozoa; order Anthoathecata; family Oceaniidae; genus Turritopsis; species Turritopsis dohrnii. The sequence continues at coordinate 117,518 of BQMF02000146.1, read as the reverse complement.
ACTCGTAGCAGATTCCAGGATAAAGAGAACGATGTAAAAGTCTATTAGTTTCTCCATGCCTTTACATTGCTCACAAAGAACCATAAAGACGGAGAGTTGGTTTACATTTTATTCACAGACCAGACAACAGAATCTTTTGGACCGGATGATTTATGTTGGGTTACATTTCAAGAGAATTCTTTCATCATCATCAGGTTAAATTTCTACACCCCCAATCAGTATGAAATATTTGAATGTGCTGTACAGGGTTTAGGTGAGTTTTTCATGTAAGATATTTTGGAACTGTTAATTGTGACTATATACATTACTACCAGCAATTTCAAAGTTGAAGCTACTGGTTTTAATGTAATAAAGTTTTCACCTACATTACTAATTCACCTACATAATACCATATTACTATATTGTATGCACATGATGTGGAGAAGAAACAATAACAACGATTCATGTTAAAATACAGCAATTGTGAAGAAAAAGCATAATTATTCTCGGACATACAAATCACACTGTAGATTCATATGTAAGATATTTATATTTGAATGAACAAAAATCTCGTCGTTCTACGCGCTTTATTTTTTATAAGAACAATTTTTAAAGAACACCAGGTTTCACATGGACGAGCTGATAGATTCACTGGTGATACTTAACTTATACTAAGCAACAAAATTTGTCCTTAGTTTTCAATAAATTTGATTTGTTCATGTTTTTAATAATAAAGCATCATTAGCCACTCAAATGTAGGTTTTTCTAAGTTACTCAATGCATGATATGCCATGTTTCCTATGCATGTTACTGCTTCCCTCAGAAATCATCATGGTACAGAACAATGCAGCATGCTAGTGAGACAATTATTAAAAATGACATCTCCTATTTTTGCTTCAAATGAGGCGGTATTGTGTAATGATATCATTGTTTACTTTGAAGGAAAAATGAACAAAGTTATTTACTTGCTAGAGAAACCTGTGATTTTGTACTTATATCAGGCCAAAAGCTGTGCGATCATTAACATGGAAAAGGAACATCATAAGTTAAAAAAAAATCACACCATTGTAGGATATAATTCATTCATTTTCTGTTTTTAAACCAAGGTATTTCAGGTATTTTGAACTTTGTGAAGTGAAGGCTTATGTATATACTTAAATAAAAAATGTGTAAAGAGATGAAAAGAAGTTCTTACATTGCACTTTCTGTCGGAAAATGATATGCATTTTGAGAGGGCTTCTTTTCTTGAACCAAGATATCTTTCATTCAAATGATAACGTTCTTCATTATAATACAATATTCTTCGAATCAATTCACCAAGTATTAGCGATGAGAAAACCCCCAAACATGTGCTAACGTTTGTTGCAACTGATTTGGAAAATGGAACCCCATAAAATATGTAACTGACAGCTAATAATAAAGCAAGAGAAACCGCAACAAGCAACAAAGCAGCATGTTGAGATCGTTGCTCTCTTTGACAACTGACAGGTCCAAAACCATTATTTTGTTGCTTCAAGATGTTGAGTGCCATTTGTCAGCCCAGAATCTACCAATTTAAGATATTCTGCAACATCAGATAGTACACATTCACTTACTTTGCACCATTTAAGAGTCTTGTTGACGTGTGTAACATTGAAAGGGAAATTTAAAAAAGCCCTGACATCGTTAGTATAGCCAAAGTATGGCTTGAAAAAATTCAATCTCCGTTTTATAAAAATCCTATTTCTATCATACGTCTCTTTAGACATCTCTTTTTTTTCTTCCACAAAACGATTCACTTGCAGCTGTCTTCCTTTTAAATTTTGACGTCACTGGCTCAAAATAGATTTTATATAATAGACTTTTAAAGAAAATCGCAATGAAAAAGGAGAAATTTGTAGTTCTGTTAGAAGAGAGTTTTTTAGAGTTTTTTTTAGAGTTTTTTGTTGGTTGTACAAACAATTCAAATGATAAAAATATTAGTTTCCATCGTTTACCAAACGAAACAAAAAACAAGATTCGCAAAAATGCGACTATATATTTCCCCAAAGTTGCGAGTTTATTAATTATTGTGTGTACCTTCATAACCGTCAGAAAGAATTAATCACTTCACAAATTACGTATAATGGTATGTAATTACTATCAACCTGATACTGAGATAAAAATTTTATCCTTACTTAAATCAGAGTGGAGTTGAATTTAATACCACAAAAAGACATATTTTGTACTTATTATGAAGTGAAGATGTTCATAATCAATCATAAAGTTTCACTTACAATTCGTCTTGTATATATAAAACTGTCAGGTAGCTAGTGAACCTGACTTAATCTTGACTGAATATATCTAAAACTGCCAACGTATAGCTTTATAATAGCAGTTTCGACAACTCCTTTTCCCGAACAAAAGGTTCTTCAGATATAAGCATAGCCATTGGTTGTCGATTGTATTTTTTTTGTTTCTGTTTCCCCATGATACAAGTCTCCCGCAGATTTTTTTTTTAAGAAAAGAATTTAATTATGAATAGCTCCAACTACCTATATTGAAAGCATATTAATTAAATCTAAACTAAGCTAAATTCTTTATTCTCCGTATGCTGTTTGGTACATCACAATGATAAATAACAGCTGCTGCTTTACTAATTTTGTTTGTTTGTTCAATTTTAAGTCGGATTATCACTTTTCATGCCTAAGAATACACTACATAAATTTGCATATCAATAGCTAATCTATCCCGACTGGTGATGGGAAATTCCCATACATCAGAGAGAAAGTTCACATTACATTCCGCATCGGTATATATTATATTAGAGTTATGGTTACGGTTGCGCTTACGGGTAGGGTGAAGTTGAGGTTGAGGATTAGGGTTAAGGTTAGGTTAGGACCAATTCGGACAAATGCAGGCTATTCGGAAAAATTCGATTATAGCGTTTTCTACTTTTCGGACTTTTCTCACCCTCAATCAGAAAGGTCGTTATGATCTTCTTGAGCGAAATGTTCATGGAAACTATCCCGTGGTACTGTGAAATCCTGTATGTGTTTTCTGAAGCAGGCCTTACATTTATTAAATATCAATCTGTAGCAAAGACCTGTACTTCCCACATACTGAATATCGCACGTGATCAAATATATAACGAATTTTGAACAAGATTCATAAAAATGTGAGTATATTATTTCCCTAAAATTGTGAAACTTTATCTTATCAATTATTGTGTGTACATTGATAACCATAAGAAAAATGTATCAATAAATAACTACAATGGCACTACCATCAACCTGATTCTCAGATAAAAATGTTGTACTTACTAACCAGGGTAGAATTAAATTTAATATCAAAAAAGAGGTTATTACGGTAGCAGCGATAGTGAAACCGTATTAAAACACCCGTGGACTCCTCCTCCTCCTCCTCCTACTACTACTACTCCGGCCGAAATGGCAATTTAGTCTGCGATTTAGAGTTTGCGAGTTCCCCACTAAAAACTCAATATAAATTCTTAAGCTTAGTTTCCACTATGAGTTAACTTGAGTTAACTTGTGTGGTTTATCTTTCTAAACCATGAGTTAAGTTTTTGTTTACATAAGCTTAATTAAGTATGCATAGTTCCCACTACGAACACGTGAACTATTTTAATCTGTTCGATTTAACGCAAGATATTCAATGACAACAGTAGCTCTGATGATGAATTAGAAAGAACTGCAGTAAATAAAACGCGAAAGGTACACGTCATCTTCAACAAAGTCAAGAGCTTCTGCAACTTCTTTCCATGAGTTCTGTACAACGTCTTTCTCTTTGTATGTCGTTTTGTCGTATAAACAAGGATACTCCTTCACCTTTTCACTTAACCGTTCTTCTTCAATCTGAGCTAAAATAGTCGCCATATTTATCTTCCACTACGTTTACTACACTCGTAATGTTAATTTTTTCATTGAATACATTTTCTTCGACACTTCAGAAACATGCTGCAAGTAGTCGGAATTCTTTGATGTTTTTCTAAACCATGAGTTAACTTGATCTTGGAAACGAAAAGTTTTGTTTCCCAGATCAAGTTAACTCATGGTTTAATTTGATAAAAAACGTGAGTTAAAATTTTTGAGCTGGTTCTGAAGATGTTTCCACTTGAGTTAATTTTCTAAACCATGAATTCTAGCTCAAGTTAACTCAAGTTAACTCATAGTGGAAACCAAGCTTTAATGAACCAACGCAGACTTTTGTATTTTCGAAGGTTTCACATCACATACATTTAAAATACGTTTTCTTTGATATTTTATCACTTAAGTGATGAAGGAATTGATATTAATCAAAAAGGTCTACATAAAACTGGGACTTTTAGTTAGTTATGGTACTGAATCAATGTACTTTGGCACTTGAAAATAGATATGTTGTTCGTGTCAGAAGCTCAGATCAGACTTTCTTATTACTTTCTACGTTTGTTAGCTATCTGTACTGTCTTTGAACATCAAGGTTTTCAAAAATCGAGTTAAAAAAAGGCAGTTATCTGTTCGAATTCATTTTTGGTTTCAAGAAATTATAATTCAAAACATACATTTTTTTTCGAGGAAACGCGTTTTCTTTTCTACATAAGCTTATAAAAACGTACGTTATAAACAGCTCAAGCATGTATAATTCTTTTGTCTTCTAATTAAGTTGCTGGCGTGTTACGATTAGACCCTATTTACACGAGTTAGTAATTTTAAACATTATTATCGTTTATGACTGTTTTCCACCAGTAAGATATCTCAAGAAATAACCTTTACAGAACTTATAAGAATAAGTTAAATTTCGAAAGTATTTTTGTGGCAAGTACTTTTGCTGCTACCGTTTTGCGCCATCTGGCTCTTGTTTTGAACTTAATATGAAATGAAGATGTTCATGGTCAAATGATAAGGTTTCTTTTGTAATTTTTGCTGAGGAGTTAAAAAGTGTTTGAGAAGTTATTATGGATATAGTTAGAAATAATATGACCTAAATGCGATTAATATTTCCCCTTAAACAACTGAATATCAACAACCGCTCAATATGTAAGGCAACTTCATCGTAATAAACGACATAAACATAGATATATAAGCGATGCAGACATTTCGCCCGTATTCGGTTGGTGAACATGCCAACTGAAAATGTAAATCCATTCGCCCAAAACAGATATATTAAAAACCTCTCGTGATAAAAAGGGGCCCTAACATTGCGTACAGATTACTACCTCTGACTTAACATCCTATCTACATACAGTGGAATCTGTCTAAAGCGGACACCATTGGTGCGCAAAAAAGTGTCCGCTTTAGAGAGGTGTCCGCTTTATAGAGAATGCACCCAAAAATGACTCTCAGATCAAGATTTTGCCGAAAAAATGACTAATTTTGATTTATAACGTTTTTTCTTTGTTTTATTGAATTTTGATAGGAAAATTAGACAGAGACTAAATAAAGAACAACTGTGTAATCTTTTACGAGATAAAACTGATATCAAAAAATGAACAACAACTTTGAAACAAAGATCAACTATCAAATTTATACATCATGTAATAATCTACTTGAAGTAATCTCGGATCGAAGATTGCTTTTTATTTGATATTTGAAGATCCTCCATTTTTTTCACTGATAGCAGCATACTTTGACTTTCTTCGTCAATGATAGAGCTGCCACAAATTCTGTCTAGAAAGCTTATCACTTCTGCAGGAGTAAGATTTTCCTCACAGTTTTCACCGCATGCAGCCTCATCTTCATCCGAATCGTTGTCTGCTTCTGGGACTTCGATTATCTCCTCTCGATGCTGGACTGCATTTATACATTCTTCTCTGACTTTCTCTCGCCAATCAATTTCATTGTTGTTGATTAAAGGCTCGGACACATGAACGTTTTCATCAAAGTTGCCATACTCTGCAGCCGTTATCTCTGTGGTAAATTCTCGCACCAGAGCTTCGAATTCAATATCGCAATCCTCAATCTCGGTCAACTCCTCATCCGGTCTAGTAATTCCACATTTTTTAAAACAATTTTTAATTGTTAAACTGGTTACCTCTTTCCATGACTGCTGCAACCAACGAATAGCTTGAAGGATGTTGACGGTTTTGACAATTTCTGTCGCTGAATCTTTATCATTGATTCTTGCGAGTACAATTGGCGACGAAGATTTTTCTTTCATCCACGAAGAAGACAACGTACACGACAAGTTTGCGATGGTCGTCACCTTTGAGGGACGTACAGTTGGACATGTCCCTAAAAATCTTAGCAAAATATCTAACCGCTTTACCAAGATGCCCAATTGTGAATTAAAGTGCCGAGTAACTGGAAAACGCGTGAACAGAGGTGCTAGTTGTGGCTTAGAGATCCCTGTCAAATACGAACTTGTTGGTGTTGATAAAGCTGTTGATTGGGCAAAGAAAAACATTGAAAAAAGTTTAGAAATTGTAAATAAAAAAGTTACAGAATGCACAAAATGAAAGGAATAAAAACCAAAAATTGACTTTTTTGTCTTGTGTCCCCTTTAAACAGATTTTTTTATAGGGAAAACGCCATTTGGTGCGAAAAAAAGTGTCCGCTTTACAAAGTGTCCGCTTTATAACTGTCCGCCTTATAGAGGATATCTTATGAGAATTTGACCAGAAATCATTCCGTTCCAAAGGAAAGTGTCCGTCTTACAGAGATGTCCGCTTTAGACCATGTCCGCTTTAGACAGATTCCACTGTATGTCTCATTGAGACCAAAAACGCAAAGTTCTATGAGCCGAATAACGTACTACATCAGTATTTTCTAACGGAAGTCGCTTTAACTAAATCTCAAGGAAAACGTTATAAAAGAAAACTTTGCATTTCCACAACAATCCTTTTCCTCATTAGTTAAAAAGTTTCCATGACAGCATATAAACTACATACGGCAATACGATACGCATCAACAGAAATCTTATAGGCATTACAATGACAACAACTGCGTTTACTTTATTCGTTTTATTTAAGCTTCAAATTTCAGTTTTACAAGTTCCAGCTTCCAGCTTTAAGTTCTTACAGAAACTATGTGTTTGGTTAATCACGCTAGTGAACTTTCGTTTCTACCAAGTAAGTGGTCCTCCAATGAGGTTACGTGCAGATCCAATGCCAAGCAGTTGCTGATTACTAAAAATGAAAGTGTAAAAGGTTATGTATAACTGCACAACGCATCAATTAATTCTAATTTATTCCATTTAACAAGATTCAGAAACTTCAATTACAAAATCATAATTTTAACTCTAATGTTATGCCTGAAGGGAATAGTTACTAAATTTCTCAATTTAATGGTGGCAGGTCAGTGTCGTTTATATGGGTTTTATGCCGGGCCATTGACATCATTGGCTTTTTTGGTGGCCCGAAGGAAATTTTAACTGCCCGAAATTCAATAACACTTTACAATTTCATTTGGAAACGCTTAGAAATGCGCTGATAGAAAATAGAAAAATGAGCTGAAATTGCAAAGACAAACATTATAAAACTCAAAAATCATATTTCCAATTTATACTTATACTTTTTTTGCCTGTCCAGTCGGGCCAGTACGACACTGGTTTTCAAAAAAGTTTGGTGGTCCGAACTAATTTATGATTGTCTCAGACAGTCGGACCACCGCTATGATCAGACACTGCAGGTGAGTTAATATTGGTCAACAAAACTCAGTAAAATAAATTTTTCATTCCGAAAAAGGTAAAATTCAGTTCATGAAAATTCATATAATTTTTTTTTTTTGAAATAATTTGTATTGAATTTTGTCTGAATTTCAAATTAACAATGTGACAAATTTTTGCGAATTGAACTTCAAAAAAATTCGGAATTTGCGGGAAAAACTTATGCAACTCAAAATTACAAAAACAAATAAGGCAATTATTGCAAGAAATTCCAGCATTTATAAGAGTACGAATAAGGTGTACTGTATAATTGTTCTTGTTTGTGTTTTTTTAATATTTTCTTCATCTTTGTCTTCTTATGAGCTGATGTGTCTTATTGCCCCCGCAGCGAGCGTAAGCGAGCGAGGAGGCATAGTAGTTTCACGAGATAGGCGAATGTCAGTTTCCGATTTTGTTCTTCATCATCATCATCATCTTCCAACTTTCGTGTTGACGTTACACGGTGGCATACAATTATTAGCAGACTTTGCTTTTTTCCCATGTCAAAGCATGGTACTGTAAGTGGGAGAGACAGAATGTTTTTTTTCCTAATTTATTATTATATTATACTATGTTATTTAGGAAGTTCGTATGCTAAAATTGCTTAGACATTTTTCATATTACGTTTATGTTGTTTTCGTGAAGTGAACGACCAGGATTTTGAAGCACAGCTTGAAATCTGAAATTTTGCCAACAATAAATACATTTTATTTTTGTATATAATTTAGCTCTAAATCTTTCATTCGATAAATTTTATTCAATGCACTGATTTTTTGCAGATCTTGCCTTAAAAAAATTTTACAAATTGTCGTTCTTCGTGTTTTTCTTCTTTCTGTCTTACAACCTGGTGTGATCATGATCAATAAGACCTTTTTATATTTTTTTATTGTTTTTTTATGTAAACTTAGGCTATTTTTTGTTTCGAATAAAAGTTTGAAACGCAGATTTCTAATGGATTTTTCGCTTTAATGTTTTTTTTTTAAAAAGTTTTTTTTTTCTTGTGGCTCTTACAGAATTTCTTTAACAAATCTTAATCTTATTTTGATTATAAAATGCGTATCCATGGTTTCAGTTCACACATTTCTTTTGTTTGTAGCAAATACTTTCTGATATTATTTGTTAAGCCTTATTTACACTTTTTGAAAGGTATATTAACATCAGTGTGACTAAGGCCTAAGAGATAACAAAAAGTAGCAAAAGTTTTGTTTGTTTTTGTTTCCTTTGCATAGCTTGCAATGTATAGCTTGCTGTGTGTACAAATTGGAATGCTTGAGCGCGGGGGCATTTTTAGCTAAAGCTACATGCTAGTTGATACTGTAATTATATAACAATATCTGTAACTAACTTCTAAAATATTTTACATTTGTGCCATTAAGGTCTTTTGGTAACTTTTTGTTCGGTTGTTGGAAGTTTCCATACCGCAAACCAGATCATACAGAAACGGGAAATTTTTGTTTAATTTATTTATATATATGTTCCATAATTTTATGCAATTACGTCAGCAAGTTGGCTATATAATTCATTCGCATCAGTTATTTTTCCAGACGGTTTAAAGAAAAGGGCAGAATATCTGAAACCCCAATTTCTTACAGTGTATGTATTTTAACTATCATTCAAACTATATAATATACTTTTCCAATTACAGTGCAAAGTTAGCGGATCAGGAGGGGGAATCAAACCCACACAAAATATTGCAAAGCATTATGGTGTGAATGACAGTAAAAAGGAAGAAATCCTAGTATACTTAAGACTTGTAATTAGAGTTTCAACTCAGAAAATTTATACGCAAAAATCCTTCCAAGACGATGGCGATAAAAGACAACAAACAAAATTACATTTTTCAAACAAAATTAAATTTAAAACGTCAAAATTAAAAACGTCATGGATGACTTCATTTTTAAAAAGAAGTAAGAAACTTCAGATATGGGTTCTAATACTTTGTTTGATTTGATCTATTTTTGATACTCTTTGGAATGGTATAAGATTTTTTGCACCTTGATTTTTTTTCATTTTTCATCATGTCCAAAACCATGACACGTGTCGTCAAGCGTGTCACGTGACAACTAGGACCTAATTAAATAGGTATCAGGCGGGAATCGAAATCTGACCATCCAAGGACCAAATATCAATATAAATAATTGATCAGTTTGTTATCAAAATATCCTTGTCTATGACTACCTACACAAAATTGAAGTGTTTAACAGTACAAGAACACAATAAAATAAATAATTCAGTAAAAATCACCTAGTATTCCCTTAAGGTATGTAAGCTAACATCTTATCACTTATCTTTAATACATAATGTTTTGAAGAAAAAGAAAACATAACTAATGCAACTTGCCTGAGTTTTTCTTCCTCCTAAATTTTCATCCCATCCAATTAGGATACGTGGTTGCTAATGTCTTGATTGAATACACTTCAATATAAGATTATACTGTTGTTATATATTTGCATCTGTAAAACTGATTCGACTGTTTAGTTCTTGTCGATAAGTTTGATCAGCGTTTCGCTCCCAAAATGCACTACGTTAAAATAAAGGGTGGAGGGAGGGCGCATTCAAACAAATAATTTACTTATTCATTCGTATGAAGAGAACTCTTTTTGTATTGTAAAATATTTATTCGTCACACTCAAGTGATATATTTTCCAAAAATCAACGTTGTGCTTTAAACTTTCTGATTTTGAACTGAAAAAACTTGAAATTAGTAACTACGGGCGTATAGAACTGCAACATTACACACATACACACACACGGACTGACAGACACGGGGAAATGAAAGATCAGCTACCTTGCGGCGCTGGCCAAAAATGCATTTTTCGAAAAATTTCGGAAGGAAATGTTTTCGGACAACTCGAAATTTCGGTCGCATTAATATTCAGACAAAAAAAAAAATCCGAAATTTTGTCCCGCCGAAATTTTTGGGTTTTAATGTATGCAAATGTAACATGGACCTTCCATTACAGCAAACTTGAATGCAGATATTCTTGATGAATAAACTATTTGAGAAGCAATACTTACTTTTTCAGTTTACAACACTTTTCCTTCTGTGCAGAAGCTCTGCGTTTACGGCACTTATATAGTCTTTGTTTTTCTTTTTCTACGTCAGTTGATGTGCGAGCTTTCTCTCGAAATTTGTAATATTTCTTTGAAACTTCATCTTGCTGGCCTATCTTAACATATTGAATTAACAACATATTGAAAACCCGTCACAATCAAGTGGTAAATTTTTGTCCATTACTGCACCACAAACACTATTTCCACACAAAAAAACATATTTGTTTTCTGTTGAATCAACAATGGATACTTCACGAGGGAGTTCAGAAAACATCAAGTAGGTTAATTTATTTAAATTCCTATAGATTTTGCTTCCATTGTCCAAGATAAAATCAAGATCAAGGAGTCCCAATGGCCTGGGTTTTTAAATAATGCAAAAGCAACTGAAAGTAATGAGCAGCAAGCGCATTGCTTTCCTGCAATTTCCCCAAATTTGCCATTTCCCTGATGAAAAGAACCTTGTGTAATCTTTGCAAATAACGTCATTACAGCAAAATATTTACAACAGGCTTTAGTTCTATTGGCTTGGCTGTATCTCTGAGCTATCTATCTGACCTAGCACTATTATATTTCGTTTTAATCTTTCTCTCTTCTGGATGAGAGTGTTTTTACTCTAATGAAAGAAAAAGGGGAACTTTTAGCAAAATTGTTGTGAACTTTCAATCCAAAATGTGTTTACGACTAAAGATAAACTCTAGAATAATGAAATTTTGTAGTATGGAGAGCATAGACTTCTACCATCTCTCAAAAGTACATCTGTTACCGTTTGTGTGTTTAAAATCATAGAAATAATACAACCATGCATCCAAAATGGTATTGCTGCTATCTTTTTCAAAAGTAAAAAGGAGAAAGAGTTAAATAAAAAATGAAAATATCAAAAGACGTTCATATTTTTCAACCTCTTATATTCTCGCGCCAATACGTATGAATCTCCATAATATAGAGCCACAATAAAATTGTAAACTTCACGTAGACAGAAAACACGCGAGGGTGTTTTAATTTTCGCTTCGCTGCTATACCGTAATAATTGAAATTTTTGACTTCATTATTGTACTTTTCAATTCATTTTACTCAAGAAGGTAGATTTCGCATTCTGAGAAATTTTAGTTTTTCTATCTAAAGGATTAACACATTTTTTTTCTTTCTGAAAATAACAGCTATTTGATGGTTTATATTAAATGGTCCTTAAGCATTTTTCATTCATTATCTATTGTTTAATGATTCTTTAGTCCAAAGTACTTTCAAGTTTAAAAATAATAAGGCCGTAAAGAACTAACATGAGAGATTTTCTACAAGACAATCTTCACAAGAGGTACCTTTTGTTTGCTTTGTATGTTTGTTCTTTTGATATTTATCAGCTTCTCGTATGCCCCGCCAAACCAGACTAAATTATGATTTCAAAAATACGTTATCAAAAACGCTCTTTTATATTCAAAGTAAATATATGTATTGCATTTTCATATATACATTATGTATTGCATATTGTATATGTATTGTCATACATATAGTGTAAGATAATCTAGATAGTTTGCGTATGATGATGTAGAAAATAAGTATATTGTAATGGAAGAAAAAATTTATCGTAATTGTAAAGTATATTATAATTTTCAAGTAACATATTGTAACATCTAATATATTCCTTTTTTATCCCATGGGCATGCGCACTCAAGTAGAAAAGGACACGTGCCTCCAAACATAATGGGGACATTAACGGTGGGAAAAAAATTCAAGTATGACAACATCACCAATCATAGAAGATTTTTTTTTGGATCTCCCATCTTTGTTTCGTCAAGCTGAAAGAAACGCACTTAGGAGCAATTTGAATGCTCTTGAATATTATGAAAGAAGGCTGACAGATGCATTAAACGTATTGAATATACTGTCAACAAACTTGGAGGCCTATCCAATATTGCAGGATCTTAATTCAAGACTTCGAAGGTTATCCAGTTACATTCAACCGCTCAAGGACAGGATATCAAGGACGATTTGTTCGGACAGGGACTATGTGCTAAACAATCATTCACCAGGAGGAATTTGTTTAACTCAAAATTCAGGAGTTGGAAGGCCTAGGTGTTTGCTTGATAGGGACGAAATTGTTAGATTGTATGATGTGTTTAGAAGTTGGAGAGAAGTTGCATACTGTTAGGATCTGGTCTATATTATAGTCGGTGCCGGTACTTTAGGATTATCTTTGAATCAAACATGGCGCTGCTAGTAGGATCAAACAAGAGTGAAACGAAAAAGTAAATTTAATCTGAAAATATCCTGAGAATCAGCAAAGAAAATGGCAGAAAGAGCAATCAAACCTCCAACATTGGACCTGTCTGTTGACAGATACGCAGCATTTCAGGCCTGGAGTGAAAAATGGCAAGATTATGTGCTACTAACAGAACTAAATAAGAAACCTCCTGAATATCAAGCAGCCATGCTCAGATATACTTTTACGGAGGAAACGAGAAACATTTATGAATCACTGAGCATGAGTGAAGAAGAGAAGAAGAATTCGGCTACTATTATGGCAAAGATGAAAGAATTTGCTAAAGGACTAGTAAACGAAACCTAGAACGACACGTGTTTAATTCAAGAAAACAGGAAGAAGGTGAATCATTTGACGACTTCTTAACTGAAGTAAAACTCTTGAGCAGGAACTGCAATTATTGCGATACATGCTATCCTGGTTTGTTGAGAGACAGGATCGTTGCTGGCGTGCAAAGTGATATTGTACGAAAGAAGTTACTAGCAGAAGAAAAACTGACTCTTGAGAAGGCAGTCAATATATGTAGAGCCGCCGAAAAGGCTACACAAGGTTTGCAGTCGATGAAAACTGAAGAAGCAGATCAACATCAAAACGAAGTTGCATGGTTAAAGGGACGTCAACAACAGCAGGGTAAGACATCCAACACCCACCAGGAAAGAGGTATGAAAAATTGTAAATTTTGCTTGAAAGACCACCCATTTGGAAGAGCGCATTGTCCAGCATGGGGAAAGAAATGTTTTCGATGTGAAGGCTTTAACCATTTCTCAAAAAGTTCAGTATGTAAAGGTTCATCAAGTAAAACCTGGAATAGAGATAATGATAATAGAGACTCTAGGGCAGGGGTGAGTGAAGTCCAAGGGGAGGAAAGTGAGGTAGGAGCCTTTTTTCTTGGGGAAGTGAAGAGGCCAAACCAAAGCAATCAAAACAGATATCAAATCACAATGAAGATAGAGGAGACAAACGCAAAAATCAAAATGAAGATCGACACTGGAGCTGACAGACTTGAGTAAACCTGATCGAAAACTAGTAGGACCAGATAAGCATAGATTTAAATGCCACGGGTGTTTTGTTACAACTCTGAGATGGGGTAAAAAGACAATACTTGAAGTGATATATGTCTGTGATCAATTATCCACTCCAATACTGGAACAACCAGGAATCGAAGCTATGGAACTGGTTACAATCAAATCAGGAATCAACGTAGTAGAGGACCAAAGGTAAAATTATAAACTGTAAAAATGACTTTGTACAGGATTTTAAAGAGGTTTTTGAGGGTTTAGGGCAAGTGAAAGGAGGGTTAGTTCACATTGATGTCGACGACACAGCCACACCGTTCCACATATCAGCACCGAAAAAAGTTCCGATTCCCTTACTGGAACCACTGCGAATGGAGATTGATCGTATGCTACAGATGGGAGTCATCAAAAAAGTGGAACAACCAACAGACTGGTGTCATCCAATAGTGGAAGAAATCAAACCGAATGGTAAAATAAGACTTTGTATACACTTAACCAAACTAAATGCTGTCACAAAATGAGAACTTTATCAACTTGATAGCACAGTGGAGACATTAGCAAAAATTAATAACGAATTAAAAGTGATGTCAAAGCTAGACGCAAATAGTGGATACTGGCAAATGGCACTTGACACAGAAAGCCAGTTGAAATGCACGTTTATTACGCCGTTTGGAAGATTTTGTCCGACAAGGGCACCATTCGGCCTAACGTCGATGCCAGAGATTTTTAACAGAAAAATGAACGAAATTATTTCCGGATTGGAGGGAGTGGCGAAAAGTATGGACGATTTCCTAGTTTATGGCAGTACAAAAGAGGAGCATGATAGCAGACTGAAAAAATTTTTTAGAACGAATAAAGGAAAACGGAGTAACTTTAAATATTGACAAATGTGAATTTCGCAAGGACAGAGTAGAGTTTCTGGGGTTTAATATATCATCAGAAGGAGTAAAACCACTGAACGGACGTGTTGAAGCAATTAAACGTTTTCCTCAACCCACGAATGTTACAGAGTTAAGACGTTTCCTAGGAATGGCACAACAGCTTTCTCGATTTTGTTCAAAATTGTCTAAATCAGCTGAACCACTTAGAGGATTGCTTAGTGTGAAAAATGAATTTCTATGGACCGAAGACCACACGAAAACTTGTAACGAGGTTAAAGAAGTATTATCGTCACCCGAAACTCTGGCTCTGTACGATCCGACCAAAGACACTAAAATAAGGACAGATGGGAGTCTACTCAATGGAATAAGTGTAATATTATACCAAAAACACAAAGATGATTGGAAGCCTGTCGATTGTGCTTCAAGATTTTTATCCAGAAGTGAGAAAAACTACTGTCCCATAGAATTAGAGATGTTAGCTGCTACATGGGGAATGATGAGAATGAATTTATATTTACAAGGACTACAACATTTCAGTTTGGAAACCGATCATAAGCCCCTAATTCCTATTTTGAACACCAAACTGATTTGCGAACTATCACCCAGGATTCAAAGAATGAGAATGAAAATGTTGAAATTTCATTTTACGGCATCATACGTACCAGGCAAAGAGCTTATAGATGCAGACGCGTTCTCACGAGCACCATGCTCACAACCATCGGAAAGAGACTTTGTTTATGAACAAGAAATTAACATTCATGTGAATAATGTTATGACTACCTTACCAGCCTCCAACGAAATGCTTACTAGAATTTCCAAAGAAACTAAGGAGGACAAGTTATTGGAAGAAGTGCAGTACCACATCTGTAACGGCTGGCCAACAAATCGCAATCAGTGTTCACGTCTCATAGCACCATACTGGGAACATAGAAGTAATCTGACGATATTGAACAATCTGCTGATGTTAGGAGATAGAATAGTTATACGAAGAAACTGCAACCAGAAATTTTTACTAGAATACATGCGGGACACAACGGAATCGAAAAGTGTAAAAGACGAGCAAGACAGAGTGTTTTTTGGCCTGGCATGAATCAAGATATAGAATCAATCGTGAAACGATGTACAACTTGTGCAAAATTACTGCCATCCAAACAGAAGAGCCCATTATTGCATCAAGACATCCCTGATAGACCATGGCAGCAAGTGGGGAGCGATATATTCCACTTTGGAGGAAAGAATTACTTGATTGTCGCAGATTACTATTCATTGTGGCCCGAGGTTTACGTCTTATCTTCGGCCACATCTGATTTGGTTATCAATGCGTTGAAACAAACATTTTCTCGAAACGGTGCACCAGAGACTCTTATATCTGACAATGGCTCCCAATATTCTTCTAGAAAATTCAGACGATTTGTACGACAATGGAACGTAAATCACGTTACCAGTAGTCCCCACTACCCACGATCAAATGGGTTGTCAGAATCCATGGTGAAGAGTGTCAAGAGAACGATTAAAAAGTGTGTTAGATCCAACCAAGACATTCTGATGGGACTACTTATCCTTCGAAACTCACCTTTGCAGTGTGGACTATCACCAGCACAACTTCTTATGGGCCGACAATTGACTGACAGCTTACCCAAAATTCATAAGCCCAGACCTGAGATGCCTCAGAGGAATCTTAGCAAAGAAAGATTATCTGCAAAAGTTTACCATGATAGGAAATTACAAATGACAAAACCAGAACTTTTCGTTACAGGTAGTAAAGTCGCAATTCAAGATACAAAAACGAAAGAATGGTCAGCAAGAGGAACAGTCCTAAATCAAGTGGCCCCAAGATCATATACGGTAAACGTTAATGGCAAAGTATTGAGAAGAAACCAAAATCAACTGAGGAAGGTTTACGCAGTCATCACACCAACACCTAGTCACCTACCTAGAGATGGGTCCCCTTGCCTCCAGCTCCTCTCCAGGTCCCCACAAACCCCAGTGCCCAGGAAATGGTAATAGCTGAAGATTCTGAATCGGACACAATTCCCTATGATTTAACTGACTCTGACGGTGAGTCAGACAGAACGGTACCATACAATATCGAGATAAACGATGAACAGGAGAGTGTAAAGGACATTGGTGAGAACAGATACACAACTAAAAGTGGACGCGAAGTTCGCAAGCCAAAACGGTTTGAAACATGATGTATTACTTTAAAACTATTGATTATGTTATTGATTGTATTAAGGGAGATGTTAGGATCTGGTCTATATTATAGTCGGTACCGCAAGGTCGGCTTTGTATCTTATAGTCGGCGCCGGTACTTTAGGATGTATCTTTGAATCAAACACATACATGCTTGGAGTATCAGAAAGAACTCTGCAAAGGAAAAGGGTAGAATTAGGAATAACTGTGTCCAGTCCTAAATGGTCCCCGCGATACTTATTCTCGTATTACTGATAGTGAACTGGACAGTATTCTTGCCCACGGAAAGTCACGTGACCAATCACCGTACGCGCGCCGCTAAAGTCTACCATTTTGAAATGGGTGAAAACAAAACAGCCAATTCACTGATTTCTCATATGCTCACAACAAGATAAAGATGCCAAAGAGTTGCTGTGTAACTTACTGTACTAACAACAACTTAAAGAACACTAATAAAAAGTTTTACAAGCTTCCAGAAGATGAAACAAAAAGAAAACAATGGTTGGTCGCAATAAATCGAGCTGACTCAACACCTGGAAAAAAGCATAAGCTGTGGTCTCCCAAGTCAAAATGGATCTATGTCTGCTCAGACCATTTTATTTCTGGTATGTATAAATTGTCTTTCATTCTTTACATGCTGCTACAGTTCTTTCTTGTTTTGTTTTCAGTGTGTAAAAAACAGACCAGGGATTTTGAGTCTGATGATGTTTTTTTGTTGATGTAGGTGAAAGATCATTAGCTACAAACCATCCTGATTATATACCTTCTGTATTTCCGCAGAAACCAAAGTCTGCATCATCAGTATCGACGACCACACCAAAATCTGGAAAGATACCATCATCGCCGCATCGACAAAAGTTGAGTCGACAATCCAGGAGAGCTAACTTACAATTAAAAAAAGGTAAATTTGTAATTAAAATAAAGATTAACATTATTCACTGATGTGTTTGTTGAAGCCAGTGATAGGGTAATGGTGGTAAATCTTTCAATTTTTTTTTTCAGGTTTTACACGGAAATTCATGTTAACAAGTCCTCAGTTTGAGCCAGATGTGGCAGGAAATGATGGTACTCAAAATGATTTAGAATTTGTTGACAGTGAAAATTTTCAACAAGATGAAATAAATGATTCCGTTGACACATTATCGCTACAATCGCCATTATCCATTTCTGAAAGGGAACAGATATATATGGAAATGGATTCCTTGAGAAAAGAAAGAGATGCATTAAAAACTGAAAACAACAAGCTAATTAATAGCTTAAATTCGTGGGAATATAATTATATCATAAAAAACGAAAACATGTGCAAAATGTTGACTGGATTAAAGCATTGGTGAATTACTTAGTTAAAGGCCGAGCTCCCTCAACAAAACCTCCACGCCTGTCTGTTGAAAATCAAGTTACATTAACAATCATCAAGTTAAAACAGAATCTGATCTTTGATTTGCTTGCCAATCTATTCGGCATTGGTTCAACAACTGCCATTGAATACTTCTGGCTTTGGATTGACGTAATGTATTTCAAATTAAAGTACCTCATCCGTATGCAAGATCGTGACCATATCTTTAATAATATACCTGCTGTTTTCAAATCTAAATTTCCTAGGTTGACATCTATAATTGACTGCTTTGAAGTCTTTGTCGAAGCCCCAAGTTCATTGTTGGCAAGGGCAAAATTCTATAGTCAATATAAAAAACACACAACAATCAAAGTGTTTATCTCATGTAGCCCATTGGGAGCAATAAATTTTGTATCCAAATGTTATGGAGGCCGTGCTTCGGATATTCAGGTTGTGAAAGAGTCTGAATATCACACATTAAAATATCATGTGCCAGGAGATCAGATATTAGCTGATAGAGGTTTTACTTTGCAAGATGAGTTTGCCGCAGGAAGTTCATCCGAGCTGCTGATACCAGCATTTACTACTGGAAAGAAGCAACTTTCTGCCAAGGATGTAGAAACATCAAGGAAAATAGCATCAGTCCGAATACACATTGAAAGAGTTATTGGGCTTCTTCGTAACAGATACACTATTTTGAAAGGCATTTTACCCCTGAAAATGGTGAAGAGTTTGAAAGATGAAGTTTGCTGCTCACCTCTTGTAAATTGTGACAAAATTGTGACTGTCTGTGCAGCGTTAACTAATTTGCATGAAAGTATCGTCTTTAAATAAATTTTTTTGGATTTTTTATATTTTTATTTATTTTTTTTTTTTTGCATAAGGTCTTTTCAAGTGTGTTTGACTAACCTGTGTGAAAGTATTGTTTTCAAATTAAACTTCTGAGTTTTTGGTGTTTTCTTCAGATTATTTTTATAATTTCTTTTTAACTACCTATGGTTGGGTTGATAGAAAAAACACTTTGCTTTGCTGCAATTGGCATTTGAGTTTAATCTATAGTGAAAATGAAATTGTATAAAAAGCATCATTTTATGCTTTATTCAACAAGATTGTGCTTGGTGTAATCATAATGAAGTTTTCATTTGAACATAGAAAAGATAAGATCTGTCAAGATTTTGCAGCTTTTTTGAAGTCTGTTTCATACTACTTTCTATAACTTAAAATTTGTAATTTAGTTGTAATAGATGACTTTAAACTGCTTGATACAGCTGTCTTCTTTTGAAATAAACCCGTTAATTCTTATAGACTTCCGTGTAATCTACCTTAAGTGGATCAATTTTTGCGCGGATTAATTTTTGCGAACGCCCATTTTCCGATTTTTCGCGCAGATTTAATTTTGCGAAAACACCAAAATTCGCAAAAATTAATCCGCGCAAAAATTAATCCATTACCCTAACTTAATAAGGTAATTTTCGTACACCTACTTTCGTGAAAGATTTGTATTTTCGCGCAACACCTGAAGGTTGATTTATTGCAAATCAATGGACGAAAATATCGTGAATTGCGTAATAAAGGATTGTGAATTGGCCACCACCTAGTCTCGAAATTGTGGAACTTAAAATTGCGTGACAGAGTGAAAAGTTTTAAAAAGAAAATTGTTTTCACCGTATATTTTGTAGGTCACAAAATCATTTCTGGTTTTTTTGAACTTATTTTTGCGACAAAAGTAATTTTGCAAAAATCCCTTAAGTTAATTTAGAAAATGTTTCTGCAAATTCTTGTCCATTTTATCGACTTCATTGAATTTAGTTATTATTCACAATCTTTTCTTCCACATTACTTTCTTTCCTTAAGGCGATAACTTTTTTTTCAAAAAAGTCATTTTAGTACATTATTTTCTTGTGAAAAATATAAGTATAAGCAAAAAGAACTACTAATCTATTGTTATTATTTATTTATAGAAAATGAACACAGTACAATGTTAGCTCAAAACCCAATATGCTTATGTGGAAGAAAACAAGCTTTCAAACCTCAATCTTGACAAATCCTTTCTACACTGGATGGCAAATTATTTATCAGACCGCCAGCACTATGTTCAAATTGACAACAGAAAGTCTTCGATGTTGACTGTTGGTTTTGGAGTACCGCAAGGATCCATTCTCGGTCCTGTCATCTTTAATTTATATGTATCAGACCTCTCAGAGCAAGTGAAATACACAAAAACATTACAATATGCTGATGACACCAAAATATATATTCACTCAAAACCAGATGAACTTGAAGCTAAAATTATCGAACTCTCACAAGATATAGAAAACATCCGTAATTGGTCACATGATTCCAATCTTGTCTTCAACGAAAAGAAAACAAAAACAATGCTTTTCTACAAAAACCAGCTGTACAGACATCACAAAAAGGAACTTGATTCAGTTGCTATCAAATGTGGTGGTATTACTCTCGGAAGAACGGAATCAATGAAAGTTCTCGGAATTACTTTCAATGAACACCTGGACTGGACAAGCCACATCAATAAAGTGGCAATCGAATGCTTCTCTACATTGCGAACGCTTAAATTATTAAAACGACTTCTTCCATTCAAGATACGGAAAGAACTTGTTCAAACGCTAATATTGTCAAAGCTTGACTATGGAAATATCGTCTTTAATCCGATACCTAAAGCCCTTCAATCACGGTTGCAAAAAGTTATGAACGCTGCCGCCGGATTTGTATGGAACAGATATTCGAAAGTACACGACTGCATAAAACTCTCATGGCTACCTATTGAGGAGCGTCTCGAATATTCTGCTGCTGTTGCGGGCTTCAAAGCTGTTTTTGAAATAGTTCCTGCAAACATGCAACTACAACTTGCAAAGGATACAAGGGCTCTCAGAAGTAATCGTAAAAACATCGGCCCTATGATTCACCGAAGCAATGTCATCAATTCCTACAGTAATACCGTCGCTCAAACTTTTAACAGTTTGCCGAAACCAATTCGTGAATCAGAAAGTTTGCACAGTTTTAAAACGAAAACGTTTACATACCTAATGGACAAAGCAATTGCACGTACTTTATAGATATTTTTTATATATATGTTTAAAAAAAAAAAAAAAAAAAAAAAAAAAAAAAAAGTTTGTAAATACATTTAACATACACACCACATACAAATTTCTAGGAGAAGAACCATGTAGCAAAATGGAGCTAGAAATAAATCGGTTATTATTATTATTATTATTATTAACATTAAAAGAAACTGCAAAATAAGTTAATTTTTCTTTGTTTTCGAACATTTCTTGCAGTTCCAAGTATCTGGCTTAGATAAAGTCTTTCTACCAACACACCTTGGGTGAAATAGTTTTTTGCATGTCATGCATTGCATGGTGTCCTCGTCATCATCCGTTTTGCATTTGTCACACAAGTCTTTGGGTGGTTTGTTACTTTTTGATTCATTTTCAAATGATCTCAACAAGAGTTCTTTCAAAATAACTTCCTTCCAATAAAAGTCACACTTCACTATCATTTGCTCTAGTTTATGGTAATTTGGGGTGATACGAATACACAAATATTCGGTTGGAGTCCAGACAAAGAAGTCACAGTATTGTGTTCCAGTAACATACAACTGTAGCTGAACCTGGAAATAATATGGATGGTCTTCCTTTAGTCTATACTTCCCTGAATTATCTGTATAAATATAAAAATTTCCTTTTCCAATTTCTTCTTTTAATGAACGATCCCTTAAATTGTAAGGACATTTCACTTCCAATGTTCCATTTGAACAACATGTGCAAAAGACAACAGAGTCAGGTGATGCCCCATACCATGGTTTTTCAGTTGAGATTACAAAACCAATTTGCTGTACGTCAAGATCTTCATGGAGAACACTGTCTGTAAGGGGGATGCTACCAATGACAAATTCAGGATTACTGTGCACGTTAATGTATAAATCGATTGCTCTATGCTCATTCTCTCTACCCCACTGCAAACTAGGAATGTTTGGGCTATTTGGAGTGTCAGAACATATGTTTGATACTAAACTTTGGGAAATGGAGGTAGTAGAAGTATGACATACTTTATGAAACATGGATCCTGTTATGCGTCCAGCCCTCTGTCTAAACCATTCTATGCATTGAGACTGGTTCCTAGTAGCTTCCTCCACATATGTATATTGTGAAGAGTCGTAACTCTTAATGACAGCAATTGTTTCATCAACTAAATGTTCATACTCTTCCAGAGAGAGATTTATGTTCTTTTCATTGTAAAATGATCGCAAAGATGGAATCAACTTTGTGACTTCACGGTCTGTGTCAAGTTCACTGACACTGACAAAGTTTTTTTGGTAGTCACAAAACAAGCTCAAACCAACTATTTTCGGCTCATTCTCATTTAAATTGTTCAAAAATTCATTGAAGTCATCTAGTGATGCAGAAATCTCACGCCGTGTACTTGTAGATGATATCTTTGATTTAGCTTTCTCTGAGTATATATCTATCTTAGCTGCAGGTGCTCCTGTTATATTTTTTGTAAAGTTTTGATTCCATTTACATGGTTGATCTGTGGGGGCTACTTTAGTCATACCAATGCGAACAGCCGCTTCCACTTTGTACAGCAATGCTGCAACATGTGAACATGTTTCCCCCAACCTAAATAATAAATTAAAAAAAAAAATACATTAAATTTTTAAATTTGAATATTTCCTATATAGGCAAAATAAAATCTATTAAAATGCCAAATGTGAAAAAGTTTCAATATATTTTCATATTTTCACAGTAACTACAATAGACTAAAAGATCATGTAGACAACAAGCAAAATTTTAAGCACTATATATATAACATTTTCAATACAAGAAATAATAATAACAAACTGAAATTATTTTAAACATTTTTTGTTAATGTTCATAACATCAAATGATTTGGTTTAGCTTGCTTTGCAGTAGTACAAAAGTATATATGGCATAAACATTCACTTTGATCTATTGCTCAAAACAAAACATTAATGATTTACTCACCCTGCCATACAATCACAATGACCAGCTAAAACAGAACCAAAATCACTCAGTGCTACCCACGGTTTATGTGGCTTGCTTGTGGTTTTGTATGAGGGTCGAACATCAGCTTTCATTAAAATGACACCACTTTTCTTTATATGCCTAATTGTCTGAACCCAACCATCGATGAAGAATTTATATGCCTCCAGAGACTTGAAATTCTCCATTGCCTCATGAGAGTAAATTCCTATAACAAATATAAAATTGTAAGTAACGCCTTTGATCAGTGGTTAAGGTTAAGTGCCAGTGGTTAACTGAAAGGACTTCCATTTTGATCAGTCAACTGTGATCAAAAATAAAAAATATTAAATTAAATAAATAAATAAAAATTTCATTATGCATACTTGGTGTTTTAATCAAGTAATGGTAGAGATGATGATACATTAATTCAGGCCACGCAGTTGGATCATCAACCCATTCTTCGTCAGGATATGAGTAAGGACATTCATTAATTCCTACAAGAAAAGATTAGACAAGATAACTTAACAACATTTTACAAATGTTTAGATTTATTAAGCTAATTTTTTGTTTTCTTTCTCAAATTAATTCATCATATAATATATATAGCTACTTCAGGTAATGCAAATATTTATCAACATCAAGTGAATAGAGGGCAAAGACCTTGCATATTGCATCTGATGAAAAGTGTCGGAAAGATAAGATTTGAAATAACTAATTCCCTTACCTATGACGGTTAATTTTTCTCGATATCTTTTTTTAGCAGCATTTTGTAGTGTTTCTTCGTATTGAGAAGACATTTATAGACTTATATATAATAAAACTTTGTGATTTTCCAAGTTGATTACTATGATTCTACGCTGCTGCAAGTGGATATGCGCGTGTTGTTTTCACCCATTTCAACATGGTAGACAAAAATAGCGATACATTACGCAATGTCATGACGTCAAGCCGAGGCGAAGAATAGTGAGACAAACCTTACAAATACTACCTGAAGCTGGAGAATCTTTTATAATAGGATCTTGTCGTAGACGTGGAGTTTTATTTCAAAGACAGCGAATACTAGACTCAATCAATCGTGTAGATCCCATAAGCAGAGCATTGAGAAGATCTGTAAGCATTATACGAAGAACTTACAGTGTGCCAGCGCCAAATTCACTGTGGTAAGTACAAATGTTTTACCCCTCCTCCTCCCTCAGTATCTTTACTCAAAATAACAGGAACATATTATTTTAGGCACATTGATGGGCATCACAAATTAATTCGATGGAGGTTTGTTATTCACGGAGCCATTGACGGATACAGCCGTCTAATAACTTATCTCCGCTGTGGCACTAAGACCAAAGCACAAACAGTTCTTAGTTATTTTTTGGAGGCCATATCAAAACATGGATTACCATCTAGGGTCCGGGCAGATTTTGGTATTGAAAATGTGGACGTTGCGCGTTTCATGTTGGAATGCCCAGATCGCGGTATTCATAGAGGCAGTTTTATAGCAGGTACATCCGTTTACAACCAACGTATTAAGAGACTTTGGGGCGAAGTTAAAAGATGCGTCATCCGCCATTTTCAAAATGTTTTTTATTACTTGGAGAACACACATACGTTGGACATCTTCAATGAAATTCACCTTTTCGCACTTCACTATGTATACACACCACGTATTAATGCAGCGCTAGAAGAATTTGAACGTGATTGGGCATTCCATCCCGTTTCCAGCGCAAACAATAGATCACCGAGACAGTTATGGCATTATGGAATGAATCGGCTGTTAAATCTTGACCCCGTATCTCCTGAATATGCTGGAGTTTCTGAATGGAACGAATATGGACTGGACCAAGATGCACCGTTCCCTGAAGTTGAAACTATGAATAACATCTGTGTTCCTGAATCTCGAATCAAACTATGTCCAGTGCATCTCACTCAACTACAAGATACAGGAAGATCATTAATTGATGATCATAATGAAGGGATGAATATATAAAAAAACACAAAACTAATGATAACTATGTTTTTAAACAATCAATGTTGTGAAATACAATGTTAACAGCATGATATAAGATAAATCGGTTTAAACTAAAACAAAAATGACATATGTTCTGTCAACTCAACTAAAGAAAAATATACAAGAAAAACAACATCAATCTGGTGAAAAAATTGTGTCAGGAAGTTAGTGCCTGGAACTCACTCAAATTTAAAAATCTTAACAAATAATAATAACTTCAAAAGTAATTGTCTTTATTAAATATAGAATTCATGTAGTAAAGCATATTATAATAGTTTCAGTGTTTTAATTAACAATTAATAATCACCAAAACCTTCTCCTTCCAATTCTAGACACTTTTGCATGAAAAACACAAACTCTTCTTCAGTAGCAACATCAAGAGGAAGAAGTATTGTATCTGCCAGGCAAAAAGTCAATGGTGATTTTCTTTTCTTCACTAAAAGTTGTACAATCAGCAAATCCAGTGCAGAACTTCAAAATTGAAACAAGTTGATCTGAATCAGCAACGGAAATAAAGTTTTTGAAATATTTCACAACAATATCCTCCTTTGTCATAGGATCACTTGGTTCATTCCAGTCAATTAGCTTCTCTAAAACATCCTTGTTCAATGTCAAAAGGAAAAGTTCCTTGAACTTAGCCAAGTGCATGAACTTTGTTAAATTAAGGCATGCTAACCCCTCTCTCATAGCTGAAATCTTTTTGCCACAACGCCCAATTGTCTCCTCATACACAAGCATATCAATTAAAATGTTTTTATTTTCTATACTGATGGGGTCAATTGGCTGCCAGTCTGAGCAGCTTACAATTTGCAGGGCCACTTGCAGATTCAAATAGTTCGTTAACTTGTTCATTAGTGGTGCACATCTTTAAGCAAGATATGAATTCGTGTAGACATCCGGTGGCAGCATTGAGAGGGATATCACCAACACTAATTTCTCCAGAAACACCATTTTCATGCACTAACATTTCAACAACCCATGGTGCTAAAAAAGTGAAATTGGGTCCCCCTTGCAAAATGCTATGTGCTATCATCAAACCAACAACTTTAAAAAGCTGAAAGTTACCTCCTGCTCTTTTTGGTACAGCATACGGTTTATTTTGTAACTTTTCAAAGAGTTCTGCCTTTGCACTTTTCAATACTTTAGTAAAGAATTCTGCGGTCAATGCACCAGCATCAATACCACACTCACCATTAAATGTTATTGCAAGTTTTTTGTTTAGTCTTTCGGTATTCCCCATTGCCGCTTTATAAAATAGCAGGGCCTCACGCCACATTTTCTCACGAGATACATTCAAATGGAATATCTCATCTTTGTTCACCTGTTTTTGGTAGCTACTAATAATGGCATCTAATGTATCAAGCTCACCAGAGCAGAAAGTTGTTGATGACGATGCTAATGAAGTACTTTCAGAGGACAAAATATCAATAGCATGATTGATATCTGCTGTCCTTGAAAGAACAGATGAAACATCCTCTAATGCAACATCAGGCATAACTTCGAGTACCTTTTGGATTTTTTCTTCATAGGATAACATAGGTTCGACACAACAGTCAGTATCACCATCTAGGTCACCAAAATTTTCTGTTGGCTAAATTTAAAAATAATTATAATAATATAAATGAAAACAAAAAACAGAAATACAAATGCAAAAAAAGCATGTGCTGCAAAAACTTTGTTAAGGTTTTATACTGACAAAGAGAAGCATCCAAAAGTTGCCCATTTTGAAGATTGGGTTCCTGCAAACTTTTTCCAACTCCTGTTAAAATTGTTAACCTGAAGAAAAACACAGTTATTGAAGTAGCTATATATAATCTAAAATTTTGTTTTGAACACTAATATTAAAGTCTTAGATACCTGACTCCGTCAGTATCTATTAACTTATCTTTGAAAGTATCTTGGAAGAAATCAATCACTTGATCTGCATTCCAGCCTTTATCTAATTCCAATTCACTTTTAATGAAGCCACCAGCCATCAAAGAGCTTTTTCTGGGACCTCTCAGCACCTCAAAATCATAAGGTGATGGCAACAAAACGACCTCTTTAGTACGAAAAATTTGCTGAGAACTTCTTCTGTTTGTTGTTGTTGATGATGATCGTCTGCTGCGACTTCTGCTGCTGTTGAATGGCATGCATGAATTCCTGCGAGCATTGGAATATGGAGAAGCATAGTTCCGGATTCTTCCACTGTTATTTGATGCTTCATTATGGCAATTTATGGCTGATGAAAGATTCTGATGTGATGAAGTAGAAACGCCAGCAGAAGAAGTTCCAACATCGCCACTAACAGAGAAATTACTACGGCCACCTCGACGAAAGATGCCACTAAATTCTTCAGCTGGAGTGTTGTATCTATTTTCATCGGATGTTTTCTGCAAAGAATTACAAAGAATGATACTAAGAGACTCTTGAAAGTTTGGATGACTGATCACATTATTTACAAGAGTATCAATGTCTTTTTCCGCCATCTTTAAAAGTTCAGCACGTGTGATATTTGCTCTGCGTAGAATTACTTCGCGCAAATGACATGAATTTACCTGCGCAAGAGGTACTTGCGCGAGAGGCTTCTTAAATTACATTATACTTTTCATTTATATTGTATAAATTATGATTATATTGTGCAATTGTATATATATTGTGCATAATATTCATATGTAATATAAAACTTATTTAGAATATAATTTGTTACTAGCTTGAGCATTCTATATGTATTTTTTTCAACAAATAAGTTTAATTTATAATGTAAAAACTACAACGATTTTTATAAGAAACTAGCCGCCAAGGCGGCGTCGCTCGCCACCCATGTCCACCTGCTCTGTATCACTGTATCAATAAACGTCAAATTTCCTTATAAACGGCTCGTACAACTTGTGTTCAACCAGAAGCATATTCAAAGTCACAACCTCTGATAAAACCAATCTTTTATCAGTGTAACAATACACTCAAAATGTAGAAAGAGAAAACTTCAACTTTTTATTAGCTTTTGTTTTAAAAAAGTTACGCACTCTAACATGGGTGCTATCAAACGTAAGGGGGAAATAGTTTCTCTTCTTAAAAATATCACGACGGAGGAGAGAAAAAAGGCACGTGCTAAATGAATAAATAGAATAAAAAACGTTCGATCAGAACGCTTAACAATTAAAAGAAGAAATTAATTTGTTAAAAGAAAAAAAAAAATTTGTTTTGATATAATACTCTTTTTTTACCTATTGGTTTTTAAACATTTTGATTGCTCAAAAAAAAAGTTCACCCGTCTCAGACAGTCAGGCAAGAGTTAGGCAAACCGAACATATGCTGCCACGTTCTGCCACTGCTGCTTTTTGTCCAAAATGTTTAATCAGTTAGTTTCTTTATATTTAGTTGATGTACTGTTTTCAAAGCCAAGTCAACGTGGAATATAAAACTAACAATAATGATAAAAACAAAACGTTATTCCTATTAGTTCATCAGCCAAAAAAAGTCACGTTCGATTGGGGTTGCAATGTATTTGCTTCGAACTCACGTCGCACACAAAAAAAAAGAAATAATTTCGCTCACAACTCAATCTACCATTTTGCGTGACTTACAAACAAACAAACGCACAAACAAACAAACAAACAGACGGAGAATCGGCTATTAATATATAGATGTGTGATAATTTACTCTGGTTTAGCGGGGCATATTCTCGTGTCCAGACATATTTTATATTTCTCTGATTAAAGGATTCCCACTGATGACATCAGCATACTTCAACCTTCAGTTGAGTAAACTTTGCAAAACGTATGCACATGGTTGTTAGTATATGTTATAAATTTAACATCAAGTGTAAATCAGCATTTAGAATATCATACGAATTTAAATACATAATTAATCAATAAAGCAAAGTTCATAGCTTTTGATTTAGCATTCATATAACAACTTGTTTTTTACTTAATCTATGAACCAAAACAAAAGTTCTTTTAAATTGTATTTCTCAAATGGGTTTCATTCTTAGTAAACACAAACAAGGCATTCAACAAAGGTAAACTTATTCTTTAAATTTTACGCCGTATATTGTGCAGGTGTTTTTGATTTCTGTTTATATCCACATTTAGAGAAAGAACTTGCCAGCAGGAAAAGACTGAAGAAGACTGTTCCTCAAGTATGACATTCTTGTCATATTTTTGTCGTCCCTATTATTCATCCTTCATTTCCTTTTTAAGACTTTTTAATTCTTACTGACTTAAAAGTTACATATCTATAAGAATATGTTAAGGAATATGAATGTCCTAAAATATTTTAAATCATGGCATTCCCTACAAACTACATAATGATACTTTCATCAGATATCTTTTCAACTTCACCAATTGCACTTTTGGTCTGCTTCTTTAAACCACTTTGATGTCATTACGAGTCATTAGAGAGAGTAGAAAAGGCTTAATTTGAGTAACATTTTCCATCATAAAAGGAAGTTAAATTCCCTTTCCACACTTTTTTACACTTCAATACATTTTTAATACTCTGGATTGCGATTTTATGGATTTTATGGATCTTTTATTTCCGGTTGGAAATTGCTCAGTTTTATGTCGTTTTGTATAGAACAAACAAATGTTGACGTAAAACTGAGAGTGCATACTGACAATAAAAGTGAGAAAGAAAATAAAGAAAATGATAATGAAGTTCATCTGGAGAAGAACAAAACGCAAACGAGTAAGATAAAGAACAAAACTCTGGAATACTCAGATTCAGAAAATGAGAAAGGTATCTCATTTTTTAAATATTTTGTTTCTTCTCTATTTTTCTATTTTTATCAATAAAACGAAAAGTAAGATTTCTTTTTTCTATATCTCAATGCCAGTAATTCGTGTAAAATCTTGTGAAGAGGAGACATTTTAAAAAATTGGATGCTAACTCTCCAGCTCCCAGCTCTTTATACAACAGTCGTCATTAAGTACGAGAATAAAATTCAAACCTAAAATTGGAATGCATTAGGGAGATTCGTAAACTCAACGAGCATGTTACACGAAAAAAATCAATTACTTGTGAGAATTATTTTGAAACTGTTCTACTAAAACGGTACTTCAGAGATTTAAGGCCTTTTGTTGTATCAAAAGAAACATCATTACTTTGCACGCTTATTTGAAGAGTTGATGTGAAGTTTCTAATGACTTTGTAGGGAAAAATTCACGAACAACTCTACTAAGTTGTATATAATTCCCTACAAATCTATAGAAAAATAGGTTCGTGTAAACGAAACATGATTTTTCCGAATCCCGCTAATCATTGAATTCCCCGGTATACTTTACGGCTTGCTATGTGTCACAAAAACTATTCTTAGTGATCACGGTTTCTCTTATACTAAAGGCCTGTTTCCATGCAGCTGCATTTTTCGCTAGAGCGCAAAAAGCTCCAGAGCATTTCTCTTGGGCATGCGCAATTCAATAAAAATGCCGCTGACTCAGAGACTTTTTTCTCTTCAAGAAAGCTCTCGAGCACCATCGGGACAGTTGAGTTCGTTCTACTTTTCAGAGCGTTGTTTTTCTCTCTCGTTAATGAAAGCCAATCACATTACAGTATTTTGAGAATTTCGTCATTTTTTGCAAAGTCATCAAAAAAGAAGTTCAAACACAAAATGGCTGAACAAGATAGTATCCTACATGGATCTCAAGATGACATTAATGATTATGAGTACACCGAATACAACGAAAATGAACCAGAGATAGCAAGAAATATAGCAATTCTAAATCAGTTACTTTTCCAAAAGCAAAGACGAGGAGGAGCTACGCTAACAACTGTTGACACGAGCTCAATAAGTGACAACCACCTTTCTTCACCACCACCTAGTGGGAGCAGTAGTCATCCAAGAATTGAAGTGCCACTTCCACTGTCTTGTGTTGAACAACAACAACAACAAGAAGTTTATGACACGGAGTCCTTTATTCTTGAAATGGAGTCATATCCATGTCTATGGAATACATCGACAAGGTCTCACCATGACCAAAACATGCGAACTAAAGCCTGGGAAGAGCTTTCAAACACATTTGGAAAACCTGGTTAGTTAAAGCCAATTTCTCACTTAATAGCTATTTATAATTAAAAGTTGTCTAAATTATGATTTTTTGAAAAATCTCCATTTTTCAGCCAGCTTCTTGAAGACACAGTGGAAAAACCTCCGTGATAATTTAAAGCGTTATTTAGTAAAAAGAGCCAATATGACTAAATCGGGTGCAGCATCACATACACTGCCGAAGTGTAAATATTTTTCTCAACTACAGTTTCTTCAAGAAAAGGTAACAAACAAAGAAACACACAGTAATTTTAGTAACAGTGAAAGGAATTCTATTTCATCAAACATGGAAAGTGAAGAATCACTCAGTAGCTCTCCTGCAACTCCAAGAAGCATTTCCTCAGTAACGTCTGCAGCAGCACCTGCAAAGCGTAAAAGAGAAAGTCGACATGAAGCAGAAATTGAAACTTGTATGATTAATGCAATTAATGACATGAATGATGTTACAAAATCTCTAGCAACATCTGAAAAAACAGAAGATAATCAAAACATGCTCTTTTGTAAGAGTCTAGCTCCAATTTTAGATAGACTCTGTCCAAGAAAAAATTTGCAAGCTCGTATTGAAATACAAAAGATTTTATTTGACATAGAATTTAACTAGGGCAACCTGTTAAACTTTTTTGTATTATTATCATCATCTCAAGATTTTGTTTACAAATGAAACTGAATAATTCAGTTTCAACAATTATTGTTTTTTATGATTATAAAGATATGATATTTTCGAAACATATTCAGGTATGCTTAATTCAAATGGCTCTTGGCATGTTTATGACATGCTTATTTCAATCAATGATGAAAATAAGGTAAAAGGGCACAGCATAAAAACAATCAGTGTTTTATTTACATGTTTATATTATGTTGTTTATTTAAGGATAGTCGATACCCCTTTAGCATGATTTCAGTTTTTCCCTGATAATTTGAAATGTGTTGATTTTTTCCTATCAAAAGTTAATATAGTATATATATATCTGAATGCTTATTTAATTATCTGACCAATAAGCTGTACCTGAGAGAGTATCAACTGTCCTTAAGGAGACATATTGTTTTAATGATGTATCTATAAAGAGTTCATGTGTACAAAGATGTCTTATTATTTATCAAAAGGGTCAATTGTTCTGTTTATGTATTCCAATTGCCAACTCACTTCGCCTTCCTGTGAATTGAAGTATGACATAAAATCTTCTCGTGTTTCCTTTGCCACTTTGGAGAAGTTATTAGATCCGATATTAGTTAATGGTCGAAATCCTGTATATGATTCAGTTTCATCTCTCCAATCACCAGGTCGTATCCCTTCCATATTTTCTCTATCAATCAAATCAGAAGGACAGTATTGAAAATTGC
Organism: Turritopsis dohrnii; assembly: GCA_027922465.2. Classification (NCBI taxonomy): domain Eukaryota; kingdom Metazoa; phylum Cnidaria; class Hydrozoa; order Anthoathecata; family Oceaniidae; genus Turritopsis; species Turritopsis dohrnii. Next base: position 84,832 of record BQMF02000146.1, on the reverse strand, counting down.
CAAATTTATTTTGACTTTTCATTAAAAAGTTGTGCAATGCAACAACAGCTTTTGTAATTTTAATGACTGTTTCCACTTTACCAATGATTGGTTTTCTAAAGATCCGAAATCTGGCTGCCGCTATCCCAAAACAATTTTCAATTACTCGCCTTGCCCTTGATAAACGATAGTTAAAGATCTTCCTTTTCATACAAGCATCTAATCGTGCGAAGAGCTTTAACATAAACGGCTTCATTTGGAAAGCATCATCAGCCACAAATACATACGGGTAGAATTTGTTACTACGATTTATTCGGCTTGGTTGGGGTCTATTGATTGTATTGTTATCTATTGAATATCCGAGATCACTGTTTCGGTAAACGCCTCCATCACTCTGTCTACCAGCATCTCCTATATCTACCATAGTGAATTCATATCTTGCATTGCACACAGCTAGCAAAACTATACTGTGTGTTTTTTTATAATTGAAGTACTCAGAACCACTTCGCGGAGGTGCTTGCATAACGATATGCTTCCCATCGATGGCTCCAAGACAATGGGGAAAGTTCCACTTCACTTCAAATTCTTTAGCTATCTTTTTCCATTGAAACTCTTCGTTTGGTACATCCAGATATCCACGAGAACAAACTTGTTGCCAAATCTGAGTGCATGTTTCCTGAATAATGCGACTGACAGTCGAAGGGCTAACTCTGAAACTACTTGCTATTGAAAGTTGAGCATCTCCACTTGTAAGGTACCATAATGTGATGCACAAACGTTCACTGGGTGATGTTACTTCCCTAATGTACGATGATTTAGAAATAAATGGAGCTACCCAAGAGAGTAGTTCCTCAAATCTTGTGGGCGACATTTTAAATGCTTTAAAAAAGTATTCGTGGTCAAATAACATCATGTCTTTAACTAAGATGTTGTACAAGCCTTTTGAGGGTCTTTCTCTGAATAATTTTCTAACCCACACTTTTTTTCTCCTTTTCAAGTATTTATTTTTTCGTCTACGATGTATTATATAAAAGAGCATGAGGGATGCTTTTAATCTTTGCAAAGTTAACAATCTCCTGTTGAAAGATGCCATTTTAAACTAACAACAAAACAGCTAAATACAGTTACATGGAAATGCTTTTGTGTTCAGGAGAAAAATGCTCTGGAGCTTTTTGCGCATTAGCGGAAAATGCAGCTGCATGGAAACAGGCCTTAACATTACATGTTCAGCATTTGTGACAACATATTTTCTTTTATAAAAAGAAATGGGAGTGGTAGAAGACGACTCAGTAAAATGCCTTGATAAAGATTTTGATAGTATAACAGATATTTTGAGTGGTAATGTCAACATAAAACTGCCATCAAACGCCCGGATTATTCGAATCTTCACCAGTTCAACGTTCACAGGTAGCGCTATTTTATGTTTAAACTATGTTACATCATTATAATAAAGAATAAAGAATAACTAAATTTGTTTAAAAGCTTTTCGGCTTACGCCATCTTCAGTAAAAACAAATTTTTTTGAATTATGTTACATCAGTCTCTGGACATCCGATATTCTGTTTCTGTGAAAGTCCAATTTCAAAAACTATTGATCCCTACACATTATATTTGAACATGTTTTTCCAGATACCTTTCATGAGCGAAATACATTGATGCTGAAAATCTATCCAAAGTTGAAAGAGTACTGTAAAACACAAGGTTTCGACTTTCAAGTTGTGGACATGAGATGGGGGATTCGTGATGAAGCAACTGCTGACCATATGACAACTGAATTGTGTATAAAAGAATTGAAAGCTTGTCAGAAGTTATCAACTGGACCAAATTTCATTGTATGTCTTTTAAATGACTAAATACTCATTATTAAATTCCTTTAACACCTATAGTATTTCAACAAAAAGTTTGACTTTCAATTTACTTAACTCCTGTCACTACAACCTCGAACCCAGGGTCTCTTGCCTTTTCGATATACGGATGGCGGCAAAGAAGACCCTGGCGAACGCTACTGAATTAACGAATTCTATTGGCTGAAAATATTACAACGACCGCAGGATTTTCGAGCAAAAAGAAGAAATCATCCGAGTTACTGCTGAGGAAGATAAGAATTAGAATCTGAAAATTTAATTATTCAAAATAACATTATTTTAGCTATCATTTCATTTCACAAAGCACTGGTATGGTAGCATTATGTATTTACAATGAGAAAGGCTAACAACAAAAAGTTCTTAAAATTATCAACAAGTGAACAAGATAAATTTTCATGCTCTTTTGACTGATAAAACAACGGAATACTGATTAATTATGGCATTCTTTTTTAGAAGAATATAGTTTCTAAGAACTTTAATTGTAGGCTCACACACATGTGCTAAAATTTAAGAGCATATTCAGAGATATGAGGATGAGCATCTTCACTCATTTCTGGGAGGAAAAAAAGAATTTTTTTTGACACGATTTTTGAATATTATCAACAATAAAACTACAGAAATCACAAATACATACAAATACATAGCTGAAACATTATTTGTTGATTACAGATTGACCTATATTTCCATATTTAAATATCATAGAATCATGAAATTTATAATCATAGAATTTAGTGGCTTCAGTTGATGAATATAAATCACGTTTCTGAAGCAAAATTGTTCAATATGTAGGTCTAAACAAAGCGTTGCAATCCAGAAATAGAATCAAAAACTAAAACAAGCATGTGCACATACATAGAATGAAAATGTAATCTAATTTTTACTTTACAGTATATGACAATTTGTAGAATTTTCATAACAAGGTATACATTGACTAAAGAATTCTATATCGTAAGCTGTATATCGTTTAGCAAAATACATAACAGGATAAAGGTAAACTTTACACTTAACAACAATACAGCGTTTACTCAAAACTAAACCATCCGCCATTATGGATTCAAGATCCCATGTTATGACTTAAAACTATATATATACGTCACATAGCGTGGTTACAAAAATCCTGCAAATTGTCATGTATTAAGTACCTTCAGAGAGAGAAGAATGGGCTGACAAGAATGACTGAGACGATTTGGAAGATAATTTAAAAAGCAATTTCCCTGAAATTTGAAATATCGGTATTCATACAGAATACCATCCTGTTTTCGATCATATAGTAACCTTGAAACTAACACAACAAATTTCACTGAACATATGTTAAAATCTGGTTAAAATTCTGACAGGATACTACACAAGATCCTACAAGAATTCATAATAAAAATAATTCTTTTTCAGTATATATATATAATAAAGGTAGTGAACATAATACAACAAACATAATTTTTAAGTATACTAATAAGTATATATTAACACTTGAGAAAGACTTCATAGGTTAAAGAAGAGTGAACATTTTATAAGTTGTGTTTTTCTGTCTTCATTTGTGACAGACTATACTCAAAAATACTTAGGACACTTAAAAGAAAAAGTTATAGAGTTTTTTGGAAATAAATCTACTGACCAGTGAACTTAGCAAATTTTGATATAAATAACAATGTTGAATCATTTAATATATTTGAATAAGTTCTTCATCCCAAGTATTATTTAATGAGAATCTTCTCTCACCAACTGCACTTGTTGTTGTATTATCTGTATCATGTATTATCTTCATAGTTTGTTTTTACTTCTTGTGTGCCTTTATAGGTTATTTATATTTTCCTTTGTGGAAAATTGAACCTTAATACACTCAAGTTTTAATTATCTGTTCATTTTTTTTACTTTTGTCCACTCTAAACATGTTTTCTGTGTGTCTCTAAAATAAACACCACAGCTCGTTACAAAGATAAAATCCACACAACACCACACGAATTTTGCAATCTCCCTTTTATCATTCAAGGTTTTCGAATGTAATAACCTTGATAAGGAATAAATTCTTTATCAAATCAGAAACACCGCTTTCCAGAATGCTGTTGAAGTCTTGGAAATATGTAAACAACTTTAAAGTTTTGCAGAAATGACCTCGAGTGAACTCGACGAATTATATTTGGTCTCTATATTGGTTGTAATGTGACTATATAAAAAACTGAATGCACAAGACAAAATTTCTTCGGGCCACCTCTTATAAAAATTACACAGATTTTGTGTAATTTTCATGTCACGTGACCAGCGTTCGCCAGGGTCTTCTTTGCCGCCATCCGTATATCGAAAAGGCAAGAGACCCTGGGTTCGAGGTTGCTGTCACTATATAAATACCCCTTTGTTTCTACTTTCAAAGATCACCTTATAACATAAATTCTGTCTTGTTAATCAGTCTTTGATATTAATTACCTTACATTATGTCATAGACATTTCTTGGACAGAAATATGGATATCGACCTTTCCCTTCTAAGATTTATGCCAGTGAGTTTGAAGCTCTACTTGCTGAAGTCAAAGAACAGTCTGACACTGCTCTGTTACAAGAATGGTTTGTTCTTGATGAAAATGCTATTAACCCAACATATATATTACAACCAATCAATGACTTGCTGACAAACTATAATAACCAATCAGCTACTGAGACTGAGAGAAAAGAAGCATCCGAAACTTGGAAGGGTATATTTAAAAGAATACAAGTCATTTTGAGACAAGCATCTATAAATGCTTTTAATCATGACACTAAACTGATGAAGAAGTACTACATATCTGGTAAAAGATGCTACTTTCTAACTCTCTAACTACTTTCTTAATGTTTTTTCCATATTCTAGATAAGGATTACGAATTAGTTACATTTCTATTCACCAATCGAAAATTGCCTGCCGATGTGATTTACCAACTTGATCCGTTATTTTGATGCTGTTTTCAAATCATGAAATCACAAACGTTAGCGTTTTCTGAAGATTAATTTTTAAATGTGCGATTTTAACTGAAATTTCAGTTTAAACTCAGCTATTTCTTTAAAAACTTAATTATTACTTGTTTCTTTACCAGTAACCGAACATGAAATCACAAAGGGTATATTAGAGCAAAAAAGTGCAGAAGAATGTTGCTTTTGGTTCAAACGAAACATAACTGATATCAACAGTTACATCAACAGCGAGGAGAGCACTCAAAATTTCATTGACAGAATCAATACAGAATTAGACAAAGATGCAAGTGATCTGTTGGAGGAACTTCGATTGAAAAAGATCCCAAAACATTTATCTAGTCAAAAGGTCAAAGAGTACAATTTGAATTGGCACGGTGAGAAAGGAATTGATCCTGAAAATTGTGAGCAACACGCTTCATATTTGAAGACGTTGTGCAAGGATTTCTACGACAATTTAGTAGAAATGATCAACACAGGAATTAAAGAAAGGTAAACCAACTTTATATCAATTTTGTATTGATCGTAAATATACTGCCAATTTGGTAAACATTGTTGTAGAAAAGCACTTAACATTGATGACGCTTTGATCCAAGAAATCTGCCAACATACAAGGACTTGCCAGGAAAAGAGTCGTTTATTTCATGGACGCAAAGATGAGCTTCAGCAAGTTGAAAATTATTTGACTGGAACCTCAATTTATCCCTTGGTGATCTACGGACCATCTGGTAATATTGATTATATAGTAACCCGGGTAAAAATTTTTACCGAGTTTAACTTCGAAAAGGAAGTGTCATATTCACTTTTCCCGTGTGCAAATCCCGTGACGAAAAATTAAATCACCGAATTGGAAACAATGGTTCCTCTGTGACGATAAAACAGAAAAACACTGACGTCACGGCACGTGCTACTATATAGTAATCTTAAAAAAACGCATGGCCTAACGAAGAATATGACCACGATTAAGAAGATTTTGACCGTAAAATTCAACAAAATTTATCACTGTCTAAAATAAAAGTGTGACACACACTCGCTATTGTATATTAGATGCGCTGATAATGTGTCTTATTAATGTCATTGATGTTGCATATTTTTCGAAATAGATCTATGTTCTTTTAAGGTCACGAATTGTGAATTTAAAATCAAGGATATGTATTCTCAAATGCTTACTTAAAGGATTTCGTTCAAAAGTAACTCACGTATAAATTTTATCAACATGCAGGATACTTTCTATTCACTTCAATCGCCTTAACATTTCATCTTTTTTTTGGACAATTACTATTGGTTGACTTTAGATTTTATGGGACCTACAGAAACACGTTCTGCGTTTATTGTCATCTTGTTAGGTTTTCATTGATGTATATATTTTTAAGGTTGTGGTAAAACTGCCTTTTTGGCGAAGGCAGCAACACTTTCCAAACATAATCACTCTGAGAAAATTCAAGTTACCCGCTTTCTTGGCACCACGTTGGATTCATCAACTCTTAGCAAGCTTTTGCACAGTATATGCTGCCAAATTCAACGTGCATCTGGAAGGGACACAAATGATGTCCCCACCGTAGGTCCAATTGTAGTGACTTATCATTTTTCAATTTCATCGATTGATGCAGAGAGAAACGTTTGCCGTATTGTTAATGTTGTCATTTAATTTATAAAGCATAATATTTTGGCGAACTGGCGTTTCTTTCAATAACTTTTAACAATAAAGTCGTCAGTAACGTCTTTTCACCAGAAATATGTGTTTTCATGTCATTTTTAGAAAACAAAACAACTGGTTGTGTTTTTACAAGAACAGTTTCAGTATGTCAAAGAAAATACTTCTCGTGAAGTTATTCTGTTTTTTGATTCCATCGATCAATTATCTCCTGATGATGGTACCTTTTTAATGAAATGGCTGCCAAAAGAACTTCCATCGTGTGTCAAGATTGTCATTTCAACGCTCCCTGATGCAAAGTTCGAAATATTACAAAACTTGCAGGTAGGTTATCAATGGATTTCTTATTATTTTTGATGCAAAGTTCTAATTACTCAAAAACGGCCAAAGCTATGCGAAAAACTTGATTTCCCAGGAAAAACAATCGAACTGCTGATATCATAATTAAATTAAGAGAAATAATATTTATAATAACGATATTCTCATACAGTTTTCTGATGTTAACACTCTGACTGTTTCTAGGCATACCTTCCACACCAGTCTTTTATGAAAATTCCAGAGCTTCCTACTTCAGTCGCTAATGATATTTTGACGGCTCAGCTTAAAGAGGAATCGCGACAGTTGACTAACATTCAAACAGAAATTGTACTGAATGCATTCCAAAAATGTCCATTACCACTTTTCCTGGTACTTTGCTGCAGTGAAGCTGTTCGATGGAAATCATATACTGACCTGAAAGACACTGTTCTTCAATCTAACATCAAAGATGCAATAAATATGTTATTTTCTCGAATGGAAAGGCTTCATGGGAAGACGTTAGTAAGTCATGCTTTAGGTATGTATTTTGTAAGTTGTTTGGAATTGCGTATTATCAATTATCAATTTGACTATTGTTTTCCGCTACCTCCATATCCCTTTTACATTTATATTTCAGGCTTGCTCACATCATCAAAAGATGGTCTGTCTGACGCGGAAATTGATGATATTCTATCTATTGATGATGATGTCTTAAATGATGTGTACCAATATTGGACACCACCGATCCGTAGAATACCCCCGTTGCTATGGTTACGTATTCGAGCTGACTTGGAAGGCTACATTGTTACACGTGGTTCGAATGGAACCTTGGTTAACATGTGGTATCATCGGCAGTTTATTGAAGCTGCCACTGAGCGATATTTATCAGATGATAAAAAGTTGATGTATCATATGCTTCTGAGTGAATACTTTCTCGGAATGTGGAGCAATGGTGAATTGAAATCATTTGTTGATAAGGAGAAAAAATTGCATGCAAAAGATCGTCTAGTACCTGCACAACCAAGTGTTTATATGAAAGAAGATGGTAGTAAAGATATTTATAACTATCGTAAACTAAGCGAACTTCCTCATCATTTGATTCAATCTAATAATTTAGAAGCTCTAAAAAATGAAGTTTTACTTAATTTCGACTTTTTGTGGGCAAAACTACATGCATTTGGAGTTCAAATTTTTCTAGAAGAGATTGCTCAGGCAGAAGAGCATTTCCCTGAAGATAAAGACGTGAAATTGATTCACGAGTTTTTTGAAATGAGTGCCTGTATACTTTTGCACAGCCTTGATCAATTACCATTTCAAATCACTGGCCGAATGCATGGTTTAAAGTCACCTTACATTCAAATGTTAGTGGCTGAAGCAAGATCAGCCAATGTTCCATGCATGTATTCTTTAAACAAATGTTTTGAAGCTCCAATGGGATTGTTGAAACGTAGCTTAGCTGGTCAGCCATCACAAATAAGATGTGCGACCTTGAGTTTAGATAAGAAGCAATTGATATCTGCAGGAGAAGATAAAACTATGCGGTAGGAAAGTTGTATTCTGTGCCAGAACATATAATTTTGATTTTATTTTTTATCAGTCCCACACAATCATTCTTTATAGAACTTGGGATTTATCAAATGGTCAGCAGCTTAAATGTGTTAATATTGAAAGAGATGAATCCCCTAGCATGATATTTGCTATTGATGCTGCAAGTGTTGTTGTGGTGTTTCATTTTCATATTATAATGCAGAATCTTCAAACCGAAGAGGTCTACTACAATAAACCGCATGATTCTTCATTCTCAATGAAGTCATCAGACATTACAAAAGATCGACAACATTTACTAGTCCTTGGTGATGAAGGGATAACAGCTTTTAAATGTCAACCAAAAACATTGGTAAATACTTAAAACATGCTTATGAAAGATTCTTTTGTGAAGTAGTTGTTGTTTTGTCAAAGCTTCTGTTTCACGATTATCCTGGAATTTCTTTTAAAGTACTAGTAATGTTTTTGGAGGCCTTGGTATTCTTAAATGAACTATTACATATTGTTCAAAAGGTTTACATAATAACACAGAAACCTTTGCTTTACCCTTTACAGCATTGACTTGCGATCTTTTAGAACACCTGCTATAAGATATTTAAAATGTTTTGTCCACTAGTTTCATTCGTTAGATCTTAAGTTTGTTTTTGTTTCTATCCATAGGAGGTGAAGTACTTCATAGAAGAAAAAAGTCGAAACCTTGATGTCGTGAGAGTCTGTGGATCTCAATACGCTTATACTCGTGGAACAAAAAATGCATATGTTCGAAATCTTGATGAAGAGGACTTTCGAAAAGATATTAATTTATCTTGCGAGATCATTCATATTTTCACATTTAATGAAAAAGGAGATAAATTTGTGGTGTTAGGTGCTTCTGATTACGGATCCGAGGAGCTGTCTATGCATATATATGATCCATTATCCTGGTTAATTCTTAAAACAATGAAAAGTGAAAACACGGAAAGCATTATTAACGTGAAGGACACTGTTATGTTCCATCAACATTTTGTCTGGCCATTTGAAAAGAAAATTTTCTTTTGGAATATTGAAACAGGAGAACGAGGTTTCCGACAGGTATGCTCGTTTCTAGTCCCCATTCCCCAAATTTTGAATTAATTAATTGTTTGTGTCTATTGCAGTAACCTATTCTATAAATGAAGAACGATTTAGATGTATTACAAACACGTTTGATAAATTTCAGTATGCAAGTTTCTTTGCTATTGTAGGTTAATATACAGTTGTGGTGTTTGGATCGTGTAGCCAAAACACATCAAGGTTTTCATCATGTAATATTCCAGGTGTTATGAAGTGGCCATATAATAGATCCCAATTTCACTGCGACAAGAAAAGTAAAGTTCATGTAAATATACATGTATTTTCAGTACTGGTAACAAAATATAAGAAGTGTTTGTTTGATGGTATCCTCAATTCAATTGACGTCAAACCTACAAGGGTTTACCTCCTTTTCACAAACTAAGAGTCGGTTAGAAATGAAATATTTAATTAAAAAGTGACAATATGCTAACTGCGTGCTTCACTAAAGTTTATGTCCCAGTTACATCAATGAGTTCAGAATACCTTTAACAATAACAGAGCAAGTACTTATTCAAAGGATTTTATAAAGAGACCCTATGCAAAAACAATTCAATGATTTTCAACGATGATAACAAAAGAGTAAACAATTAGTTGAGTTTTAAAATATCCTCCATTGCAGGATAACGGAGCATGTAGAATGAATTTATGCAAAATTGTCTAGTAGTATAAATTTACGGCCAAGCTTTACTTTTAATTATAACAACCCATGCCCAGCAGCCAATAATGTTATAAGTACACTATTCCACTTCACAGGCCTACCATTTTTTCTTTGCACACTTTTCAATAACGTCTCTAAGTGCAAAACTGCACCACTTACTCTGCCACATACATCGGTGATTTTATTGACAGAGACAACTTGCTCATCCTTCTTAATGATGACTTCTGCCAAATGACTTGAAAAATATAAGTATATGTCAGGATTATCTGGAACCTCTGCCGGAATGTCAAGTTCCTCCTTTTTATCATGGCGTCTTCTATCTTCTTGAGTTAAATTTTTTTTCCACAGTAGCCCTAACAGTGAAGTCTATACTGCCTGTGTAGATCAGATCCGAGCTGCTCTTAAACTCTCATAGTGCTCCCCGAAACCTTCGTGCAAGTGTCCCAATTTTATTAAAGGTAAACTGTCACAGTTTTCTTATTGAGGTGTAATAAACACTGTACCATATTCTCCTAAGGATGACAAAACCCTAATCCTGACGTTGCATATTCTGGCAACGCAGACCAGGGTTATATGATCGCCGTATGTACCATCTTTGCTTAGTTGCTGCAAATATTGTTTCATGCAACTATACTCAAGCCCTTGGACGATCTGTTGAATGTGGCGTCATCTATTGTCGCGCAAATACTGAACAACCACTCTTCTTAACGATTTGTGGGTATATACAATGCTTAAAGATCGAAGTTAGTGTGCAATAACGTTAAACTGGCAATTGCCATCGCCAAAAGGGTTAAATGCCACATGAAACCCCATTTTTTCAAAAACAGTATAGTCATCTCGTATCCACATATTTACCATTTCGTCTTCAAATTCGTTTTCCTCGAAATCAGGCAAAGAAGTTTTATCTACATCACACTCATGTACAGGATAATCATCACCAATGTCTGGTATAGGAATCTGAAGTTGTTGATGTGTTATTTGTTAGTTGATTTGTGCTATTATTCATTTCTTTAGCAACTTTATGATTCTTTTGTGATTCTTGTGATTCTTTTCTCTTCAACTTAATGTAGAACTTATCTTTATGTGCTATTTTCTTTAAGTCTGATATTTTGCAGTATTTTTTTCGGTGTTTGTGTCTTTTTCCAAAGTTGAGCTTGTTATGTCTGAAACGGAACCCAATGATTTTCCACTTTGTCTTGTCCACGGACCAAATAAGAAATTAGATATTTTGATTTCAAAACATTCCTTGCTAAAGCTTTACCTTTCAATATATGTCGTCTGCGTCAATATTTTTTTCCGGTTTTGAATGGATATCTAAAATGAAAATACTTCATTCCTTCATTGCTTGCTCATTTTCTCCTTCTTGCGTATTCATTCAGTTGTGCGTACATTCATTCATTCGCCTATTCAAGCATCCTTTCACTCACCCATCTAATTATCCACCCATTCACTCATTTATACCTTATCATAACAGTTTCTCCTATCTTGAATATTGGCAGAGGGTTGTTTTTCAGTGTTCATTCGATATCACAACTAGCAGACTTCGACGACCCTTTTCCGGCTTTGTCTCTAACTTGATTTTGTTTACTAAGGAAATCTTCAAAGTCAGACTCTTTAGGATCTTCTAAATCATTATTAGATGGATCAGCGTAATGTGAATTTGATTTTGTACCAATTAAATAGTTTGATTGGCAACCATAATAAACCTAAAATGTGGCATAACAGAAATGGTGAAAAGGACTTTATAATGGTATAAGACAACAAAACTTAGCTTCACAATTTCCCTGATTAATAGGCATTTTCACACTGAATTGATTTATAATGTTGGAATTCACAGGAGTTAGACTCCATCAGGTTTAAAGCTATGTTTGTAAATTTACAACATTTAACAACGATAAAAAAGATGCGAATAAATGGTACCTGAAACGGAATTCGATTTCCCAGCTGCAACTTGCATTCTTCATTAAGGACTTTTTGATATTCAGAAATTCTAGTCACTCAATTCACACCTGTTTTTGAGAAGGTTGAAAAGTCGTAGTGGATTTTATTTCTTAAGGTTCTGTGTGATCGTTCGACCTAAAAAGAGGTTAAGATAAATTAGGATATAACAACTAAACAAACATTAGCAGTAATTAGTTTCATACAGTTTGTGCATAGGTTTAGAGACCGGTCTTCACACTTACAGTAACCCATTCTGGTTATGTCGATCATTAGAAAATTGTGAGTCATGCAGTCACGCAGAAGTGCCATTGTGGTATGCAGAAGCCTCAAGGACTCTCAGTTACTTACTGACTTGCTTACTTACTAACTAAAAATCCTACCTGCTAAATACGTCCATCAAGGTCAGAGTATAACGATACAACTTCCCATTAAATTCAATAGCATCTTTTTTCATATCAACGAGATCAACTTGATGTCTTTCCTGCTTTGATGTTGCACGGATTGGTTGAATAAGTGGTTTATTTGAAAATCGGGCAATTTTTAACTAAAAGCACAAGAATAAAATTTAATCCATAGTTAAAAACGAAATACTGATTCGGCAGGAGCTTCACAGTTGCAGTGCCTATATAAATATAGAGATAAAACTTCCATATCTTCTTTTTTTTATCATTATTTTTTCTTTCTGCTTGACCTCCTTTACGTTTATTTTTTATACAAACTTGTGACTAAAGGTAAACTCATAGTTAGGCTGTCAAACTTACTTGACGCAATATACTGTGGTCATAGACACTGTTTACTAGTCTTTCGCTTGCTCCTATATATACTTCCTTTAGTCGGTAGCAAAGATTTCTTGCACCAGCACCCTTTGATTAATCATAAGCTGTCTTGATAGCTGTTTTTACTTCAGATTTTTTTAGAACCAATTTTCCATCATAATAGATTTTATTCGATTCAATTTTAAGTTTACATTTGTGACGAAATACCTAAAACAAAAGTGCATCTGGTTATAGCTATACCATAACATAGGGTTAGCGTTCTCTACAAAAGCATCCTATTAAAACATAGCCTTACCGTGTTTTACTGGTATGTCAAGCGTGGGATTAAATCAGTCCCATTTCTTATGCTCTAATGAAACACTCGGTTCAAAAGTTGAAAAAAGAAAAAAATCAAAATATTTAAGAATAGTACAAGTATACGTGAAAACTTGTTTATTTGAAAGTAAACGTTAAGGAGAACTGACACATGCTTTTAGTAAAGATTTCTATTCTGCAAAAAAATAAAACTAAAAATATTACGCAACATAATGATGGAAACAATAGCCTGAATTTATAGAGTTTTAAAAGTTACCTGGTTAAGAATTGGTATGGCTCATTAACCTCATACAAGTATATTTCTACTGCGCATGAGCGATTTTTGGTTTCATTTTATGGCTACTTCACAGCCCTTACAAAGCTAATTGATGAAGACGTTTATGTGTTTCGCCTCTTTATGACCCATTTTTCTTGTATGGAAAGTCTTTTACTGCGTATGTGCAAATTACATGCTTATCACGGAGCCACCTGATAGCACTTAAAAAATTACGTAGTGAAGACTTTGATGAGGTTTGCCCAAATGGCTCACTTAGGTCATATTATCGGGTGTTTCACTGCGCATGCGCGAATTTTGGTTTTATTGTGTGGCCACCTGATAGCCTTTGAAAAGTTACCTGGTGAAGACGTGCATGTGTTTTGCCTAATACACCTTTCCCGAAACGTATTGCGCAATAATTGAAATTGAGGCTGGGTGTTGTAAAATGTAAACAAACCATCCCGTGAGTGTGGAGAAAACCTAGAGCATGTCATATGCTACTTTTTTTAACTTTATAAAATGTCTTTGATAGATTTTCTGTCTTAACACCAGAAATCTTTTGTAAAATCAAATAATAGAGAACGTAAAAAACGTAAAGGTTTTTCAAAACAGTCTTTTTCAACTTACTTTTTAATATAAGAATTCTTTGTGAAATCGAGAAGAGCCAGGTGCAGGGTTTGAAAGTTTGTTTTTTTATGATACGTATATGTGCATTGACGCTTATGAGCTTGATGAAAAACTATTTTTTCAATAAGTCAGAAGTAACGGAAAAGTATTTTTCACTACAAAGACTTGACCCTCTAAGATTGTGTCTTGTGGGTATGGAAAATATTGTTGTGTGGCTGGATGTAAAAGTGCATCTACTACACTCAGCCTTGCTTTCATGTTTACGCAAAAAGATTCGGGAAAGGTGTATTATGACTGATTTTACGTGTACTAACATGCTGTAAATACGCATGCGCAAATTTCAGGCTTATAACATGGCACTGGAAAAATTACTTGGCAAAGACCTTAATGTGTTTTCCTAATTACAGCTCATTCAGCTAATATTAGCATCTTTTTTACTGCGCATGCGCGATTTGGGTTTTAATTATGCAGCCACCTGATAGCCCTTGAAAAGTTACCCGGCGAAGACCTTCACGTGTTCGGCCTAATTATGGCTCATTCCAAACTTAAAGATGTTTACTACATTTAACGGAGTTACTACATTTGTCGTAGAAAATTTACTACATTTAACGGAGTTACTACATTTGACGGAGTTACTGCATGTGACGGTGTAACAACAGTATACTTCTGAAGTAAATTTCATGCAAATCTTTATTCTAATGATTGCAAAGAGTTCAAAAGCAAACTTCTCACACACATTACAAAGATGGATTTTGCAAAAATATGACTTAAAATAACTGATATATTAAAAGATACCATATACAAGTGCTTGTATGAGTGGCAATGCACCATTCATATATTTTTGCCTTTCCTCACTGAAAATAAAAAAAGCATGCAAAAGAGCTGCCGATTATTTAAAGATTAAGATAACCAAAGAGACTGCTGGTCATGCAGAGAGAGTGTAAAAAACAGTTTAAGATATATGTGATGAAATTAAAAACACCAAGAAGCCGCTTGGCTTGAAAATTTCAAGACGTAACAAAACGATGCATATCTAGTTTCAAAAATACAACATTGTCGAATTGCCAAATTATGTTCAAATCAAATAAAATTACTGGCAAATTCAAAATCAACAAATTCCAATTGTGCGTTGTACAAATTTTCATGGATATTGCAGAACTTTCTTAGTTTGATCCAAATTTGGCCCGAATTATCCATTTCTGGTCAAATCTGACAAAGTAACTGACAAATTCGAAATCAGCACCTTTCAAATGTAATCTGTGAAATTTTTTTTGAAATTTGAAGAACTTTCTAAATTTGGTCCAAATTTTGCCCAAATTGTCCATTTTTACTCTAATCTGACAAAATCGTTGTCAAATTTGAAATCAGCACCTTTCAATTGTGATCTGTGCAAAATTTCCAGAAAATTGAAGAATTTTCGAAATTTGGTCCAAATTTGGCCTTAATAGCCCAATTTTAGTCAAAACTGGCAATATCATTGTCAAATTCGAAATCAGCACCTCTCAAATGTGATCCTTGCAAATTTTCATGAAAATTGAAGAGTTTTCGAAATTTGGTTTTCCAATTTTAGTCAAACCTAGCAAAATCATTGTCAAATTGGAAATCAGCACCTTTCAATTGTGCTCTGTGCAAATTTTCATGAAAATTGGTCAACTGGAAGTCCGAATTTGACCAAATTTGAGAATTCAGCAACGATGTCATGTAAACGCTGCACGAAAACGTTCATAACTTGGAGTAGTAGTAATAGGAGGAGGAGGCGGAGAAACCACGGGTATTTTAAATACCTTACTCCACCACGGGTGTCCTAAAGTCAAAAATGACAAGACTACAAATATGTGAAAAGACCTTTTGCTTATAATGGCGCCACATAGGTAGTTTGTTCACTAAAATGTTGAAAAAAGTGATGCAGAGTTTATAAACATAAAGTGTGTATCAAAAATTTGGCAACCAAAATTTTCATCGCATTTTTGAAGAAAATATCCAATTAATTTTTATAAATTTTATATCGATGGAATCCTTATTTTTGGTCTTTCTCGTGATCGAATTTTTGTAGGAAATAGAAAAAACACAAACACAGAATATCATTGATGAGTCATTTTGGATTTTAGTATACGCACTTTCAACATAGGTAATTAAATGCTTTATAAACTTCAAGATGTTGTCTGTTTATTTTTGTGGATGACTAGATAGATTTCTACACATTTTATTTTATGTGCATAATGTTTAATTATTAGATTTCGCTAAGCGAAAGATATTGATTTCGTCTTGGTATCTATCTATCTATGTTCGGCGAATTTTTTTGTTCCGTATTTCCCTGCCAATCCCGATTCGGTTTCGTTTTAAGAGACAGTTTATGAAACCCCGAAATCCCGCTATTTTTTGCACCAAGTTGAAAGAAGTGGAAGCTTGTGCTTGGACCTTGTGTTTGTTGTAATCGTTGTAATCTGTTATTTTGTCTGTGAAACACAAATACAGTGTTGATATTGATAATTTATTTTTAAACATAAGCAGAAAAACAAGAAAAAACAAGAATTATATGCGAAGCTTTTCGACTATATTGTCATCATCAGGCTATGTTGTTATAATTTATTTTGTGAAATATAGAAAGCTATGATGATCAACTACGTTTGTTTGACATGCCCCAAAAAATTCATGAAGAAACAATGAGAAAATTTGAGCATGTTCTAAGTTTCACAGCGCATTTTATTTTTAAAAACCATGATCATGCTTAAAGGAAAATTTCCCAAGTTTAAAGAGCCATTTGTAATGTTCCGATTATATATGCGAAGTTCTTTCTCGTGGCAGTGACAGTTTGTTAAAGAAAGCTTTCTTATAAATTCCCTATTATTCCTCAGCAAATTCGTTAAATTGTTTTTTAGAAAATTTCGACTGATAAGAGCTGAAATGAAGAGATAACAATAAAGCTTTGTTTTCTTTTTTGACCATTTTATAAAGTGAAGGTTTAAGACTGGTGGTTTTTTTTGTTTTGCTTTTTGTTTGTTTGTTTTTTTGTCATTGCGGCATCAAAGATTTTCTGAATTGTCTTTCTTGTGCATTCAGAAATCCAATTTTTTAGTTTTTGGCTGTTTTTTGCCTTTTCGATGACAGATATAATATATACACATTCTGTGGGGTGGTTACTGGCATAGCTTTTTATTACTTGTGATGTATAGAGATCCAGATTCTTCTTTCTCTCACTTCATATATATAAGTAGGGTAAGTGAAAGACAATCTGAGGTAATCGAGAAGCATTTACAATTCTGAAACTAGAGAGAGAAGCATCAAATAGGCATTGTGTAGAATCTGAAAATTAAACTGCATATATAACTTTGCATACCGTAAATGACCGTTTAAGCACCCAGGACTCAATTAATCGCCCGTCCGATTAAGCGCCAAGGTCCAAAACTGAAGCTGGGCGCCTATTCGGCGAAAACATAATAATATTGAGAAAAACATGGTTTTTAGTTGAACTATATTTCAGCAAAATGAAGGAAAGTTAATAACACAGGAATGAATTATTTTCATTACAAAGTGAGAGTATTTTATCGAGCTTTTTCTGAAGTTGCTCGAGTAGGACACAAGCAGTTCCTTTGTCAGTATTCAGTGAAAAGATAAACTGTATTAGTGATTTTAGAGATTATTTTATTAACCACCCAGGACTCAATTAAGCGCTCCTTCCGTATAAGCGCCCACAATAAAAGTTCAAAAAATTATAAGCGCCCAGGGCACTTAATCGGTCATTTACGGTATGCTGCTTGAGTTCTTTAGAAAATTATAATCATCATGTATCTGTACAAAATGATTGTTTAGTTATTGTAGGAAGTGTCATTTGTCAGCAAATTAATCATTTGAAGGAACATGCAATCCATTCAACCTTGTTTTAAAGTTAAATTTTCTAGACATATCAATGTGCAACATAAACTGAGCCTTGGTCATTATTTCTGGAATAATGTATGAGAAAATTATTAGCAAAGTTTGAAAGATACACGTTTTTTGGTTCATAAAGAACCTTAAGTTCCCCATTATTAGTTTAGAGAGTATCAGCTGTATTTCCACTATATTACTTTCTCACTTTTTTATGAATGCATATAACTTATGACCTTGCTATTTTGGACAGCTGGTTTTTGACTGTTTTTCAATTGTTTCTTTTTGAAAATATGAATGTTTTAAGTTAAATAATACTTACATATGTTTTGAATCATATATTTTATTTAAGTGATTTTCCTGTCTATATATTTCCAACTATTAGTGCCAGAAACATGTATAAAGAACTGGAAATTATTGTTGCATAAACCACTTTGTTTTATCCTCATGTTACTCGTCTTTTCCACTTTACTTTTACATAACCGCGTCCTTTGATTGAAATGAAAAGTTCGAACCATTATAGCAAAGTAAATGAAGCATTATAGGGTTTTCCTCTCTTGAAACTAATAATGATATAGTTATTTCATTAATTTTTCTAAAAAACTATCAGATGTATAGTCTACATGTACATGTCGGTTTTCACGCATTCTCTGTCATCGCTGGCTGACGAGTGATTACGCGCACTTACTACGCATCCCTTACATGTTGATGTAGTTTTTAAAAGAACAATAACTTTCATTTATCTACACGGCAACTAGCCAGCCTCTGTCACTAATGCATGCATGTATGTATGTATAATACGGAACGAATTATAGCGAACTACCAAGACATCGTTTTTTCCCCTCCATTGGAACAATGATTTTGTTACTTTCAAGACCTCTTTTTAAAAATAAGTCTGCACCCGATACGTTTCGCGAAATCTTACTCAATCTCGTTGAGTCTTGTTATTTTAGACAGGGTAAAGCAACATTGAAAACTCGGCTATATTGTTGGACACATTTGTATGAATACAGGGGTGGAAATACCTACAGGACATCGGTGATTTCCGAGAGATTTCCAGAAACGGCTGGCATAAAATCCTCAAAAAATATAGAAATGTCCGACAGAAAAATAATGTATGATGCTCCTTTTTTGGTGGGCGACAGGGTTTTTAGGCATTTCATTAAAAATGTCCGACAGCTCAGAATTTCTTTATTTCCATTCCTGTAATACATAAAATATAACATTACATATCCGATGTAATGTCGGAGGTCGTTTTGGAGGGAGCAGAGCTCTCTCTATCTCCAGTCTGACCAATATAGCACAAAACAAAAAATCTAACTCAACAGTATATAAAAACAGCTTCAAGAATTACAATATACGGTGATAGTATTACCATCCCTTTACTTCTCTGGTGAAAAATAACTGATTGGTAAAGTATACCAAAAGTAAGTGGCTGTACAGATATAACGTAGATACAGATATTAAAATCAAGCAGCTTCTAGTCAGGCTCACAGGAGAGTATCTGAGAATAGCGTACAGTTGCGGTGACGTCACATTTATTAGCAGAATTACTGTACTATGCATTGTGGGATTGAGATGCGGACACTAAATTGTAAACGTGGTTGAGAACAGTATCAAGATGAACGTAGAAAGCAAAGTTATATTATATGAATGTGATGTTCCCGGAGCAAAGTTAGCTGAAGAGCCCAGTAAATGTAATATGGAGATTCTGAAAAGATGGTTGGAGTGCCACGGACTGAAGAAATCAGGAAAGAAAGACGAATTGGCAAAAAGAGTAAAAGATGCTCTGTTGATGAATTTAGGAGTTGACCCTAAAGTTGATGGGGGCAAATGGTACGACATTAAAGCTTCAGGATGCAATAATAGTAGTGACACAAGCAATGTTACAAGCTCGTCAATCATTAATAAAGCCCTTCCTACTGATGGCTGGAAGAATTTTCCATCTAGAAATCTACCTCCAAACTTTAATTATGGACATGTTTATCATTACTTGGTAGAATCTGTTAATAATTTGAATAACATAGACAGTTCAAGTGAGAGCGATGACAATGAGATAGATTGTACTGCTAAGCCCTTACGTAAAGGCAGAAACTTGTTAAAAAGTAATTTTGTTGAGGACCTCCAAGATAACCTAAATGAGAACTCTACGGAATACTTTGTACGTGCACATGTACATCATTCAATGAAGAATTTGCTACCATTAAATGTTATAATAACTATAAGTAATATTAGTGGTTACATTAAGAGTGGAATTTGTGATTGTAAAGCTGGTGCTAGTGGTAGATGTGCTCACATTGGTGCAGTTCTCCTGCATTTGAGTGATATGTCTAATAAAGACGACATTGTACTGCCATCAACAAGTCAGCCTTGTACATGGAACAAAGGCAAAAAACGTAATAAAGCACCAAAAGCCCTACATCTTGCTGAGTATTCATCAAGTAAACGTAAGCCACCATCCCAGTTATACGAGTGGGATCCAAGACCAGAGGATTTAAGAGGTGAAATTGGCCAAGTTTCAATTAACAATTTCATATCAAATATTTCAGGAGAAAAAATGACAATGTGGGAGACACTCCTTAAAATCGAATATAATGATTTCGAACTGGATCCTTCAGATATTATGTTGTATAAGCAAATGTGCAGTAAATTCAAAACGGACCTTATAGAGTACAACCACGAAATGTTAAACACAAAGGAATGTTGTTACTTCTTAACAAACCACGGTCGAGAGGCCTCTACTATAGTATGACAAGGAACCCAGACTAGGCTTGTGGACAAAAACTCTGGGATAACGGACAGACAAACGCTAATGAATGATCAGTTGCTAAAACCAGCATGGTGCAATGTCCAATGATTTAGAATAAAAGCATTTTTTATGTTTTGACCGTCTTCCTTAATCTTTTCAAATTTACACTATGTTCTTCAGTTTGATTTCATTCTACATTGGCTAAGTAGTAAAAGTTATTAGCCGAAAATCTTACTTAACCATTCTGTTTAGGCATCAAGTAACGAAACGTTTTATCTAATTAGATTTTCGAATTTAATTCTACTTCTTCCCACCTTCCTTGCCCTGTCAGCACAACTAATCATTTTAAATTTAATACACATTTCTACACTGTTTATTGGTTATATCCTACCGTTAATTGACGGTAAATTCAATGGAGCATTAATTGACTTTTTCAATGTATTTCAAAAGACGTATAAAAAATGAGAGTCTTTGCAAAGTTTAAACATGGATGCATAGGTCACGAGATATTTAGTATTTTTAGTCATGAATGCGCGTCATTTTCATTGCACTGTATTTCAAAGTTTCCAAATTTAAAGAACTTTTGGGATATAATATCAATAAAGAATATATAAATTGAAGGTTGCATCTACGTGAGAGAAATACGATAATAATAACAAAAGGTGTTGGATATTTATACCTGTGACAATCATCCCTTTGATGTTTCAATTTCCTCATATCTATTCAAAATATTACCACATTTCTCAGTCTTTAATGTTTCTGATAATCATCTGCAACAGTGATGCATTTTTAGACCTGACATAATTTCACCTATATGTTATTAGTCCTCTAAGATGAATATAGGCTTTGCGTGTATATGGAAAGATTGGCGAAAACAAATGGAAGTTCCAAGTCGCTAAACAATCCAAATATTCAGCTGTAAAAGAAGTAAAAGCTTCCAAGTCTCATTCGTTCATTGATGAACTGCTTCGCTGAGTTATGAGAATGAAACAGTCGTGAAAAATCAATTGGAGTTGAATTTTGCTTATGTTGTATGCTGGTTGAAAAACACTGTTTCATTTTCCTAACAATTCATAGTTATGAATCCATGCAGAGTATTACCCACATGCCATAAATCTGGAATTTCAGGGACAGAAGGCAAACAAAATAATCCGATTATTTTTAATCGCGAAATGACTTTGAATACATTTTATTGCGATGAAACCATCAAAGACATCAAAATAAGTTCCATTTGAAAACTAAAGTGTATACAAAGAGATTTTGACAAAACTATTTCCTCGATAAAAGTATTTTGCAACAAAACAGAACGATGCAGGGACGAAGAATATCAAAAATTTTTTTGACGGTCGATTGATCGTCAATGTAACTTACTTGTTGGACATTGCTTTTATTTCAGTGAAGAGTTTCTAGAAGCTCCGATTCTTTATGAAAGCCGTTTCAAGAATGGGCTTACAAAGAAGAAGCAAATTAAAATCAGTCAACAGTTCTTATCTTGTAGCTTTTCATTAAGAATAGAGCATTCCAGAAGCGGATGCCATCGCTGATCACTGTTCACAAAACTTCTCTTTGAAAATGATTCCCGTAGAATGGATTCGCATTCGTGATGTCACAAATTTTATCAAGTGGCTATAGAAAATGTTTAATTTCATAAAAATTAATAATATTAGGCATTTTTTAATTACGAAAGTATATTTGTGGTATGAAAAGGAGCCTTTTTGAGCCAAAGTTGTATGGTAATCCTTAATACTCAGCAATTCAATACTTTTAATACTCTATTTAATACAAATTTGTTTATAGGGTGACCAAACTCAAAAATATCTACAAGTTCTATTTCCAGATGATAAAACCATGGTTACGGTCCCACATGAGTTTAATAACAATTCCATAAAGGTATGGGATCTTGAAGACCATTTCTAAAGATAAACATCGCGAAGGTAAAGTGTTTATGTAATTCAAATGAGCTTTAACGGAGTTCAAGAAAACATTTCCCAGCACTTTTGTATGTTAGTATTGAATTTAAGGTTTACTGTTTCTTGATAGTTCGATAGTGTGTTATTATCATCTTTAAAAGCCAACTATGAAGATATGAATAGTTGTTTTTCCATCAAACATTATTTAGCCTTTTCTTAAAATTACTTTTTAACTGTGATCATAGCATCATGCGTTTCCTCATATTTATCATATGTGATTTTAGACAGAAAGTATATGTATTCGCACCCACGCAATAACATCGCAATGCTCTTATCAAGATATGACACGTTAGAGATGTGGGATACTGCCACTCACACTCTTCAGAAAATTATGAAATTCAAAGACCTTCGTATTGGCGCCATAAAAATTGTTGATGACCGCCATATAGTAATATGGGATGCAGGAAAAGGAGCTGTTCTAACATACGACTTTGTGAATGACAAATTTATATGCGCTACACCCGAAAAAAGTACATGTAGCTTTTTATCATGGGTGCATTGCCAACAAACGGATGAGTTACTCATGTTTGATAAAGAGCGAAAGTATCTCGTCTTTTACGACTGGACAACAGGTAAATTAAAAAGTTTGTAAGTTAAAATCATTTCAATATAAAGCACTTCTTTGTCTGACTTCTTTCAAGACACAAAATTCTACCCAATACTGATGTCTAGCTTGTTCAGATTGTCCATCAATAACATCACGTTGGATGTGTAATCTTTCGGTAAATCTTCCGTTCTATGAAAGCTGAATTTGTTAGATTGCATTTCCAAGAATCATTAACATTATGTTTTGAAAGGCTGAATTTTGCATTCTGCCTAACTTTTATACCCAAATACCTTTTCATCTGAAATGAGTAAGAACTTCATTCACATGGACAGGTAAAAGAACGGGAGATATGAAGACAAATTGGGAAGAAGCTGAGCGGAGATTTCGATCCAATTCCGACGGAAGCCTTGTTCTGGCTGGAGAAGAGATCTTTGACGACGACAGAGAATTTGTAATTTTGACTCTATTTGATACTGTCAAACGTGCTGCAATAGGAGAATTGTCATGGGAAAACATATCATATCAGTCAATTATGACTGAAGATGGAAAATATTTCATATGTGTTGGTGAGGTGAGTAAATAATCACAAAGTGACAGTTGAAGATACTCAACATTGATAGTTAAGTTGATGACTGTGAAATACACGTCCTAAATCGGTTCCTTTCTTTCAGGTTGAATACAGCTATGGGATTTATGTATGGGATTTGGAAAAGTTTCAGATTGTCAAAAAGATTGAGTATGAGAAGGACAACAAGGATGTTATAGAGTCCTTGTCGAGCTCTTTCGGAGCAAATTGCCTGATTGTATGTTTCAGAATGCGAGAACAAGGAATGATACAACGGCATTTCAAACTAGTGGCATACCAGCTCCGTAGTTGGGAGAAATTATCTGAAATTAATGTTGGGGGAGTTATTGAAAAGTATGAATACTCAGCAGATGGAATGAAAGTCTTGACTGGTATGGGTTTTTGCCCTACAAAGAATTCATGGGATTTGTTTGATTTGTCCCAAGTAAGCAATAATGGAAACATCATAAAGATTTATTCATTTGTTCCAGAAGTGAGACCTTGGTTTGGTTGCGTTGCTAAAAATGGTGGAGCAATTTGCTTTGGAATACCTGGAGTTGATGGTATTTCGTTCTTTCTACCGTGTGGTATCAGCATAAATGAGAACATTTATTGTTCGAGAAAAGATGTGGAAGAAGTCAATGTCATCTGTCCATTTTACCCTAGTGAAACTGACCAGTCCTGATTGCAGTAGTAACTGAAAAATGATCTATTGTAACATTTTGTGTGACTGCAGTTTGGGCAATGAGAAAGCTTCCAAAATAATGGTGATTAAGTATACCAGATAAATATAATCCTTCCAGCAAATAATGTTCGTAAGCAAGAACAAATGAATGTTGGTGGCCGCATTGAAGAGTATGAATACTCAGCAGATGGAATGAAAGTCTCGACTGATATGATTCTTAATCATAGCTGAAAGATGTAACATTATGTGTCACTATAATTTGCATAATAGGAAAGCTTCCAAATTAATCATGACCGAAGAATATTGGCTATTTCAGTCGTTGCAAAGAGTTTTGTTTACATGTCTGTATATCTATATATTAATAGCTGATTCTTTGTCTGTCTGTTTGTTTACTTGTTTGTTTGTCTGTCTGATTGTTTGTTTGTTTGTTTGTCACTTAAAATGGTAGATTGAGTTGTGAAAGTAGTTAAAGTCTATGTCCATCGATTTGGCAATTCGAACATTTTTTATGATTACTAAGTCAAAATAAATGATTCTAAGAAAATGTTTTTGCATTGTTAAGAGCACAAAAAGCAAAATATTATAAACAACTTTTTGGGAAATAATATGAAAATTTCAGCGTTAAAATTTACGTTAGAAAAAAAGCAACTTTTTTTCTAGTACACCAAAAGCGTTGAAACTTACACAGGAGCGAGATCAACCTTTCACAAAGAAGTGTACAAAGTTTTATAACAAAATCTTTATTCTATCGGAAGCTCTCAGCCCAAATATGGAACCTGGTAGAGCCCTAACAATATCTGATATTTTGCCATAAACCGGGGGTTAGATTATTTGTTATGACTGCGCTTAATAATTATTTGGTCGATTAAAGGCAATCCATTCAAATTTTGACTTGATAATGTAACTACGTTACGAAAAACTTCGTTGAAAAAGATATATGTTTTAATGTGTTTTAAAACAATGTATTCATTCAAATATTTTATTAATTTTATCTTTGCGCTGAGACCCCCAAATTGATGCTTAAAAACATAAAAGTTTAATCGATTTTCTAAAACCTCAACATTTGATGTAAACAGACACCCCCGGTT
Source organism: Turritopsis dohrnii (assembly GCA_027922465.2). NCBI lineage: Eukaryota > Metazoa > Cnidaria > Hydrozoa > Anthoathecata > Oceaniidae > Turritopsis > Turritopsis dohrnii. Next base: position 59,426 of record BQMF02000146.1, on the reverse strand, counting down.
TATAACAAAATAACAGATATTGTTAAGGCTCTACCGGGTTCCATATTTGGGCTGAGAACTTCCGATAGAATAAAGATTTTGTTATAAAACTTTGCACACTTCTTTGTGAAAGGTTGATCTCGCTCCTGTGTAAGTTTCAACGCTTTTGGTGTACTAGAAAAAAGTTGCTTTTTTTGTAACGCAAATTTTAACGCTAAAATTTTCATATTTTTTCCCAAAAAGTCGTTTATAATATTGTGCTTTTTGTGTTCTTGACAATGCAAAAAAAATTATTTTAAAATCATTTATTTTGACTTAGTAATCATAAAAAATATTCGAACTGCCAAATCGGTTGACATAGACTTTACTTTATATTTTCTGCAACGTCAGTGTGAAATCATTGCATTGAGACCGTTGCAACGTTTAAGGAAAATTATCTCGGAAACCAATAGAGATAACTGACGTTTTTGGGGTCCGGGATATTGGCCATGGGATGGCGAAAACATTTGGGCAAAAGTTTTGGGGACAGAGCTCTATGACTTCATCAAAACTTACAATCGACGATCACGGTCGATAAAAGCCCGCCAGAACTCGGAACCTAATTCTGCACATGCCCAGTTGACTGCCTCTTGTAAATGTTCGTAGCGACATAGTTTAGCGCTGGCCAAATAGACTCTAGTCCCATAAAATTTTAGATATTCAAATCCACATGCCTTATACTTATTAAAACTTAGTTTTAATTGTTGAAAAAATGACCAAGGGCAGACAAACAAAAAGTATTTTTGATCTTTTTTGATCTGACATCTCAAAACAAGCGAATATCGTCCAGGAAAAAAATCTGTGAAATTCCTTCATTTTAAGAGACTGAAAACACATAAAACTTAATTTTCACAGCAAATTCAAAACAAACTCTTGGTTCCTCATATAAACAATATAAACCTTACTTTCCAATCATTTTTAAACTTCAGTTCAAATCACGTTTTTGGAGGTACCAAATGCCTTCCCTCTTACCTGTCATGGCCGAACAGCATTTCAAAAAACTACAAGCCTTGTGTAGAATATGTGGGGAAAACCTTAAAAAAGACTGCATAGTTGTCTCCTCATTTATCGATAACATAAAAGCAGTTTTTTTATGACGTCTCTTCTGATGACTTAACCATCCATCCAGACAAGATCAGAAATGTGGAAATTAGATCTACCACGACATCATTTAAAATCAAAGTATGGGAGCCTCACAGTGAACCATGCACTGTTTGCAATAAAAAAGGGAAAGTGGGAAGAAAAACAAGAAAAGTCTAGGAAGACCAAAAACAAATCAAAATAAAATATGGACAAGACGCAACATAAGTTCACTAATAACTAATTTAATAAAAGAACAACCAATTGACATAAATGACATAGAAATCTCCGAAAATTTTAACAGTCACTTAGATCTTTGCAGAGCTGTTCCTGCAACAAATTCATGATTCATACTGTTGTCCTTACTTTACGACACACATATTGTTTGTATAGACGATATCGGAATTAATTTTGAGTTTCCCGCGCGCAATGAACTCTGGGATTGATAAGGGGATAAACAAAAATGTTGCCATCCGTCTTTCTTTAGTATATACGTGAACTGTCACAAGTCAACAATATTATTTTTCAAGTATTTTCATCTAAACTTATATTTCATTACGTCAATTATTTAAAAGAGTGGTTTTAATCGCTAACAATGTCAAAAGCTGAAAACAACATCGATCTAGAAACAGTTATTCGATCGTTTTCTCACAGAAATCTTAAAGTATCTTCACCATCAAGTATATTTTTATCCTGGCCTGTTAATGAATTAAAGAATTTTCTGCGAATGGTAAACAGAGGAAAATCAATGGCAACGATGAAAAAAAAAGCAGGTATGTATGAATGTTATTACACTGGTGGTATTTTGTTTGAAAATATTTGTTTTGATGTTTTGTTTATCCATCATAACCTCTCACAATGTATAGTGTTTGTCTATGGTATGTCTGACTGTATTATGTGTCTCAAGCTATTTTTACATACAGATTATTATCATTTATAGCTACTTGACAGAATTTATGAATTTTGGGAAAACTCGAATCTTCAAGAAATGGAGGAAAATAGTAACAACTCTGGAATTGTTTCATCATCATCATCTTCATGTGTTCAACACATGAGAAGAACTGCACTGCCAGGTGAAAAACACCCTCCACTTTTCCCTGGAATGACTAGATCAGACTTTGATAAGTGGACAATTTATCAGTTGCATGATTTTCTGCAAGATCGTGAAGTAAATAAAACGGGAAAAAAAGACCAGCTGGTCACCAATGCATTTAGTGCATATAATCTTGGTATTCCTGTAACTTACCAGGATCCGCAAGAACAGGAAAAGGAAAGAATACAAGACAGAGCAGATAAATTAAAAGCAGAAAATGGTTTAATTACTTTACCAGACCCATGTAAATTATGGAATGGTTGGCTGATGGCACCAACAAACTTACCTAATACCACTCATGACCAAGTGATGAGATATTTGAAAGACAATGATGCTGGAAAAGCATTCTCAGGAGGGAAAAGCCTGCTTGAATCTGGACATTTGGACAATGTACGAACACATACAATCAGTCCAAATATTCGATACTGCTTTGTGCGAGGAAAATGTACACCAGAACAGAAGGTAGCTAATGAGCAATATGATGTCTGGGTCGTACTTCATAAAGATAGTGGCTGTATCATGTGTGGGAATTGCACATGTGTAGCAGGGTGAGTGTTTGTGTTTATAATTTGATGATAACTGTTACAGCAGCATCTATCATTATAATGTGTTTATTTGCAGTTAAAAAAAGAATCTGTTGTCATGTGTGTTCAAAATAAAAAGCCATATCAGTAAGGCCTCATACCATTCCAGAAAAGCTTACAATAGAACATTATGGCTATAAATTTTCTTTCCTTTCTTTTTCTGTTTTTCTTTTTTGTTTTAACTAATATTGACCATCTTATATTTTAGCTTATGATGATTAAATTGAAATATATTCTGAAAAAAAAAAAAAAAATTTACATTGTTGGTTTATTGAAATTAATAAAATGTTTCTTTCATTCATACTTTAGCTTTGATCTTTGGCCTACCCATTGGTTGGTCCTTTGTGTATGAACTTATGTAAGTAGGACTCAACGCTCCCCATGAATGTTTCAAATTAAACAGTAGTTAATCTGTAATTGGTACCTATGTATTTGGCAGTTATGTAATTTCTTTTTGGTCTTATTTTTCACTGCATTTCAAACATGTATGATAAATAACTGAACGCCAGCTTTCAGTAGAATCCGTCAAACTTGTACATTGTATCATGCATATCCTCTTTTTTCACTACGAATTTATTTCCTTTAGTGTCGGTGGTGGTGTTTGCAAACATATTGGAGGTTTGTTATGGTACATTGAAGAACAAGTTAAACATGGAGCAAACCTGAGTTGCACGTCAAAACCACAAAAATGGCATGAACCTCCGAAAAAACAGCGAAAGCGCCATAAACCTGATGAACTGAATAAAATCGATATTAAAAAGCCAAAAGTTGAACAAACTGTTATTTCGAAACAGAACAAAGAGTACAGCCGAGCAGATTTTGATCCACGTGCCCTTTCTGACAGCAGCCAATGAGACTAACTGCAGAAGATATTAACAGTTTGGCAACAGCCACCAATGGCAATTGTGGGGTAGTGCTTTTAATGCGTAACCAGAACTTAAGTGCTACTCCTCCTTCACCAGAAAAGCTGATTATCGCCGACACTGTTGAGGTCATGACTTCAGAACACATGGAAACACCGTTAACGACTTGTCAATTGGTGGACTTCATTAAAAAAAACTTTAAAGAAGACTTAAATGCTTTGATTTCAAGATTTAGCACTATGGCGAAACTGTCTTTGAAACAAATTCAATACATTGAGCAAGAAACAAAACGTCAAAGTCATGATGAGATCTGGTTTAGCTATCGGAAAGATAAAGTAACTGCTTCTAAATTTTACATGGTTGCTAAGAAAGTCGATGATAATTTAAATTTGAGAAACCCCATGAAAGTTAAATCAGTAATTTCTAGTGTTTGCAGCTATTATAAACGTTACACTTCTAAAGCAACAATGTGGGGGGTTGAAAAGGAAGATGCTGCACGGAAAGTCTATATCACACAGCAAAAGAAGTTACACAAAGGCTTGAAAGTCGAAAATTGTGGCTTATTTATATCGCAGGAGTACCCATTTATTGGTGCAAGTCCCGACGGCATCGTTTCATGTCAGTGTCATCAAGATCGCCTATTGGAAATTAAATGCCCTTGGACTTGCAGAGGTTTCAGTATTTATGAATACACATCTGAATCAATAAGTTGCCTGGAAGTTATCGATGGAGTTACAAGACTAAAGCGTGACCATCCCTATTTCTACCAGGTGCAATGTCAGATGGGTGTGACTGGAACTGCATCATGTGACTTTTTTGTGTGCACTACGAAAGACAGCTTTGTTGAAAGAGTTCGTTTTGATGAGGAATTTTGGGTGACTAATGTTAAAAAAGTGATGACTTTTTACGATAAAGTTATTTTACCCGAGTTATTTTTGAGAACACAAAAATTGATGATGGACGATAACTTTTCTATTGTCAACAACATAATGCATGATATGTTAGATGTATTATGTGAAGATGAATTTTTGCTTGTTTAGGCTTATTCATGATGTATTTTGCAGCAAAGTATACATAGTATATATGCTTTGAGAACGATTTTGAACAAAAAACAAATGTTTCTGAGGGAAATTTGCTTTGAGAACGATTTTGAACAAAAAACAAACTAATTTTTAGTCCCAGGATACTGATTTGGGGGGGGGGGGGGGGGGGGGGGGGGGGGGGGGGGGGGGGGAGGGGGCCTAAAAATGGCCAAATTTGTGCGGAGGTCTTTTATGGATGGCCCCCACGAGGAAGTTACACTACACTGTACTGTCTGCCTTGGACACCCGTCCCCCCTGTACACTCTTGCACGCTATGGGAAAACCCCGCGTCAGTACTTCGCATATGCCCCTTGCCTGGGAAAACTCCATAGATATATCGATCGTTGCCTAAGATGGTATAGCGTATCGTTTTTTTCGTTTAAACGGGGACATTTCTGCCCTTATTAGGTATCAAAAAGCAATGAACGGTAAATGTAAGAAAAAACACTTCTGCCAAAAAATATACAACACAATAATCATACATTCCCAAAAATCTACAAGTATTAAACTAATTTGACAGCTTTGTATCACAATGGTACCAATGCTGGAGCCAAATTAGTAATAGCTGCACATATATTAAAAATGTCATCAATTTGATCTTTCAAAGTAAGAGGAAAAGCCCCCTGCAAAATTCTAAAATCTTTTATTCTGGCAATAGCTCGTTCCACATGTATCCTTGCTTTGGCAATGTTCGATGTTTTCATAACGTTCTTTTTTGAAAATTTGCCTTTTTCACGCACAAATGGCGGTATTATCAATTTCGCACCTTTTGCAACAAGCAAATCACTAATGTTAAATCCTTTATCAGCCATCAAATTATCACCATATTCAAGTTTGTTCATCAAACCACATGTTTCTGTAATGTACCTATCAGAAGCTAAACCACCATAGCATTTTGAAATAAATGATACAGTTCCTGTAGGTGTAATGCATAAAAGTTTTTTCCAAGTATTGCGGGACTTATACATGGAGTACGTCTGACTTTGAGCTTTCGCTATACTAGGCTTTTCTAAAATGCCTTCTGTGCAATCAATTATACCCACAACATTGCTGTATTTTTTGAAGCACTTTGGGTAGTACTGCTGTACTTGCTCTTTGTCAACCCAGCAAATTAACCCACTTAGCTCCTTTCCAAGAAAAGCAATCCATGTTGTGCATATTTGAGATACTGTTGTCTGTGATACCCCAAATCTGAAAGCAAGATCTTTCTCAGTTAATCCCACTCTTAGGCGAACCAATGTCAAAAACATCTCATCACAGATTGGTAGCTCTTGTTTTTTTCCACTCTTGGAAAGCTTTGTATTAAACTGGTGCCTTTTTACTTTAAATGAAGTTTTCCCACGAAAATAATGTAAACTCCTTGCTTTCCCTTTTAATTTGTTTAACAGCCATTCAAAAACACTATAATTTTGAAGTCCAGTGTAAAATTTAAACATAATATCATCATCTTTTATATCATGAACAGAAATTCTTTTTTTTGCATTAAGTTCTTTACGTAATTCCACATTTTCCTTTCGTAAATTTTCAATCACTGTACATTGTTCACAGAGTTCATGGAAAAATCTCATGCTTTTCTTTCTGCTTGCTTGGCAATTTGCACATGACAAGAATGGCACTGTTCTGCTACATGGTACATTATCAGGCTGCTCATAATCATGGTCAGTCATCGGAGCAGGACTAAATGAAATATGAAAATCATCCTTTTCACTTCCTGAATGGCGATACAAATGACGTCTGCGTTTCTTGGGTGCTGAAATAGCAATGGGTGACAAATCATCTCGTAATCGCTTCTTTGGTGAAGGTCGTGTCTTTGGTGTTTCTACTTCATAACCCTTCATGTATAAAGTTGGTACAGGGCATATGTCAGACCTAAAGAAGAGACAGCAAAATATCATTATAAAAATCCTTCCTTTGGGTCAGACTACTCAATAACTTGGTATACCCCATATTTCACTGACAAAATAATTTAGGCACTGCAGAGTTATGTGAAATAAAGCATGTATATACTAACTTGTATCCAGCAGCAAAATGGTTTGAACAGACTTTTGTGGACAATGACCCCTTAAATTTTCCACCACGATTGATACTCTTTTCCCACTTTCTAGCTTCTTCCATGTTAGCTGGACTATGCCACCTTAATACACCCACATGATCCTTTACCACCAGACTAGAATACAAAATGATGTTTTTAAAAATGTTTTAAGGTTTAAAACTTTCAGCAAATAGGCATTGCGTGTGAGGTTGTGTCTAAAGCTTAAAACACATTTAAGAATGGCTGCAGAGAGTTGTTATAAATATCTCAAAAACATTGTCACGAGAGCAAAAAAGAGTATTAACTATTTTTATTCTATTTTCATCCTTAAACAATGAAAAACGATGCTTAACTAGTTTCCTTCGTTTGTTTATAATAATGTTTACTTGCTTTTAAACACGAAAACTTACCTCTCCTTTTTGCTACGGCAGTTGGAACAGTTATAAACAGCACAATAATCATTTCTACCCATTCTGCATTTACAAATCTCCACAAATAAAGTACATCAAACTTGACTTGCTACTAGCAAATCTACTAGCAAAAGGAATAATAATGGCTGGCTAAGATTATTTATCCCCACAGTGATCCCAGAATGCAATGCGCGAGAGAGATTCAAATTAACTCCAATATCGTCTATTGCATTGTACCATCATTGGAGGTAGAATCAGTTGAAAACACAGTGTGAAAAATATGTTGCAAAGCTATTAACCCAGGAGATTGGTAAAGCTATTTGTTGAGGAACCGAGAAGAGATATAATCTCAAAATCCAATGTAGGGTTTGCGGAAATAAGTGTTTAAGATCTCGTTGCTCTCAAAGCTGAAATGAGTGTCCCATGGGAAAAAATGAAAACAATGGCGCGGTATACACACACACATATATATATATAATAGTAAAATGCACAGTCAGTAATGGTTGTGTTGGATGTTCTATTATTTAAAAACCTTTGTCAAGAATAATATATATAACCAAAGTGTTAACCAAGAACCTTTACTTTCCAGGTGGTTGGAAACGTTCGACATTAAAACTGCATCAAATGCAAAACAACGTAAAACCGCAAGTGATTGGGCAGGTGATGATGTTATTGTTTAGAATACGCCGTTTACTTTTGAAGTGAAAGATCATAAGGATCACTTCGAAGTAAAATTAGCACCTTGGGGTTATATAAAATATCTAAATGGTCACATAATGGGAACGCTGAACTGTTTGCATGAGTAGGTTGATAATACAAATTTTGAAAACACGTAATATAAATATGTCTACCAATTTAGCAAGTGGCACTCGAATGTAAATATAAAAAGTTGGAATTAATCTTGATTACATATTTTTCAGGATTGATTTTGTTACCGAAGAAAAAACGTTTGGTAACTAAGTCCACATCAAGGTTGGAGGTGACCATGGTGGTGGATCATTCAAAATGGCTTATCAAATTGCTAATGTTCAGAAACCAAACAGCAAAGAAAAAACCGTTATATTCAGCATTTTTGAAGCTAAGGATTATGTAACAAATTTGAAAATAGGTTTAACTCCTTTCTCTGAAGACATTGATATCCTGCAAAGTATGCAGTGGCAGTAAGTTCAACAAATCTTTTTCTTAAAGCATAAAATGAAAATAATTAATAACTGAAAATATTTTACTTACGTAGAAACAGGAAGATACGCTTATTCTTGTATGGTGACTATGCATTTTTGCGTGCAATGTATGGAATAAGTGGAGCAAGTGGTATGTAAGCACGCTTAAAATTCATCCAAACAGTATCCTTTAACAATGTCATTTAATAATTTTGTTGCATCATTAGGACGGCATCCTTGTTTATTTTGTCATATCACAAAAAAGGACATGCGAAGTCCTCACGATAAGACTACATACCTCCACCATCCCTAAAAAGTTTAAAAGATGATTACGAATCATTTATTACTGATGGTGGTGACATAAAAAAGCAAAAGATTACAACAACGTCATCGATGAGCAAATTTTCAATATTCCACTTGATCAGGTAAATTCGTTGCTCATAATTATATTTGACCATATTTCCAGTGTATGCAAGTATCTCTACTTACTTTTTAGGTAGCATTACCTGTTTTACATATATCGCTGGGTATCTACCTGAAAATTTTCAAGTTTGATAACGAGGGTTAGCTATGGCTGTCAAATTTTCTTCTTTTGACCTGTGGTTGTGGTTTTTTGCCATAGGATTCACACGTATGTGATGTTCTTTCAACATGCTTTTTAATTTTAGTGCTCCATGCATGTGGCAGCACATTCTTCTTAAGCTATTAAACTCAGAATGAATGCTTTCACCACCCTGCTCACTGTAAACACCAAGTCCTAAATTCCATTTCAGGACAAAGCCTATGGTGTGGTCCTCTAAAAGGTGCGATTCATTTGGCCACTCCCTTCCGAAGAATTCCATAAAATCATGGATGTAAGTTCCTGAAATGTATATTTTGTATATTATATAATCTGTATATTATGTAGTCTGTATATTGATGTATATATATATATATATACTTACGAAACATTTCGATTTTTTCAGCATCAAAATTATCTGTTGTGTTTAACATGACATGACATAAACTGTATTTGTTAAGCTCGGTCCCCACTACGGCGATGAATCTTCATCGCTTTCATATTTCGCAGCGATGGTTTTTAATGCCATTGGATGAAAAGCGACAGGATTTTAAAATTCTTCGCCTAAAAAATGAAGCGATAGCAAAAGCGATGAATATCAAAACTTTTTGATATTTTATCGCTTTTTCTATCGCCTTATTTTCATTGTTTTTCAATCTCAAAGAAATACCGCCTATAAATTCAATGGAGATTAATAACCATTTTAAAATTTAAATGCAAAAGTATTGTTTTTGAGCACGTGGTACCTGAAGCTCAACATTTTGGTTTTGAGCAATAAAAACATTCTGTATACTTCAGAAGTAAGGATAACTGAAATAATAATGAAAAAAAATTAACGCAACGGTCGTAATTTGCTTTCATCTTTCGCTTTAATATTTCGATTTTCAAGATTTGGATGTATGCGCCACGTTTTTCACATTGTAAAAAAAAATCTTATGAACCCAAAATCTTTCGTTCGTCTTCGAATTTTTCTTAGTAGTAATATCATACAAAGAATCAATAAATTTTTTCTTCTTTCCGACAAGATGTATCACTTCAACATACGTATATAACCGTAAAAATTGTGCATAAAAATATTTTTATTTAAAAAAGCGACCGCAGGTGGGGATAAAAAGCGACCAAGGAAAGCGATGCAAATAATGCGAAGAACTTTCGAAAATTCGTCGTCGTTTAGGCGATGAACATTTATCGCCGTAGTGGGGACCAAGCTTTAAACAGCATTTTAAAATTTTGACATATTTTGATGTCCTCTTGATGCACAGCTGTATTGCACAGACCGAGTTGTACAACCAAAATGGGGACAGAATTGCACAATTTAATGACATTTGTGACCTATGAAAATATAAATGTACAAAATCATGTGATATCCTTATATGTTGATACTGCCATGTCTCAAAATATGAATTCTTTGTGATTATACCTTTAACATTTTATGGACATGGTTTCCAACAAAAGATCGAACATGATAAGCTTGCCTTTCAACGTTGTGACTTCAACATGTCATCCAACTTTCTGACACAAGGACCATCAGCCTGTTTTAAATCGCATGTCTATTGCAGCATAGCAATTACATTCTCCTGGAATTACACAAAAGTGATTTAAAATACGATATGCCCTGTGAAAGATTAGATTTAGTTGATATGAATTCCAAATCTTTTCTCCTTTTCTGTTTTAATCTAGGTTCATGGATTTTTCGAATTTCCTTTGTGTGCTCTGGGTTCTTTTAAATATTTGTTTTTCTGGCATTGTGAACCAGGTCAATCTTTTTTTCAAGATCTGCAAGCTAGTTCATTGAAACAATAATTTGGGATTGAATTGCAATATACCTTATCGGACAAAACTTAGTCGGACAAAAGTGACTAAATTTTCTGGAAGTGACTAAAATTTTGTCCGACTAATAATTTTGTCCGACTAAAATTTTGTCCGACTAATTATTATGTCCGACTAAATATTTGGTCCAAATAATTTTTTTCAGAATTCTTCTTCTTAACGGTTTTCATTCCAAACCATGTCTTCTATAAAGGAAAATTTACCGATCCTTCCAAACAGGCTAAACTAATCAAGAAAAAAACAAGAAAATCTGCCTCTCCGGAAATCCTGTTTGCGAAAGTTTTGAAAGCTGACAGATTGATTTCAAAAGGAAAGAAGGACGATCTTGAAAGTATGTTTGCTTATATTCCTCCTGTTGATGTTGCTTTTATAAGACCCTATTAAAGTGAAGAAAGATAACTTTGGTAACATTTTATGCAATTTATATTTTTAAACCATATATTCATAGATTGTGTTACATTTTTTATGGTAAAGGTTAGCTATTTTGTCAATTGTTTTTTGGTTGAGTCCTTTGTATGTCCTCATGGGACATATTATTATTTATGACCTAATTTTTGAGATTTTATTTAAACTGCAGAATTTTAATGCACTTTTAAGACTTTATCAGCATCTTATGTTCTTCTACAGTCGCCATTTTAAACTTACAATAAAAACAAACGACCTCTACTATTTATAAGATAGTCTAATAATGGTTTTAGGCCAAATCAACAACTTCGTATCAACCTGTACATAGAATAACCCGTATTTGCATGGCTTTTGCAGATAACACATAATAATTTTACGGGTGATAACGAATAAGGAGATAAAACAAGATAAGACTGCCCATTTGAAGGGTATTTAACGCTTTTTTTTCGGAGAAAGCTCACGAAGAAAGAACAAAATAACTCTGAAAAGCTTGAAAACAATCGAGGCTCATTTTTTCCAAAAATGGAGATAGAACAAAATAATTCCCAACTAACAATATGAATATGATGGAAAAGAAGGCAGGAATGAATCAGAATCGGATTCAGATGAGGAAATCAACGTGTTTATCCAAGAATCTTCAGATGAGAGTGACAGTGAAGTCATAAGGAATCCATGGGAAAAGAGAAATGCACCGGTAATAACAGAAACTTCCGATGAAAGTGATAGCGAGGTGGTTCAAAAGAAAAAGAAGACAGCCATAATAGAAGAAACGCCTGAAACCAATGCAAGAATCAAAATATATTTTTATACTGATCAGGAATATGACATTGAAATTGAAAAATAAAATTATACTATCAAGTAAATTAAGTATTGCATTTTTTTAATTGCCTTCCAAAATTAAGTAAGTTATGAAATTTTAGAAAAGGACCAAAATTTTAGTCGGACAAAATTATTGGTCGGACAAAAGTGACTAAAATATTTGGAGGTGACTAAAATTTTGTCCGACTAATATTTTCGTCCGACTAAAATTTTGTCCGACTAAGTTTTGTCCGATAAGGTACTTATCAAATTGCTGCTGATTTATTTGCTGATCATTTATTGCCAATTGACCAGCAATTTCTATATCAAGGAAGTGACATGTATTTTCCAGTAAATTGCAAACTTGCAAGACGTAGACTGGTCACCTGTCTTTAATGCGTTCTACCCAAATAATGCGTGTAGTAAATGACGCCTTTAACGCGGTTTCTCCAGTGAAAAAGAAAAGAATTAGGGGCAAGCCGACACGTTGAATATCTTGCATAATAAAGAGACATATGGATGAGTGCGACAAGCTATATTGTAAATCGTTGAAAACCAAATGTGAAGCTAATGTATCTGCCTATAAAAGTAAAAGATACCAGGTCAACAACATGCTAAAAAGAGCGAGGGGAGACTACCATGTGCATTGTTGATAATGTATAAAAAATAAATCTACCCTTCCAAAACAAATAAACAGCCACCATCTAAATCGATGACTATTGATGATATACTATGCTCTGATAACCACAAAATAGCCAACGGTTTCTGTTCATATTTCTCCTCAATCGTTCATTGTCTCAAGACGAAAGATATGCCCATGCGTAATTTTTTATGGAACTTCAAACCGAAAATCAATCGCAGAAACCGAAAATGTTTTAAATTTAGCGGTGTCCCAGTCTGGGAAGTCAATCGCTTGTTTAAATCTTTAAAACGAAAGAAAGCTACAGGATATGATAGACTTCCATCGTGCCTTTTAAAGGATAGTGCTGACGTTACCTGTATACCGTTAACTCACATCATAAATATGTCGTTAACATTGGGAATATTTCCAACCGAATGGAAAACAGCTTTGATAAACCCGGTCTTCAAGTCTGGTAGACATGACTTATTTGAAAACTACAGACCAATTTCCATCTTACCGATTGCTTCAAAAGTCCTTGAGATCATTGTCAGGACTACCTCACAGAGAACAATCTGTTATCTAAAAGGCAATTTGCTTTTCGCTCACGTCGCTCTACTGAACTAGAAACAACATTGTTCCTCGATTATGTCCACAAGAAAGACGATGCAGGTCAACTTGTAGGGGCCAATATTTATAGACCTATCAAAAGAATTCGACACAGTAAGTCACGCAACGTTATTGGATAAATTGGAAATGTACGGAGTATGTAACACCGAGCTGAAATGGTTCTATTTAATCGCAAGCAAATTGTCCCTTACCAGAATATTATTTCTTATCCAAATACAGTCGTTAGCGGTGTACCACAGGGTTCCATCTTAGGTCCACTATTACTCCTTATCCTTTTTAACGATATGCTAGACTGTTTGATAAATAGCGAGATCATGAAATATGCCGATGATACCGTTATATACGTTGGTGACAAAGATTTTCATGTCATTGAATCAAAACGTGATTGACATGAGCCAAATAGCAAAATGGTTTGATTATAAATTGAATTGTTCACAAACTTAAAGAAAGGCAAAACTGAGTCAATGCTGTTTGGTACCGCTCAGCGAATTGCTATAACATATGGGCAACTGAATGTGCACTATAAGCAAAGTAGTATAAATGTTACTACTACCTATCAATACCTAGGGATCGAGATTGACAGCTCCCTAAACCTGAACTCACACTTTGAGAAGCGTTATCGCAAATGCAGTGGACGGCTGAGGCTGTTAGGTAAACTGCGATGTCACCGCTTTATCAGTTGATGATCCAGCCGGTCCTGACCTACTGTGGAATCATATTTCTTAACTTAACCAAAGTGCATCTCCATCAGCTGAAATCACTTCATAACCGGGCTATCAAAGTAATCGGTGAAGAGCACAAATCGACGCCATTATTATCCATTGAGAGTTTAAACCAAATAAGGGGCTGCATGTTGGTGCATAAATGTCTGAATGGTGACATCTGTGAGAACTTTAATGATTATTTCTCGATAACTCAGCATCGAACTGTCACTCGAGACAATAATTTTGTACTGCGTCTCCCACGTGTGGGAACACGTACACGAACACGTACGTAAATCTTTTTCTTTACTGGCGATAAGATTTATAATGAACTGCCACTCAGTTTGAGGAAAGAAGAGTCTCCTGCTAAGTTCAAAACATTTTGGTGTTTCTTTTGTGGCAATTTGAGCTCAGCACTGGTGATAAACGGGTCACTGTAGTTTTAATTAAGCTTTTGTCGATATTCTTAGCTTGTTTGTTTCCTTTTTTTCTGACCTAATCACTCTTCGTGAGTCTCGTTCTTCCGTTGTATTTGACCCGTATCTCCTTTTTTACCCAGGATAGCCTCTTCAGTTCCTTAAGGTACTGTTATCACTGAGGGTCCTGCAAAAGAGGTGCTAGAGCTTCTAGAGCCCCCGTTTGGGCTACAGAAATTTTAATGACTCTTTTGCTGAGTGCTAATCAGAGAGGAGTGATTCACATTGTTATAAACGCTGACACGCGACCTACCGAACAGGACAGGAAGCGAGTACTCTACCACAAGGCTACCAGTCGGTTTTCGAGGGAAATATCCACGAACTCTACACATGTTGTGCATAGATACCTGCAAATATATTAGTAGATAAAGATACCGTAAATGACCGATTAAGCGCCCTAGGCGCTTATAATTTTTTTGAACTTTTACGGTGGGCGCTTATACGGACGGGGCGCTTAATTGAGTCCTGGGTGGTTAATAAAAAATCACTAAAACCACCAATACAGTTTATCTTTTCACTGAATACTGACAAAAGAACTGCTTATGTCCTACTCGAGCAACTTCAAAAAAAAACTCGATAAATACTCTCACTTGGAGATGAAAATAATTCATTCCCGCGTTATTGAGTTTCCTTCTTTATGATGAAATATAATGTTCAACTAAAAACGATGTTTTTCTCAATATTTTATGTTTCCGCCGAATAAGCGCCCAGTTTCAGTTTTGGACCTGGGCGCTTAATCGGAACCTGGGCGCTTATTACAAATTTTTCCTCTAAACCTGAGCGCTTAATCGGACAGGGCGCTTAATTGAGTCTTGGGCGCTTAATTGGTCATTTACGGTAGTATTAGATAGTACTGAGTAAACAAAATAGATTTCTATTTCGGAATCTTACATTCGGTATCCGAACGGTAGCTCGACGAACATTTCCCCCGAGGGCACAAATCCGACGGATATTCGTCGTCGGGTAAATGTCCGTTCAGGCTACTTATAGTTAGTATCCGAACAGTAGTCCGACACTTACCCGACGATAAATGACGATAAGTGTTCGTCGTGCTACTGTTTAGAACAGCGGGGAAGCGTCCGTCGGGCAAATTTGCGTCAGTATATTGTCCTAGAATCACTGCATTCTGCATCGTGCAATGCTCAGACAGCCTGTAAATCATTCGGATCACTGAATATACTTGCGTGGGAGCAGTAATTACTAAGAACGGTAAGTCAGTTGATATATTTGTATTACAATCATACATTAAATGAAATGTATCACATAATAATTGTTGATACTTCACATCTGAACAAGATCAATCTTGAATAATGTTGCCTCATTCTTACAAACAACAAATAGTGATTCTCGATCAAAAATGTGATCACAAAGTGTTATCTTAACAGTCCCAGAAATGTGATCAAGTAGATGTTGAGATGAGCCATTGAGATCTTGTCTTAAGACTAAAACCCTTTTGAAGGCAACAAAAAGAGGCTGTGCCACTTATGAGAATACTGATCTAGTTATAACGTTACTTGAGAAAACAGCAAGGAAGATATTTCTGTGGTTCTGCGACAACGAAATGAAGACAAACCCTGATAAATGCCACCTATTAATACGTGGCAAACACTCAGCTGTAGTTAATGTTGAAGGTATACAGATTGAAAATAGTCAAGAAGAAAAATTACATGGGATAACATTTGATGCAAATGTAACTTTTAACTAGCCGCCAAGGCGGCGTCGCTCGCCGCCCATGTTCAGCCTGCGTTGAGTTCACGAGAAATAAAATTAAAGAATTGGCAATGATAGGTGTACCCTTGTTGTAGAGCACGAAAAACTGATCAAAAAATGTATGGGATCGTCTTGTTACGACCAACCTTTGTAGAGATATCGTTGATAAAAATTTTGATGACGTCACAGACCCGTCCCCAAAAAATTTGACCCAAATTTTTTACTACCCCATCGCCTATATCGCGGACCCCAAAAAACGTTAGTTATCCCTATTGGTTACAGAGATAATTTTCCCTAAACGTCGCATTCGATTAGGGTCTCAATACAATGGTTTCACACTGACGTCGCACAAAATAAAATAAAATAATCTCTCCCTCAACTCAATCTACCATTTTGCATGACAGACAAACAAACAAACAGACAAACAAACAGAGAATCGGCTATTAATATATAGATTCTCACTGGGAAGGAATATGTAAGAAGGCTTCGCAAAAATTAAACGCAATTGCAAGAATGCTACCTGAGGTTACGAGTATCAATAAAAGACGAGCTATAGTCAATTGTTTCCTCATGATAGACTCGTCACTTTATAACCTTCGTTCAATTTGTGTATTCGAAATACAAAACGTAAGGACTACAAGCTACGGAAAACAAAGCTTAAAATACTTGGGGCGGAAGATCTGGGCGACAATACCTCTACAAATTAGAATATCAGCAATCCTGGATTCAGGAGATTGATAAAACATGGATCCCCCAAAAATGCCCTTGTCGACTATGCAAAACTTACATTCGAGATATAGGATTTGTTTGAGTGCTGTCACGTTTAATATCGTATAATATCCTTAGTTTTATCATTTCTAAATTTATCATTTATGACTCATTTAATTTATTTGTTTTATTTAATTTATTTATTGGCTTTCTGCGTAAGGAAAAAAGCCTTTACGATCGTCTTTGTTGTTTTTTTTTTTCATACTGTCCAAACCTATTCATATTTGTTTCTCCAATTTGATTGGTTCATACAAAAGCCGTCTTAATGTTCATTGGTGTATAAAGCGCCACTATTTTGCAAGGGTGATAGCGCTAGTTTATTGGATTGACTTTCCGCCATGTGATCATCCGGATTTTTTTCGACTTCACATTTTCACGCCGTTCGCATAATGGTAGAAGAAACCGAAGAAACCCACTTAGACTTCCATGTGTTGATTGATCAATATTGAACAAATTTAAAAGAACATTTAAGGGAGAAAGGGGAGAAATTTATAATTATCTTACAATGATTCTACTGCGTTCATTCTTTTCTAAAAACAAGTTCTCAATGTTTTATAAAAACAGTGTGTGAAAAGGAATGCTTTTATTTTTTGAAAAATTAAACCTTTCTAAATACACAAGATCGGTCGTTTCATGTGTGGGCTGTAGTGCTTTTTAAGCTCTGGATACGTACAGCTCAGCTCAGTTTCCTCTTCAGCACCAACAACATAAAAGAATGTCTTGTCTACCCTCTCTGCCTGTGCATCATTTTATGTTTGATGTAAGCTATTTTAGCTTATTTACTTGTATATAGTTCTTGACTGTATTATCAATGCCCTTAATTAGGAATGGGGACTTCGTATTTACGATAGCAAATAGGAAACTTATCTTGACTGTCTGTAAATTTACACTGCTTTCAGTTATGTTAGCTAATTTGGATAAAATATTTACATGATCCAAATCCTTGTTTACTTTTTTTTTGTTTGGGAAGTCTTTTTGTAATTAGGAAGATTGACCGTATAGATTGAAAGACTTACGTAATCACTGTGATATCTTACAGCATCTATTTAAATTTAATGTTCTTTTGTTCATTAAGTTTATTGGCAGTTAACGTAAGTTTCATATTGTGTCCAGCTATGCTTTAATGATTTCCTGGGGTTTATGCATAATTAAAAATGTAATGTTTTTGAAGTCTTTATAATCTTTTCATGAAATTTAGTTCAGGTAATGCTTTATTTGTAATGTTTGTAAATTAAAAAGATGGCAAAAAGTTATATGTTTATTGATTTTGTATGTGTTATATTTTTTGCATGATCAAAATTTAGGTTTTTCTTTCTGTGTTTGTGATTTAGGAATTCTGGTTAGGAAGATAGAATAGACAAATTGAATTCATATTTAAATTTATAATATTTAGGTTGAATTACATGCGTAGTCATTGTCTTATCTGAGGAAATCACTAAGTCCTTTATATCATTACGTACCAACAAGATAAAGAACATTATGGCATTCCATAATCAAAATTTTGCATAGTGACAACCATGTTTTTCCGGATTTTTGGGGAGTACATGATTAGAAGTTTATTAAACATATATCGTGGAAGTGATTCAACCTTTTTTAAATTTTAAGAATGTCTTAAAAGTAGTTTATACGGTCAAACTTTTGACTTGTCTAATGTCAATCTAATGGGGTCAATTGATTTACATTAGACAAGGTTCAAGTTTGACCGTATAAACTATCTCATTGTCTTTCAATTTTCATGCTTCAGCTGATTTTGCAGGAATCCTTATGCCTGCAAAGGCATCTTGTTATAAATTATTTTGAAATTGTTGACTTGAATTAGCCAACACCATGTTGAGTCAGTTTTTTTAAATTTTACTATTGTAAAACCTATTTCAATCTATGTCAACACGAAATAAAGAAACAATAATAATAATAACAACAATAATCAACGTGACACTCAACGGTCAGAAATTAGAGTTCCTTTTTTGTGCATTTCATATAAAAAAACAGCAGGTTTATAACCGAAACCGCAAGAATGTGTTTGGGCTCACTCATTAAAATCCATCCAATTTTATAAATATATTTTCGCAGACTCTAAAGCATAAACTAAACTCCATTTTGAAAGGAAAAAAGAAAGAACAATCGATGTACTTTCACCGCTAACGTAAAAATATCAAAGCAAAAAATCAACGGTGCGAATTTGATAAAAGGTGGACTTGGAAGCCCTGAATCTTTATCATAAATCGGACATTCCTTAAAACCACAAGGCTCTGTGCTCCAGGCATAACGTACACCAGTTATGATGTTGTTGTTTTCTTTCTTAATCCACAATTCAACGAAATCAAATCCAAATGCAAATACAGTCACAGAAACCCATGTACCATTGCAATCAAACTCAACCTAAATATTAAAAGCAATGAAAAACTCTTCCATGTGGAAAATTGATTTCATTGAGGACATTATAATGGTTGATCATTTTACCTGAAAACCAACAAAGTGAACGAACTTCAATACCTCCTCCAGTTAACGAAGAGGATTTATATATAACTTGAACTACCACGAACACACCATCAAGTTCATTCACACGCACTTCATCAACAATTGGACCAGTCCAATACGTATCTTGCGCCAAGAAGAAGAAGAATATCGTGGATGAATACCATGATATGGTGATTTATTACCTGGTAAATCTATTGCTACTGCCATGAATCTGTTTGTTTGAGTTGGATTTGGAACATAACCATAATCAGCTGTTTGTTTACATCTGATGGAAAGAAAATATGGTGTCAAATGCTCATCAGTTAATGATTCTGGAGCAAGCTGGAGATAAAAAAAGTCATATTCTTATCAGGAATATGTTAGATGAGGTTTACTATTGATAAGTTTTTACCTGAACAAATCCAAAAGGGAATTCCAGATTTGTATTTTTTGACTTGAGTCAAACAATTCTTTTCTCAAACCCTTTATAAAAGCTGGAAACGTGCAATTGCATGGATCGTTTAGATTCATAGCATTGTGTTCGCCTTGATACCATATTGTTCCATAATGGTAAAATTTAACAGCGGGTAAATCATTGCATTATACAATACTGAAAGATTATTTTTTGGATCATTTGCTGATGGTGGTCCGTTATGCCAAAACAAGCAGAGCATTTACATTTACAAAGAAATGTCGTCAAGGATTACAGCAATCAGTGAAATCTGAGAAGAGGAACAAATCATTCAGGTATGGGAACAAAATTATTGCATTATATCTGCAAACCTTTTGCTGTTATTGCATTGTGCAAGTGCTTCTGGTGAAGACCATGTCTCTACAAGTGTTCCAAAATACGCTGTAGAGATCAATCCAACGGGTACTTGAAGATCATCATATAGACGTCTACCAAACATCCAACAAACTACGGAAATGTATTGCATTGTTGGCCCACCTACAGAATCTAAATGTCAGATATATTTAAAAAACATATTGCTGAATAAATTCGGAAGGCGTTCAGCCGCTGTGAAAAGAAACAAAAATTTATCGGGAACATCTTAGATATTGCAAGCTATATGTTTCTAATTTGGTGTTACGCACAAATTTTAAGATATTAATGAGGATTTCACTTTCTGGAACCAATCTATTGTTTTATTGGAGTTGATAATGAAGTAGATATGAAAAGCTATTTCAACAAACGTACGTACGCTTTGATGCGACACTCCATTGCTGCAATATGTTATGCGTTGATAACTCAGGAACGATGAAATTTGAATAATACGGTCTTACAGTGAATAATCTCACATGCTTGTATTTTGGTTCCAGGTTGATTTCTTTTTCACTGGTGATAGCCTGAAGATGGAGTTAAGACATACATCATAGTAGATTTAAGACATATATCATAATAATCTCTTTACGAAAAATAACGGCATTTTTACAGACCATAGATGATGTAAACTGCATGTTACTTTGCCCACTACATATCCATACATCACCAAAATAAACATCAAACAACAAGGTCGAAAATCTTTTGAGCCCATTTCTACCATTTAGTGATATTTCATACGGCCCACCGGCTTTATAAGGTTTCAGTACAACCCTCCATATGCTCAATCCACGGGAATCTAAACACACACTGTTGTTTTGACTTCATATTTTGCTAAGTTGTTGACTTGTGCTATTGGTTATTATACGGTTGCCTTATTAACGATTGTAACGTTAGAGGAAATAGTGTTTAAAATCGTCGTGGTGCCGCGGCGAGTTTTGTTGTTTTAGGCCGACGCTCATATGAACCGTCGTCACAGTGTAATTTACAGTATCATTTATTTTCCAGACTTACTGTTAATCCTACAGATTAAAATTAGTATAACTCTTTCTTAAATTTGCCTATGTTATTTTATGTCAGATATGTCTTTTTAATGACAAAAGTTATTGATATACTCAATATTTCTTACCACAAGGAGCACGGCTGTTTCGCAAGCGAAACTTAGTTTACGCATGCGCGGCTTCGACGGTTTTCTGTTAACAGTTTTAAAGATGGCGGTAACCACGCGTGTTTTAACGTGCGCTCTAGGTACTAAGTTCTATTGCCATTTATGGCACGATCCTTGTTTCACTGGATGTATAATCTATCAGGGAAACTCACCACATATTTCATTTCTCTTATGAAGAGAATGATGGTAGCAGATGGTGGTGTTAGCGAAGCTATGTATTGCCTGTAAATGTTTCTGTTTGTATTGCCCCATGTAATTTGCGAGGTTTGGCTAATGCGATTTTTACGTATCCTCGAAGTTTTCCCATGAACTTGGCAGATGTTTTTGAGTCGTTAGATGGTTGATGAAAAACATTTCCAAAAGGTATAGTGCAAACATTTTTTTTTCAAGTTTGTGCAACATCTCAAACATTCATAATTTTCATGTACTGGATTTTCGAATGTGAGCCGTTAAAATTATATCTATACATCATATATTAACTCTGAAACTAATAAATATTATTCCAGCTTTAGAAAATAAATTAACCAATTATGTAATGATTAAAAAATTCTTAAATCACTCTTTCCTTTTTTCTGTTTACTATACAGACATATATTATTCGAGATTCGAGATTTGCTCACTTCCACAATTTTGTTGTTCCCGTTTCCTTTTCTTTACTTCAGGTTTCACGACTTGTGCTTCTGGACACGCTGATAATAAATGCTGGTTCATTGTATATTTCAATCTTTTTACTGGATCCTTCACGCCAATGTATCTGGTAAGTTAATGGGGAACAATTCTTATAATTTTGGCAATTTGTTTGTATTGAATAAAATCTAGAAATATGAATTTACCTAGCTTTCATCTGATTGAACTGATGGCGAAGACTCTCTCCACCTTGTTCCCCGTAAGCACCACATGCTGATTTCCATTTTCTGATAAATGGAACAAGATGATCTTCCATGATGTGGAGTTTGGGCTTATGCTCACATTAGGCCAGTTTAGCTGCATAAAGTTAAGATAAAAATGAACTGCAATTTCTAAAGGTAGGAAAGTATATATATTTGAAATTTTTTGATACGTGTGTTTGTGTACATAAAAAACATTTCTAACCAAGGGCATCAATGTCACTGGTAATTAATTCCCTTGAGCTATTGAATATGTTATGACAGCGTGAATATTTTTGAAATAATTCACTATACTTTTCGCACATGCCAAGTGCCTTCTGGTTGATGGAATGATCATTTGTTTCCTTTTTTATTGTGTTAATGATGGAATTGCATATGTGCAAAGTACTTTCTTTCTAAAAAAAACAATTTTCATTAAAATTTGTTATATATTTCCCCGTAGGGCGAAATATATGTTAAAACCGGCAGTTTCCTTCTTCATCTTCTCCGTTCACTTTTATAGCCGCGGTTCAGTATTGCATTTCCACCTAGCCGCCAAAGTAGATAAGAATAGAGGCTAGTCTACAGTGAAGTAAGTGCGCCATTTTTTTTCAGTCAGTGCAGATTGTCAGTAGAAGACTTTGCTTTTCCTGCCAGCTTTTAAAATGATTCAAAAGATACAAGGTTGTTAAATGATGGAAATAATCGTTTTAGTTCAGTGTTAAAGGTTTTGCAAAAACTTTTTAATGAACGTGTAAAATACAGAAAAAAAATTGTTTTGTTTTTGTTGATAACAATAATGATGCTATCTATGCTATGGATGATTGGTTGGTAGTTAAATGTTTAGAACAGCAAAACATTGAAGCTGTGATTTCAGTGCAAAGACGAAAATTCATTATCAATACAGGCTGAAGATTTATTTTTATTTTACATCCTGATTTGACAGGATATAATGTATATATACAGAATGAATGTATATATAGCCAAACTGAACTGACACAGCACGCACATGATGTACAGCCACCACAAGGGAAACCTTTTATACGTGGAGAACAAGTAGTTTAACCAATTATGTTAATTCAAAGAGTACATTACAAAAACAGCAAGTAAAAACGATGTCGTATACGCAATAAGATGTTCCAGAAAACAAATTACGTACAATATTTTTATACACAGTATATTCCGAGCATCGAAGCAAGCCAAGAAACGCCAACGACGACGCAGCCTTCAATAGTAAGCGGTCTGACTGGGAGAACTGTAGAAGGTCCAGGCGATAGTGCATAATTTGTAGGTGAAGGAAAGTGATAGGTAACCGACGTGGCCTAGCAAAGTCCGACCCTTGAACGCGACGAATACTGCGCATGGTATAATATAAACGATCCATGTGAAAAATAGAAGACGAAAAACCTTGAATGACAGCATGAAATTGAATGCCACACAAATAAACTTTGATAGTATTGAAAGCCAATCTTTGAGCCAAAGAGACAACGAAACGCATCAGGTTAGTTTCCACCAGAGGAAACACAGCCACATGAATACGAGAACAGAAATGATGATATGCACGAAAGCCCACCAAATAAGTAGCACGAGTCGAGGGAGCTAAAGACTGCGATTGAAAACGCACTACGTGGCGGTCAAGACGTTCCAAATCGATGACGGTACCAAAGTTGGTTCTTTGTCTGCAGCTGACATGAGGCAGTGAAATTTGGCAGCCTGTAAACGATAAAGAGCATCCGCAGCAGCATTAAAATGACCTGGAATGTGGGTCATCAGAATATTTAAATTCAAACGTGCTGCAAACAAAAAGAGAAAACGAACCAACTACATAATAGTAGCATCCCTGCAAGAACCAGATTGCCAAACGTGAACAATGTCAGCATTATCCGTATAAAACAAAATCTGCTTATTCCTCCACTGGTCACCCCACGTAACTACTGCAGCCACAATGGCAAACAGCTCCAAGATATTGATACGGAATTGCAAATAGGCAGGAGGCCAAGATAAACTAAACCAATGTGGGCCAAAGACGGCGCCAAAGCCCAGACCAGAATCATCTGTAAAAAGACGCAAGCTAATCGAGGTGACTGGCTCATCAGGTATAACGGACCGGCCATTCCAATCAGGCAGGAAGTCCAGCCACCATTGAATATCCGCCCTTGCCTCCTGGTTAAGAGAAATGTGATGCGACAAAGCAGAGACTGTAGTAGACAGATCTATTAACCGCCTAAGAAACATGCGACCTGGGCGAACTACTTTGCATGCAAACGATAGAGAACCAATGAGAGACAATAACTCTCTCTTTGTACATTTTTTCCTACCTAACCAAAATGATAGTTTAGCCTGGAGGTCACCATACTTGGCAGAAGGCAAACGCATCATCATAGCCTGTGAGTCTATTTCAATTCCTAAATAAGTGATAGTTTGAGAAGGACCAACAGTTTTTTCAGAAGCGAGAGGAACACCTAATTCTGAGCACAATGATTGCATAGACGCCAGATCACTAGCAACCGTGTCACTAGATTTACCACAAATGAAAAAATCGTCCAAGTAGTGTAAAATGAACTGGACACCACCGATAACAAAGAAAATCCAACACAATAAGTCAGCAAATGCATTGAAAATGAAAGGGGATGAACGGCTACCGAAAGGCAAACGAGTGTCCACAAAATATAAACCCTGCCAACAATAGCCGAGGAGACCCCACTGATCAGGACGCACAGGACAATTACGAAAGGCATGCTTAATGTCCAGTTTAGCCCAAACTGGAAACCAAGGTCACTGCATCATCGAAAGAAGAATAAAGTACTGAAAACCGTTCTCTGTCGATGCCTTCATTCACTGCATCGCCGCGAGGGGACGACAAATCAAGAATGATACGGAGAGAACCATCGTTCTTAGGAGCAGCACCAAGTGGTGAGCAATGAAAAGGCAGAAATGGAGGGGAAGAGAAAGGGCCAGAAGTGTGGCCTCTCTCAACCTCCTTGGCGATGGCTTTCCAAACATGCAAAGGATTTTGAAGAGCAGAAAGAAGATTACGAGGCCTAGTATTAGAAATAGAACCATGAAAACCTATGTCAAAACCAACATGAAAGCCGTTCACAACATAGGAAACCAAAGACTGATTAGGATGAGAAACTAACAATTCTGACAGGTGGCCAAAATTGATAGGTGAAATGACAGATGTAGGTAAGGGATGAAAACTACCGTTTAACTCTGCGGGTGCAGAGTGTTGCTGGATGGGAACCATTATTATTATTATTATTATTATTATTATTATTATTATTAATTCTTTATTTTCAGTTGACATAATTCGATATATATATACAAATATCCATATAAAGAATGATATAGCTATGGTAAAAATATGCTAATTCAAGTCAACTCGGGTTAAAATAGAAAAATAATCAAAGTAAAAAATAAACGTAACGTATAAAAAAGTGTACCTGACCGTTCATTCGTTTTTGTGCATTTTTCACGTCATGTAACTTGCTGGGCAGTTCAGAAGCACATGAACGGTCAGTTACAGTTATGTGTAGTTCAGTTTCAAAGGGGGAAAAGGGCGCAGTTCAAATGTAACCGAGATTTTTTACATAGTTTTTGCATAGACGGCAAGGACAGTTATTAGGTTTCCACTTTTTGATATTGATTTTAAAGGACGAAAGAGTTTCGACTTCTTTTATTTCAGACGGTAAAGTATTCCATAGTTTTGCGCCAATATATCTCAAACTCTCCATTCCAAAATTTGTGGTCCTTACTTTAGGGGTCAAAAAATCATCATTTGTTCTAAGGCTGTAAGTACACTCAAGTTTTCTTACAAAGATTTCGTTTAAAAGTGCTGGTGATAAGTTATTTTTGACTTTATAAAATTCTATCATGAGAAGCCGCAGGTTCCTAACATGCACAGAGACAGAGCCGTCGTTTTCTCGCAATTCTTCAAGGGATGAATGTTTATCATTATATATCATCCGAAGGCAACGTTCTTGCAGACGATTAATTCTGTTATTAAAACTTCTGTTATGACACATCCATACTAAAGGACAGTAATTAAACAAGGACCCGAAGAAAGCATTTACGAGTGTTTTCCTTTTATCAACACGCATTTCAGGTAGCGCGATTGCACATGATCTCTAGGTGAGTGTTGAATGTCAAGTTAGAATCGAATGTAATTCCAAGTATCTTTTCAGTCTGACTATTTTCAACATTCACGTCACCTATCCTAATAGTGGATGTTCCCTTATTACTCAATAATAAATGACATTTACTGGGATTAGCTTTCATTTCATTGTCAGTAAACTATTGGAAGAGTTCTTTCACTGATTTTTCCAACGAAGATATTACCTCATCATTGTTTTTCTCAACCACGAATGGCGTTCAGTCGTCTGCATAACTTGCAAAATCAACGCCAGTAATCACCATAAACATATCACAAATAAAAATATTAAATAACATCGGTCCTAGGATAGATCCTTGCGGAACCCCAAACATAATTTCCAGCCATGAGCTGAAAGTTTGGTTAACTCTAGTACGTTGTTTTCTGTTTGACAAATAGTCGTGAATCAGACGAATCGCTGGTAGACTAAATCCATATTTCGCAATTAAGAGCTCGTGTGAGAGACAATCAAACGCTTTCGATAAATCAGTAAGGAATGCGCCGATTTTTTTTCCTTTATCAACGGCTTGTTTCCATTTTTCAAGCATGAACACAAGGCAATGCTGAGAACTATATCCTTTTCTGAAGCCACATTGGAAGTTCGAAAATTTATCTCCAAAATAGCCGGTAATTTGTCGGAAGAGGCATTTTTCAACCAACTTTGATATCTTTGGTAGAATGCTTAATGGTCTATAATTTTCCTTTTCAATTTTGGATCCTTTTTTATGAGCTGGAATGAGATCTGCATTTTTTAAGTCAGATGGAAATATGGATTTATCAATCGATTCATTAACTGGAGCCGACGTTGTAACAGGTGGATTGTGAAACAAATATAAATGTTGAGCGAGCTCATCTTTGGAGCCAGTGTCCACAATGCTCAGAGAGTGGCATATTAGCCGAAGTGCTTGGATGGATAATATGGCTTTCTCTTTATTACTAACATCCTCGGGATCTTCGCGACGCTTTCGTTTACGTACAGTGTTCACGACAAGTACCGCGACCAACAGCAACAGAATCAATCTCATACTTGTGGAACAGCCAAGCAAACAAAATACACCACAAAAAAACCACTATATAACGCAATACCAAATCTGTAATCTTTGTTGAGTCGCAAAAAGTATATAACAGGAGTTAAAAACTTCCAAATAAATAATCTTCTTTGAAAGAAAACTTCAATAAACAACGCTTCAGCGAAAAAACGTGTTCACAACACTAGAGAAGTTTAGAAAGAGCCATGCTGCAAGTCGAGCCCGTATAAAAGCCCGCCTGCAAAGAGACCAAAGTAGATATGCGCGCTGATTCCATCCCCGGTGTTTAGTTGGTGCAGATCGCATTTGATTGAAATCCGTAATGGCAGCGCAATAGCGCGAGGCTAACTGTTCGTCCGCCAGTTAACAAGCGTTAAGTAAACTTAACGGGCATTAAAAAAATTGTAAATTGATTTTGATGTCTCATGTCAATTTCAGGTTTAGATTTACTTGCCAATTCAAGATCTAACATGTGGCATTCTTTTTCCAACATATTAAACATCTTTAGGTAAATACCCAAAGACAAGTGCAGTCCAGGCACTGCAACCTAAAATAAAACTTTATTCTTAATTTTATCTGCATTAAACCATCATTAAAAGATTTTGCACAGCTTGATAATAGCACTTACTTGATCAAGTGGCACATCGAAAAAATGTTTGTCAATCACATTGAAGTAGTTTCTTGGCATTTCGTACGTTTCCCCCCAGCATTCTTGAAATCCTCATAATGTGTCTTTAAATTTTCCAGGGTCCGTGATGTTGATGCTCCTCTGATAAATGTTGGAAATTGCATTTGATCGTGTGTCACTAGACCCCATAAGCAAGGATAACGTCCTGAAATTGCCATATATATTAAAATATATAGTTAAATTCTATTGCATTGAATTAAATTTTAGGGCCGTCACTTACCATTAGCACCAGAAATCCCATACATGGTGCAAAGAAATGCGTAATCTCCGTATATAAAGAGGCCTAGCTGTTTGTTTTCGAATCTAGTTTTCTGCAGCATTGTTACTTGCGGTTGGAATCGCTTCAAGCATGTTCGTAGATTGCTGCTGCTATCCTTCGCTTCAAAAACCGGATATATGATGGTGTTGTCTGGTCTATTGGGTTTGTTGACATTGACAACTCGGTAACCCATCTCAAAACTGCTCCCTCCATGGTCTCCTCCCATTTTGATATGGATTTCATTTTCACAAATGAAAGGATGTTGAACAAGCAAATTGCGTTCTTGCAATTGCCGTACTCGTTACAAACAATGTCAAATCAGATTGTAAATGTATGCCCATGGAACAAGAACGACTTCAATTGCTGCTCCGTTTACTTTTGTCAAGGGTGCCAGTTCAGCATTTAAACCCGGTACTATCCAGTCAATTGCAGTTTTCCTTGTGTCCTTTTCTGAGGATAATTTTACATTGAAAGTTTTTAGCCATCTTGAAATATTTCGTAATTGATTCCAAGGAATATTCAAAGTTGATTTCATGGCTGCGACATGTTGTGGTGGAATGACTGCTTGTACTTGCAGTTGTTTTACTATGCTGGAACGTTCACATTCATCAAGGCTTTGAACTACTGCAACTGTTTTTGTGGAAATAGTATCATTAGATGGGCCAGCAATCATGGATATCAGCTCTTTTTTTTGTTTTAGTCCTGACCTACACACTTCTTTTACTAGATACGTGAAAATGTTTTGTTGGTATACGAATAGGTGTTATTGTGAGTGGTTAAAAATATTAAAAATTTTATTGATGATAAAGTTATGTAAATTTCAAACGCATGCATACACACAGTTTCATCCACAAAACATTGTTGTTTTTATTTTGACTGACCTATTTAGACTAAGCATTATTAAGGTGTGTTTACCTTAGAGCCTTTGGTAGGTAGCTGTTAGGTAACCTTGACTTTTGCATCTGTATGCCAATGACATGAGTAACACACTCCATGATTTCTTGAGGTAGATCTTCAGAGGAATCAATGTTCAGTATATCACTTGTGGTAATAACTGTCTTTTTTCTGCGAAAGTGACCTTTAAAACCAGTAACCATGAAATGGGTTTCACATAAAGTGCAAAAGATTTTTTGCATTAAAAGGGCATTTAGAACAACTTGACCTGATTGAATTGAATTTTCACTCGGAAGAAACACATTTTTGGCAAATAGGGAAATTGCTCTCCTTTTGTAAGTGTGTTGTGAGGCATATTCCGCAGAAGGTGTGAGTGCAAGTCACTATGTACAAGGGTTTCCTCACTAAGTCTTCACAAATTCCACAGAAATAAGGCCTGATATGAACATTTTGTACGATTGAAAAAACTTTCAGGCTGAAAGTAATATCTTGTTGAGGGGACATAGCATGTAATTTGTCTAGAAGAAATGACCAGCTACCCTGTGCAGAAGCAGGTGATTTGACTGGGCGCCCTTTATTCTTTTTTTTGCTGGGGTGACCTCCTTTAGCGTTTGACTTAAATAACATGCCAGTGCTGCAGTTTCCAATGCAGTGTTCTTTCCAAGTTAAAGGGACCAATGTGTGAATGGAACCACGCTTTAGCAGGTTGTTCAGCTTTGCATAGCAGTTATTGCAAAAGAATTTTGGATGTATTCCATCTTGATCGGTGTTGAAATCTGCTTTGAATGCAGTACTCAGGTCATTTATGTGTTTTTCTATTAAATATTTAACTCTGTAAGATATGATAATGCCACAAATTCTACAGAGTTTTTCCAGGCAATCATCGTGAGACAGTTTGTCGGCCATATTTATTTACAAAAATCTTCTACTTTAAGGTCTTCTAACTTTCTGTATAAAAATGTTTGCAGTGAGGGTGGGGGTAGCCAAGCTTTCGAAACAGTCGTGTGAGAAATAGCAAGCTAATTAGAGTCTTCGAAATATTGTTTTGTACGTAACTTCCATTTAACGGATTACAGTGTGTTGTATACTTTTGGTCTGATGTATTGTGTGTTGGGTAGAAGGTAATTTCTCTTTCTGTTCAAATTACAGTAGTGATCCCTTTCTAGCCGTTGTTATTTTATGAATATGTTTCAGTTCTTCATAGAAAAAAGAAACACAGGTGCAGCTTTGACCACACACAACAATATAGCTTTTTCACAGCTTTGTCGCAACAAAGTATTGTACACATACCTAATTAATACATGTGTTTATGCACCTTAATAACTTGTACAGCTTTGCACTAACTTAACTTACAGTTTACTACACCAAATAGCTTCAACAGCTTTGTTGTACACCAAAGTACTGCTATATATACTTTTTAGTTGGCAATTTATCATGTGCTGTGTTGTGAGGCTTGCTTATGTCAACTAAATTGAAAAAACTTGCTCAAAATTCTTTTAACCAATCCCATGCAAAATTTGCAGCAGAAACTAGTAACGGATACTACTGTATTTTGAACAGAAAGAGAAATTACCTTCTACCCAACACACAATACATCAGACCAAAAGTATACAACACACTGTAATCCGTTGAATGGAAGTTACGTACAAAACAATATTTCGAAGACTCTAGTTAGCTTGCTATTTCTCACACGACTGTTTCGAAAGCTTGGCTACCCCCACCCCCACCCCCACTGCAAAAATTTTCATACAGAAAGTTAGAAGACCTTAAAGTAGAAGATTTTTGTAAATAAATATGGCCGACAAACTGTCTCACGATGATTGCCTGGAAAAACTCTGTAGAATTTGTGGCATTATCATATCTTACAGAGTTAAATATTTAATAGAAAAACACATAAATGACCTGAGTACTGCATTCAAAGCAGATTTCAACACCGATCAAGATGGAATACATCCAAAATTCTTTTGCAATAACTGCTATGCAAAGCTGAACAACCTGCTAAAGCGTGGTTCCATTCACACATTGGTCCCTTTAACTTGGAAAGAACACTGCATTGGAAACTGCAGCACTGGCATGTTATTTAAGTCAAACGCTAAAGGAGGTCACCCCAGCAAAAAAAAGAATAAAGGGCGCCCAGTCAAATCACCTGCTTCTGCACAGGGTAGCTGGTCATTTCTTCTAGACAAATTACATGCTATGTCCCCTCAACAAGATATTACTTTCAGCCTGAAAGTTTTTTCAATCGTACAAAATGTTCATATCAGGCCTTATATCTGTGGAATTTGTGAAGACTTAGTGAGGAAACCCTTGTACATAGTGACTTGCACTCACACCTTCTGCGGAATATGCCTCACAACACACTTACAAAAGGAGAGCAATTGCCCTATTTGCCAAAAATGTGTTTTTTCCGAGTGAAAATTCAATTCAATCAGGTCAAGTTGTTTTAAATGCCCTTTTAATGCAAAAATCTTTTGCACTTTATGTGAAACCCATTTCATGGTTACTGGTTTTAAAGGTCACTTTCGCAGAAAAAAGACAGTTATTACCACAAGTGATATACTGAACATCGATTCCTCTGAAGATCTACCTCAAGAAATCATGGAGTGTGTTACTCATGTCATTGGCATACAGATGCAAAAGTCAAGGTTACCTAACAGCTACCTACCAAAGGCTCTAAGGTAAACACACCTTAATAATGCTTAGTCTAAATAGGTCAGTCAAAATAAAAACAACAATGTTTTGTGGATGAAACTGTGTGTATGCATGCGTTTGAAATTTACATAACTTTATCATCAATAAAATTTTTAATATTTTTAACCACTCACAATAACACCTATTCGTATACCAACAAAACATTCTCACGTATCTAGTAAAAGAAGTGTGCAGGTCAGAACTAAAACAACAAAAGAGCTGATATCCATGATTGCTGGCCCATCTAATGATGCTATTTCCACACAAACAGTTGCAGTAGTTCAAAGCCTTGATAAATGTGAACGTTCCAGCATAGTAAAACAACTGCAAGTACAAGCAGTCATTCCACTGCAACAAGGACAAGGACACAAGGAAAACTGCAATTGACTGGGTGGAACCGGGTTTAAATGCTGAACTGGCACCCTTGACAAAAGTAACGGAGCAGAAATTGAAGTCGTCTTTGTTCCATGGGCATACATTTACAATCTGATTGGACATTGTTTGTAACGAGTACGGCAATTGCAAGAACGCAATTTGCTTGTTCAACATCCTTTCATTTGTGAAAATGAAATCCATGTCAAAATGGGAGGAGACCATGGAGGGAGCAGTTTCAAGATGGGTTACTAAATTGTCAATGTCAACAAACCCGATAGACCAGACAACACCATCATATATTCGATTTTTGAAGCGAAGGATAGCAGCAGCAATCTACGAACATGCTTGAAGCGATTCCAGCCGCAAGTAACAATGCTGCAGAAAACTAGATTCGAAAACAAACAGCTGTGATTGACAAACATTTTTTCAATGTGCCACTTGATGAAGTAAGTGCTATTATCAAGCTGTGCAAAATCTTTTAATGATGGTTTAATGCAGAGAAAGTTAAGAATAAAGTTTTATTTTAGGTTGCAGTGCCTGGACTGCACTTGTCTTTGGGTATTTACCTAAAGATGTTTTTCGAAGCTTCGAGATGGAAACAGGAACAAAACGTGTTGCAAGGTGTTTCTAAGAATTTATCTTTTATTTTACTTGGAGCTCCAAGAATAGGAACAAAATAAGGCTGAAAACTACTCAAAAAAATAAAAAAAAAACAGCCCGTTTTTACTTGTTCTTCTTCGTGTATTTCATTAAACTGTGACATAACTAAAGACATATGAGACATCTTTAATAAGCAAGCATTCACATCAACCTTTTATCCATTGATGACTTAAGTAATCTAGAAATTTCTGTTTCTTAACATGTGGCAATTTGATGAAATCTTGCTTAAGAACTGGTTACTTCGGTTCTGCGAATACATATACATTTATTATGGCAAGGAATTTGGACGATTGCATTTTTAAGTAATTTTTGTGCTGAAACACACGTAGTGTAAGGTGTTTGGTCAATGTACAGGTTGATGGTTATATACTCTATGATTACAGGGCAAGTAACAAAAGAAACGAAATTAATGTTGTCATGCTTCAAGGCACCGACCGACAAAAATCCAAATGTTTGTGTTCACGTTGCATTTATGACGTCATACCGACAGTGTTTCGAATTTGTCGAGTAATGCTCGTGGTGTATTCCCGTGCAGACTAAAGATTGTCATCATCGAACAAACCGTATCACGAAACTCGTGCCATGACTGACAGAAACTCTAAAGAAAGATAAGATGAGACAAAATTGTAAGATGTGATTTTCATGCAATATGTTTGGTTGAAGGTCTCTTATTTTGAAAGAATGAGATACAATACGAATGAAATGAGGAAATTGTATTCAGAATTCTGTAATAGAAACTAATGTCCCATTAGAAAATAATTGCGTACCGCGGTTTTAATATATACCTATCGGAGATAATTACGCCGGGAAAAGTTTACGTCGGGGAAAATCTTTCGTCGGGGAAAAATTTCATCATTTTGCAAAATTTTACAAATACTTTGTTATAAATTTCCCTTTTTTCAAAATTATCGCCGGGGAAAATTTTCGTCACGAAATAAAAATTTCGTCACTTTTCCCCTACGAAATTATCCCCGATAAGGTATGTAGAAAATAACATTGATTTAGAAATTAATGATTAGAAGAGCCGCATGGCATGGCGCCAAACGCAAAAGTACTTGCCACAAGAATACTTTCGAAATTTTACTTAAAGTTCTTAAAAGTTCTGTAAACGTTATTTCTTGAGATATCTTACAGGTGGAAAACAGGCATAAACGATATTATAATGCAACACTGCAACACTTATTGATAATATCTTAACCAACTGTTTTTATGAACATCCTCTTACCACAGGCATAATAAAATCAGATATCTCAGACCATTTTCCAATATTTGTTTCTCTTAATAAACATACTCGATCGAAAGAAAAACTCATAATCAGAAAACGTATTTTTAATGCATCTTCGAAAATCCAATTCAAGGCTAACTTGCAGAAAATGGACTGGAACTTTCTTGAGCAATCTCATAATAGTGATGAAACATATGAAAGCTTTTTAAAGATATTTACTGAACTTTATAATAAGTATTTTCCCCTTAAAGAGATTTCTTATAAACAGAAGGATTTAAAATCGCCCTGGATTACGAATGGTATAAAAAAATCTTCTAAGACAAAGCAAAAATTATATGTAAAATATCTTAAAAGTAAAACAGTATCTTCAGAAAGTGAATACAAATCCTATAAAAATCTCTTTGAAAAAATTAAAAAGAAAGCAAAAAGTATCTATTATAGAACAAAAATTGAAAAATACAAATATGACTCCAAAATGACTTGGCAAATAATGAAAGAAATAACCGGAAAATGTAAAACTACTCCAAAAGCACTACCAAAAATGCTCAAAACTGACAGAGGAATGTTGTATGACGAAACGTCAAAAGCTGAAGAATTTAATACTTTCTATGCCAATATAGGTTCAATTTTAGCAGAGAAAATTCCAAAAACAAACACTAATTTCGAAGAATACCTGAACAAGAACGACTTAATAATTAACGATGAAGAAATTACATTTCACGAGTTTGAAGTCGCATTTAATAACTTAAGTAGAAATAAAGCAGCTGGAATTGATGATATACCAAGTAATGTAGTCCTAGACGTTTACGATGAAATCAAAATACCCTTGTATAAGATATTTAAAAAATGTTTTAACGAAGGAATTTTTCCAGATCAACTTAAAGTTGCAAAAGTCACACCAGTATTTAAAGCAGGTGACCCCTCAATTATGGGTAATTATAGACCAATATCTGTACTTCCAGTGTTTTCAAAGATTCTAGAAAGAATATTATATAATCGAATCTATAATCACTTGATTTCAAAGAAATTAATTTTCCCCAAACAATTTGGATTTCAAAAAAACGTATCCACAGAACATGCGATTCTTCAGCTAGTCAACGACATCACTGAATCTTTCAATGATGGTAAATTTACGCTCGGGATATTTATTGATTTATCAAAAGCATTCGACACTGTTGATCACAAGATTTTACTTCGAAAACTCAAGCACTATGGCATTAGGAGTAACACATACAATATTCTTGAAAATTATTTAACTAACCGAAGGCAACATGTGAGTTTTGGAAGCAAAGGTCTTTCCAGACCACTGAATATAACGTGCGGGGTACCACAAGGCTCAATACTAGGTCCTCTACTTTTTTTAATCTATGTGAACGATTTTGTGAACTGTTCATCAAAATTTAAACCAGTAATGTTTGCAGATGATACAAACTTATTTCTATCAAACCATGACATAAAAAAACTCTTCAGTGACATGAATGAAGAATTACAAAAAGTGACCATATGGTTTCAGGCAAACAAACTGTCGTTAAATGTTAAGAAAACTAAATTTTCACTATTCCATTCATATAGAAGAAAATCTCTTATTCCAAATGAACTTCCCAAACTATCAATAGGTGATACTGAATTAAAAAGAGACACGGTCACAAAATTTCTTGGTGTGTTAATTAATGAAAATTTAAATTGGTCAGACCACATTCAATATATCAACTCTAAAGTATCAAAGGGGATTGGAGTATTATATAAAGCAAAACATATTTTGAACAAACATCTACTAAAACAACTTTACTATGCTTTTGTACATAGTTATTTGAACTATGCCAACATAATATGGGCTAGTACACAAAAAAGTAAGTTAATTTCTCTTGCTCGTCGTCAGAAACATGCCATAAGAGTTATAAACAACAAAGATCGCAATGCGCATACTAAACCTCTCTTTGAAGAGAGTGCCATATTAACGCTTTATGAGATAAATATTTTTCAAACCCTAACATTTATGTTTAAGTGTAAAATGAAAATCTCTCCACCTGTCTTCTATGACCTCTATACACCTAAAGCCAAGAACAAATACACAACTCGAATGAACAAAATGCTAGTCAAACCAATTTGTAAAAATAAACTTAGTCAATTCTGCATCAGCTATCGTGGACCACACTTGTGGAATCTTTTTGTTACTCCTTCATGTTCTCTATCAGACAGTGAATCCTTGCCTATCTTCAAAAATCTATTAAAAAGAGATGTAAAGAAATTTGTAAACCTGTTACAGCACTTCTAATTATAACTCAACCCTTGTTTCATTTTCCTACCTTTGCATCTCATCTTGTTTATTAGATCACACTATATCTTATAAAATCCGAACATTACAAATTCTTGTCCAAACGTCTAAGACAATGAAACATTGGCTGTAGCTACTAAATCGGTTCTCGACGATAAGATCATTATGATCTTCTACGAGTTTCCCGTGTTATTTGGAAACAACTGGTTATAGTTTATAGTTATTCTAGTCGATTGTACTTTTACTCACGATTTATGATTTCGCATAAACTGCACCTTATATAATGTAGCGTTGTTATATAAACTAGGTGAACCATGTATGTTTCTTATAACAAAAAATAAAGTATCATATCATATCATATCATAATGTTTAAAATTACTAACTCGTGTAAATAGGGTCTAATCGTAACACACCAGCAATTTAATTTATTAGATAGAAGACAAAAGAATTATACATGCATGAGCTGTTTATAACGTACGTTTTTTTGTAAGAGCTTATGTTCGAAAAAAAAAATGTATGTTTTGAATTATAATTTCTTGAAACCGAAAATGAATTCGAAGAGATAACTTCCTTTTTTTTAACTCTATTTTTGAAAACTTTGATATTCAAAGACAGAACAGATAGCTAACAAACGTAGAAAGTAACAAGAACTCATGTAGCCAGGAGACCCAGCTACATTCTCTCAAACAACATATATCAAATTTCAAGTATCAAAGTATTTTCAGTTAGCATAAGTAACTATAAGTCTCATTTTTATATGAACCTATTTGATTAATATTCATTCCTCCATGAGTTGAGTTAGAAAATATCATAGAAAACGTATTTTTAAATGTTTGCAAAAATTCGCAGACTGCGTTCCTTCGCAAGAATTTATATGGCGTTATAAGTACAGTCTCGCAGACTCTAAATCGTAGACTAACTGCCATTTCGGTCGGAGGAGGAGTAGTAGTAGCATGGATCGCGGCGACGGGGGGGCCGGGGGGGCCTTGGCCCCCCCACCTTTTTGCTAAGTAAATATTTTATAAATAGGAGAAAAAAGATATTTTCTTTATAACAAAAAAAAATAAAACGCAAAAGAGCATATAAAGACAACGTTTCTCTAAAGTCGTTTTCAGTTGCAGGTAGATAATTGATTCCATTGCATTGATGTCAAACGTTAGTAATGTTGAACAATTGTCATTTTGCTTACGGTCTGTTGATCATGATCTGGACGTGTCAGAAAATTTCATAGGATTTTACGAACTTGAAAATATCAAAAGTGAGAGTATCGTACATGCAATCAAGGACATTCTGTTAAGGTGTCACTTAAGTTTAGACGATTGCCGTGGTCAAACGTATGACGGAGCGAGCAATATGATGGGGAAGCGGTCAGGAGTTTGATACAAGATCAAGGATTGGGGGCTGTAACAACCAAATGAAATTGTTTCATTTTTTTTTGGTCTGAATTTAAGCCAACGTCTGTATGCAATCACGGACAACCTCTCCAAAACATTACAGCATGAAAAGATGTCTGCCCTTAGAGGAAAAGAGCTCGCTGATCTAACAGTTCAAACATTGGAGAACATGAGAAACGAGCGCGATTTCAGCATGCTTTACGAGAAGATCAAATTTTCAGCTAGCAAAATTGAGGCAATTTCCTTCTCAACACTTCCAAGAAAGCGAAGAAAACCCAACTATTCGATACTAAGTTATGTCGCAGGAAACCCAAAAGCAACAGCAGCAGCGTATTATCCAGATAATCCGTATGAAGATTACAAACTAATCTACTACGAAGCACTTGATTCAATTATCAACGCCATTAAAGATAGATTTGACCAACCAACCTTTAAACTGTTTTCTCAAGTGGAGCAGTTGTTTTTGAAAGCAGCGAGCAAACAGTGTGTCGATGATGAATTGGAAGTATTGCAGATGCATTGTGAAGGTGACTATGACGCCGATTCATTAACTGCAGAGCTTCTGATATTTCCAACAATCTTTGAAAGTGAGCCCATCAACTTGGAAGAAGTAATCATGGTGCTAAAGTCGTTGTCACGAGAAAAACGCATGATGTTCACGTATTGCGTTACCATCGTAAGAATTATCCTGACTGCCGGTGCTACATCAGCAACACCTGAAAGGTCCTTTTCAACGTTGAGAAGGATTAAAACGTGGCTTCGATCAAGAATGACACAGAAACGTCTCAATTCCTTATCTATTCTTTATGAAAACAAGACCATTCTTGATGAAATAGCACTAATTGAGGTAGCAAATGAATTTGTCGCTCTTCATCCAGATCGAAAGAACACTTTTGGTAGTTTTACGGCAAAAGATCTTTAGATTCAGTGATCTTTTTATTTAGTTCATAATCTTATGTTTATAAGGTTTTGTTATTTATTAGTTACTTTCATCTTAACAACATTTCTTTTTTGTTTCTCTGTTGAAGCAGGGATTTAAAAAAATACGTTTAAAAGAAAAACAGTGGCTGTTTTAGGGCCTTTAGAGGGCTTTGAGACGAAAATTTTTCTTCGTCACCCAACCATGGTGGGCGACATTACAGAAGAATTTTCTTGGCCCCCCCAGATGAAAACCGGCGGCGCGATCCCTGAGTAGTAGTCCAAGGGTGTTTTAATACGGTATTCGCTTTCGCTGCTACCGTAATAATTAAGCCGAAAAATGAAGTATGAAAAAGACATATATTGAAACCATCATCAGTTTCTAATGCGACATTATTTCCTATTACGACTCTCGAATTATTGAACGTGGTTGGATAAAATGTAATAAGGTCTGGGCAGAATTAAAAGTTGTAAAAGCTTCTCTGACAATCCTTAAGATATGTGGATCTTCTCATAAATAGAAATTGTTTAATTATGTTTCACTTGTATGAAAAAATTACGTAAGAAAACTGTGTCTGTCATTTCAAAAATGTATTACCTTCATAGTCAACTTCTCCGTCACCATTGGTGTCAGCCTCCTCCATCATTTCTGTGACTTAAATACAAAAAAAAAAAATTAAAAAGAAATACCTCACAACAGCGTTTGTGAAAAGTTCTCTTTCGAACGTTTTATGTTCTTCTGAACAGCTTAACAAACTACTGACTTTATTTCAACTCACTTTCATTGCTCGTAATCACTACTCCCATCTTTCCCAATACTTCCTTCAACTCATCGGATGATATTTTTCCCGACTCATCCAAATCAAAGGCAATAAACATTTTTCTCATTTCTTCAGCTTCATCTCGGCGATTGCGTTTTGTTGTCATTAATTTCAAGAATTCTTCAAAATCAATTTTCCCATCACCTTTCATATAAATAGGAAAATGATAAAACAAGAAGCAACTACAAGGATACAAATGAACCATTGGGTAAGGCCACGTCTGCATTATATTCGACAGAGATATCTGAAAGGCCCGAACTATATTGGATACAATACCTTACCTGCACCAAACACAAGATGGCGAGACAGTTAGCAAACATTATGCTATTATCATCGATATTTGTTTATTTGCTTTACCATAAATATTACAATATCATTAGAATCATATTTTCGCCAGGAAAACAAATGCTACGGCTATGCATGGTTAAAAAATCCTTCCTTTTATGTATATGATAAATCGATCAAAGTGATTTACAAATGCTTTTTTTGACTTTCACTTCTTGCATTTACAAATATTTACAAAAAGTACTGACCGTCAATATCATTCTCTTTCATTATTTTTTCTACTTGCTCTTCACTTGTTTCCAATTCCAATGCTTCAAAGATATCAATAATTTCATGTTTACAAATCGTGCCATCCCCATTTTTATCAAAAACGTCGAATGCAGCTTTTAACTCTAAAACAGCAACCACAAACACATAAGTATTCCCCCACTGTTGTATTTGCTTACAATGCCTGATGTTGCTGTTGATAAATGAAATAGCAAGTTACGTGCCTTCCAATAACTGTGGATCCATCTTCCCCGCTGCCTATGAAAAGCCAGTTATTGAGGAAGTTGAGATGGTTTTTATCAAGAATGTTGTCTTGAAGTCAAGCTTTCTCTAGATCACCCAGCAATGTCTATTTTCCAACAGTTATTCATTCACACACACACTGTGAACTTTTTTATGACACAGTAGCATAAACAGTTCTTACCATGTTTTGCTTGCTAAGTATCTTCAAGTTTACAAAGTAAAGCAGAAATATTTTTCGTAATGTTTTACATCAATATTTGTATTTCTACATTTATTGTTTTCATATTGAAAGCAATAGCAAAAGCCACAATACATTTTACGAAGAATTAAATAAAAAAAGTGCTAATAAATGAAAAATTAAATACTTTTTGTTTTAGTGAAAAGAAAACAACGTTTATTTATTTATTTTTTTTATTTATTTATTATTTATTTTTTAAGGTGACAATAAATAAATAAAAAAAACGTTTTATAAGCTGTTCATATGGAGGCGGGCTGTCCCGGTTGACGAGGCTGGCCCGGTTAGGTGAGATGATCTCGCTATTTTTAAAAAACCAATGAAAAAAAACAAAATGTGTTCATATGACAAGCGAGCCAGCCCGCCTTGGCGAGATCTTGCTTGTTCTTACCGAGATCTCGGCTAGTCTGGGATGTTATCAATTCCTGCACAAAGAATGCGAGGTCACGTGATGTAAAAACATTCTATCCCGGTTTTATCATATGAACACGGGATAAAAATCAGCCCGTTTAGCCGAAGTAAAACTTAAAACGCCATAATATGTGCTTTAAGGGGTCTTTGTTTCATAAGATGTATTTATGGTTATATTCATTCCTGAATATTAAGTATTAAGGAAGCTATCAAGCAATGTTGTGGCCCATCAACAATAACCGCTTTGGTTTTCACTATGGAATCAGACTTTCCAAAATTTCTGTTTAAATACTGAGCTGTGGCGACCTCGCTTTAAATATTTTAATTGCTTTTAAGTATCCCAATGATGAATGATAATAATTAATGAGTATTACCCAGTGGCCACGATAGTCAAAAAGTCGCTGCGACGAAGAGCATTTTAATTGAACTAGTGTGAATGTTTCAAAAGAAACGCACTCGATCACAGGGATTTTTCAACAAAATTTGTCAACTGGGTTACTAAGTAATAATTAAAAATGAAAATGAAACAATAGTAAAAAGAGAGACCAAGCAAAACTTGAGAGACCAAGAAGTTAAACAGGTGTTAGGGAAAAGGTATTGGTACTTTTTCAGTGGGCAAATTAGTTGAAAAACCACTGAGGAGGAGTGCATTTCTAGAGAAATATACACACTGCTACAATAGAAATGCTGTTCATCGCAGTTAATTTTTGGCGATTTTGCTCACTGGGTTCAGTTTTAATTTTAAGAGAAACAACAACAGTAGTAATAAAGTAAGTAACACAGTAACGAAATGATTCATTCAGTAAAAGAATGAATAACATGATAG
Source organism: Turritopsis dohrnii (assembly GCA_027922465.2). Classification (NCBI taxonomy): domain Eukaryota; kingdom Metazoa; phylum Cnidaria; class Hydrozoa; order Anthoathecata; family Oceaniidae; genus Turritopsis; species Turritopsis dohrnii. The sequence continues at coordinate 17,652 of BQMF02000146.1, read as the reverse complement.
CGAGGCTGGTAAATACTCATGTAACGTCTAAGCGGATACTAGGAATATTTTGAAATAAGGTATTTATCATAAGCGTTACATAAATGCGTCAATAATTTTTATTTGAAACAAAATATGTTGCCAAAAACGATCTCCATGGCAACGCCTTATCAGCAAAAAAAGATTTAGAGGGCTGGAAAGAAGCCGGAGAGAAACCATGGCAACAAATTTCTTTACCGATTTGATAACTTTCGACGTTTCTCACTACCCAGTGTGCAAATTTGCTGAAAATCACTGCAAGGGAGTGCATTTCTATAGAAATATGCGCACTATTTCAATAAAAAAGCTCTTTCTCGCAGTGACTTTGCCGATATTGCTTACTGGGTAGATAGACAAAGTTCTAGTAGTATATCGCTAAAATTGCCTGAGTGATTTACATATTTATAGTATCAGTATTTTTATGTGTTTTTTTCTACAACCTAAGATTTCAAAGCACACTACTGACGAAATATTTGCTATCTTTCCCAATGATAAAACATTCAAAATTCAGGACATGAGATGAAGAAGGAGAAACAATTTTTAATCATATGTATCTTCTGATTAGAATATAAGATGGATGTCGTCACATGCTTACAAAGTACTTTTAAAAACTTTAGCTATAAAATAGAAATTGCTCAATGAATATTTATTTATCATATTCGCACCACCAGATCTGCTATTGTTATTGGAAATACTCTCAATTAAGCGCTCCTTTTCATTTGAATATTCCTGTAAAAATCAAAATTTTAAATAATTATTCAAGTATTTACGATATGTTAAGGATACACTCTCTAATCTCAAAAATTCGGAATTCCAATTTTAAAAATCCATTGGAGCTTCAAACACAACATTTTGAATTTTAAGAGTCTGTACATAATCTTTGGTGCGATCAAGATAAAAGTCGTAATGTCACACAATTTATCCCTTAACTTTCATTCTTCCATTATCTCTGTGAACGTTTACAATCCTCTTTCATTTGGTAAACAAAATGTCTTTGAAGGAAATTGGTCAGGCTTATTGACCAGGTTTTACCGTTGCATACAAACAAAGCAATCAATTTGAGCGATGTTGGAGCTGAGCCTTTAACTTTCGGAGAATACGTTTGTCCTTTTTTAGTTCAGACTCACTTAAGCACTTTTTGATGCAAATGTATTGAAGTTTTGCACATTGGTATTTCTCAGTTATTGTTGTTGTGAACTGATTGCATGCCCGACCAAAATCACCATCACACTCATTCATACATTTACTTTGTGCTGAAATAAGATGCTGTTGAAGCATAGTGAATACTCCGATTAAAAATACCATAGCAGCAAAATGGCTTCCAAGGTTCATAATGATTCTAAAACGACAAACAAAGCAAATACATAATAGGCGATTATGAAAACACTTTGAACTTATTTAGTTTCATTCCTTCAACGGACTATTTATACACGTTTTTTAAGCAACCAAGTTCAGACATTAGTAGTAATGTTGCTTAATTTGTTTCTAAACATTAATCGATGATTCATATATGTTCCATCTTGAAACCTTCTTATACTGTAACATTAATCGAAAATATGTATATTCTCCGTTTCGAAAACCTTTGAGTACGTTTTAGTTGCTTAATTAAAGTATCAAGTATAAAGTCTGGGACATTCAAAACATTACATAGAGCGGCGTGCAACCTGTAACTACAATTTTTAGAAATCTGCTGTAGCAATGCAAGTGCTGCATCATTTCAAAATTTCACTGCCGCTTAGCGTTTTGAGAAACCTTCCCAGTGTTGCTTATAAACTTGTTACTTATTAAAAAAAACGTGTAGTCAAGGTCCATTGAAGATTTGAAGTAAAAATTGTACGTAGCTAAAGCAAAATGATCTGAATCTTTCAAGCCAAAAAAGAAAGCAAGAATATCTTTCAACTAAGTCTGATGTATTCACCTTGAATGTCTTCTCTTCACCAAGCAGTGTGCTCTGTCGGACGTGTATATGTGTACGTGAATATTAATTATAACGTTTCTTTCCGTTTTTATATAGAGGGATATATGCATTATTTATGAAGATCTCCCCTGTGAAAGGTTCTTCGAAAACAATACGTCATACCAGCTCTGTAGTGGCATACTGTTTCTTTGTTTCTGTAACCCCATAATCAAATGTTCGGATTTCACAGTGAATTCGACGTTATTATTCAAACGGGGGTTTGTATGTTTCCCAGTTGGATATGACTGGTTTGCGAAGCGCATAATTCTTGTTGTTTTTGTCTTTGCTGTTATTGGCAATCTTTGATGTGTCTCCGAAATTGAATTTCTGTAATATGTTTTTATGAAAAACTGAAAAGATAAGAATTTATTGAAGTTGAGATGAATTTCTTTGTCGGTTGCACTGATAAGATAGCTGATATTTATCGCAAGCTGTATTACTTTCAATCGTATTGTTATCAAACGGTGTAGTTCTCCTTGTTATCTTATATCAATTCAAACATTGAATGGAGATACTTGCTGAAATGCAATAAACAACTTTGCAGGCAAATTTTTATCGACCAGACTTTTAGGAATGAAACCAAGATCAATGCCCTCCACATAGTTACAGAACATAGAACAAATCATGAGAAGCGGGTAACATAGGTTTCCAACATCTTTTCCATTCAAATGTTTTCAGTCAAAACGCGTTTTTTTTTTATGAGCATGGATACTGAAGACTTCCGTCTTTTTATTCGTCAGAAAACCAACTTTCTGCTATGAAGATGAAGATGAGCTTTGTTGAAAAAAAGAAACAATAAGGAACCAAAAAATAAAAATCCAGTACTCCATCAGATTTTGGAAAGGCGATTAAAAGCACCATCACCGCCACCAACAACAACAGCTGATGGAACTGGCGAGCCATGTTCATGATCAGTTACTGACATCAGCTTTTTGTCGATTTACAAATGAAAGTAAACTTTTGTGATCTATTTTCCGGAGTACAAGTTCACCCAACAAATAAAGAAAGACGTAAACTCTCTGGACAGCTTCCACAGACGACAACTAAGAAGTATTTGGAGAAATCACAGAATACGAAAATAATAAAATATATGAGATATGTGATACAATATCGTTAAGTACGATGGAAAATATTTAGACCAGCACTAAATGCACCATCGGCATTGGAATCGCGATGGATTATTACTTCGAAATACCTTCGCAAGCAACGAAATTCAGCGGAAAACAAAGAACGACATATTTTAGTTGTAATATTACAAAACGATATGAAAAAATGCATTAAAGAAAGATCCCACTTTTCCAAGCAATAAATTTGATAACAAAACTGAACTCGAATTCGTGAGAACACTCGCATCTGATATCAAATTAAATTTATATCTCTAGACGACAGCCCGTTACAAGAGACGAAAAGTTCACCCATCGAAGCAGAAATTAAGAAGAAGTAGCATCATTGAAAGGATGAAGGTGTACACCTACATACGTCCAGATCAACTAACAAACATGTTTTCAAAATGAATGAAATCGTGAAAACTAATGTTCGATTAAAGGATGTTAAACGTTAAAACATGGGGATTCTGGGTGCTTGTCGCAAAGAATTCTGGGCGAATTGAAGGTTTGAAAAACTATTTTGCTGCGATAAAGTGAAGCCTTATATTTTCCCATAATATGGACTGTTGTTTTACAATAATTCATTCATTTATGGTCTGATGTAAGACTTTTCACCTTTTTCTATCAAATGATTAAATTGTGAAGAGAAGAAGTTGGTTGATTTTTTTGCTGATGTATTAAGAAATATTTTCCTATTTGGGGACTGCATACGGTAAACAAAGTGAAAAAATATGATCCACACATTGGAAAAATATGTGAGAACCGTCTGAAAGTAAAAAAATAAGGGTTCAACTTAAACGTTTATCCGGTCGAAAAAAGGTGACTATGGGGTCGTTAAAGGGTTAGGGTTTAGTTTAAAGTGGGTAAGTGTGTTTGTTGCAAAGTCGGAGGTATTTTAAGGAGTTCTTGTTTAGGTGTAGTTGTGCATTGACTGAAAACTCATACAGAAATTGAAAACATCAGCAACGGCATCATCGTATTCGAGAATTTGCGACGCAACCTTTTTTAGAAACTATGTCACAGAACCCATCGGTCATAGAGATGAGGTAACACGAAATCCCACTGAATTGTGACTAGAACTGTATTCTAGTTCTAACATCCAGCCTCATTTTCGTACAAGGTATTGTTTTACATATTCACTTTACTAATGTCGTGTATGTCAGATATTCCAAACGAAGCAGATAACTGCTTCTTCCTAGGTTCGAAAGTATGTTTAAAACACCACATGAGATTGTGGTTGGTTGCCTACTGAGATTGAAAGTGATGCTGAATGAAGTGTCTTACTCAACCTACAAGTCGATAACAAGTTGAGCTCCTTTAGTGAACCAGAAGTGCAAAATGACCGTTGAGAGAAATGGCACATCATACACTTTGGAATTTTACATAGTAGATACAGATAACGCAAAGCCGCTGTAAGGGATCGACACTGGTCACAGGCAATGTGAAGGTAAAAGGACAATTCCATACTTTCCTGAGCAAAGTACATGCACCATGAAAAGTACCATTAGATACATTCGACAAGCTGATAAGTAGAAACAACTTCAATAATATCTAAGGTTACATAGCCAGCTAAATGGGTAAACTTCCTTGTAACAAGAGAGAGGAATGGGATGAGATGGGTCTTTGATGTGAGCTGAACCAATATATACAGCGGTATTATAAGCTCTCTAGCAAACTCCATAACAAGGAACAGTTTACAGTAACAGATATGAGTTATTATTGCTGGCAAATACAGCTTGATAAAGAATCCTCCAAGAGCCGTCGCATTTCAGCCAATCGCCTCATACAACTCAAAGATGAAACACGTCTAGACAAGACTGCTTACTTCGCCATTGAATATGAAGCAGATGTTCACTTCTCATGGAATACCAAATGAAGTCGTGGAGAACAATGTGCCCTACAATTCTCACAATTTCATCAGATTTGCAGAATGCTATGGGTTCCATTACCAATTATCGAGCACCAAGATATCTTTAGTGAAATGGGGTGAGTGAAATGTGAACTGTGAAGCATATTGAAGAACTGTGCCTTAGGTCTGCTTGAACATTTGAACACACTACACGTTTTTTCTATAAGCAACCAAGGTCTGACGTTAGTAGTAATGTTGCTTAAAAAACGACAATTTTTTAATAGTGTTGCTTAATTAATTTGTGCTAAGCATTAATCCAAAATATGTATATTCTCCGTTTCGAAAACCTTTGAGTACGTTTTAGTTTTTTAATTAAAGTAAAATAGTAAAAAGTCTGGGACATTCAGATCCTCATATGGAGCGTATAACCTATATTACTGCAACCTAATGTAACAACCTGATGTATTAATTTTTAAAAATGTGCTGTAGCCATACTAGTGCTGCATCATTTCAAAATTTCATGTTGCTAATTTATCTAAGATTCTGGTAGTACTGTTGCTTAACGTTTTAAGAACATTTACTAGTGTTGCTTAAAGCTTGCACTCACTGGAATGAAATACTCTCCGGCATAGCTACTGATAAATCGCTGTGCACTAACCAGGCTGCTGATATACAGTCGCTTACAGAGATACTACAAGAAGCAAGCAAACAAATGCAGACAGCAAACAATCACCAAAATCCATTTTATGACAACGCAATTTTGTTAACTCCATTTAAATTACACGACATGGCCTGCATGAAGAAAGGGAGAAGACGTGTCTAGCCGCCAAGACCTAGGTCCCACAGAGAATGCAACCGAACCTAGTCAAATGAAGACTGAAAAAAGTATTGAGTGTAATGTTATACAGAAGACATTTGGCATGGACTTCATTCTAGTTGACTTAAGGGAGATGTAACATGTCATACGTTATGTAGTGTCCTGTCTCGCCGCCTCTGGTCTGTGAAATTATATACTTAAACTAAACATCACAGATTAATGTCGGTCATGATTGTCTTGTCAGCGTTTCTTCACTAAAGGGGGGTTTAAACGTAAAGAACACCAGAGATAGGAAAGTGCCGATGCTAGCACAGAAATTATATCATATGATTTCGGGAATTTCCCTACTATCATCTTTGTTTTCATAACGCGATACGAGTTACGAAACGTGTTATTATAACCACAAATTACTCATAATTGTAAACAATTAAATATCTCATAAAAATGTAGTAAAAAGCAGTTTGTAGCAGTTTTATTTTTATAACATAAATGAGCTAACAATACATATAACATACAGATCAGCGTAGTCTAGTGGATAAGAACGCTAACTTGTAACAACAAGGTCGTGTGTTCGAACCCCACGCAGTTCGTCTGAGAGGAAGTATATATACTTCGGCGGTTGTAGATCTCTCATGTTCTGGTTGTAAAACTTGCATGAGTGCGCACTTCCCCGCAGTTGTGTTGAATATATCGCGGAATGGTTAGCATTGTGTCTGGGTGATTTATCACTGTCAGGTTTCTCTGGTCCATAGAGACATTCAGGTTACCGTCATTTCGATCGAAATTCAACAAACGCCAGGGCTTAGAAGTGTTAGCATGTATCCACAATGCCGGCTATAATTGCAAACTACATACGCTGATCAGCGAAATAGTACATACCATATACTAAACATCATAGTAATCGCTAAACCAAAGAACTTTTATTTTTTTTGTTTGTGTTGGAGAGCTAGTCACTTTGAGTGAAATATGATACGCTTGCATAACATTAATCATTTTGTTATGTAAACAAAATAAAAAACAAAATTATAGCGTTCCGAGGGACACCACAAGCAGACACTAAGGTCTAAATGAATGATATAAAACCCAAGAGCGGAATAATTTGAAAATGTGGTGAACAGGCGACAGAGTCTGCCGGAAAGGGAAGGTCTAGTGGAGCGGCTAGATTGGAACTGGATGGTGCCGTCCGCTCCCGGTATTCACCACAAAAATGTGCCAAAAGTTGTCGGGAAAAACAATGTGACTAGATGTAATATACTCGAACAGATCATGAACGGCCATTGCGTGCGTAGTAGTCGGAGTTCGTAAGTAGTCACACAAATAGTCTAAGATCTAGGGGTAGAGCTCAGAGCTGGTGGATTGGAGAAGCCAGGGTGGAGTGCCGGTTAGATCGAAGACAATGAATTAAAAACCCTCTAGGGTATCACAACAACAACAACAACAACAACAAAAACCCTAGGGGGTTCTCCTAAGGGAGTTTTGTTTTCAATAATAATAATAATAATACCATATACTAAACATCGTGGTAATCGCTAAAACCAAAGCTATTTTCTCTTCTTCGTGAGATGGGAGTGAATCTGTTTGACTCACTACTCTTTTGTGAACTTTCTTTTGTGAACTTTTATTTTTTGTTTGTGTTGGAGAGCTAGTCACTTTGGATGAAATATGATGCTCTTGCATAACATTAATCATTTTGTTTCTTCCGAGGCTCAAGTTGTCATTAGATATGAGAATTTTATTATTATAACCAGACACTCCCGACTTGATGTTTAGATTCATGTCACTAGGTAACATGTAAATACCTTGTCCAACAGAATAATCAACTTTGCTTGAAGCGTAATTTAAAGTATCTTGATAACGTTTAATGTCATCTTGAATATCAACTCTGCGGTTAACAATGTCTTCAAAGTTGTTCATAAAAACTCTTTGAGCGGTCAAAGAGCTTGAATTATTACCTAAAATAGAAGAACGAGCTGAAGCTTGCGAACTAAGAACAAGATAAGCATATGCTCTAACACTCTCTGAAATTTTTACAAGACCTGTTTTTGTAAAGCCTTTAGATTTTTCTATAATCCACCGCGTCATGGAGTCGTCTGTGAAATAACTCAGACCTGGCGTTGGATAGTCTCTACGTCTTTTTTGATACGAGCTGTAAAAATATTGCCCTTTGTATTTTTTAGGATCAGAATCGACACCATATTCACTACAGATTTTTAAAAACTCTTCTTTGTTATAAGGATTATCGTATTGGTTGAAACTATCTTCAAAAGGTAGAGGTGTCTGCAGACGCTTAATGATTCGTCTAATGTGATAATAGACGTGAAAACGATATACAGCTCGTACCATAGGAGTAGAGCGACCTTCTTTCAGATGTTCAGAACTGACCCCACAAGCACTTGAAGCACACCAAGTGACAAAATTGAATTGGGTTTGCCATAATTTAAATGGTTGCTCCTGCCAAATTTTCATGCGTTGTTCATTTTCATCCATTTTGTAATTAGTAAAAATATTTGGAAAAGTTGCGGGGAAAGAACCATTCTCAGAGACAATAATTGTTTGTTTGTATAAATCTTTAGCATTCAATATCTGGAGGTATTGTCCTCCATTTGGCTTATAAAGCGCATTAGGATTATATTTAAAAATATTCTCCATTATTATTTAATAATATTATCTTATATTTAATACAAGAAAATGTATATCACAGTAAATCTCGTAAGGGGTGAGAAGACCATATATCTACCCTACTCCATTCGAAATATAGACGGTTCGAAAGAGATCGCATTATTTGAGATATTTGCAGACACCGTCACCTATCAAATCACAACACCGATAACATTGAAAACGTCTGACGATGGGAAAGCTGAAAAGTCGATACCAAAACGAACATTCACGAGTAGGGAATTGAATTCCTTTTTAGCAGGTGCCTTTTTAGAAGGTGATATAGAAATTAAATCATTAGCCAAATACCCTCAAATAATCAAAACAAATACGCTAGCTAAAATAACCAAAATGAATTTACATCTCTCTGAACTCGACAACACTCAAAATTTTGAGGATGGAAAGCTAAGTGATATTTTACTAACCGTTCCCATCGCTAAATATAGTGACTTTACACATACTGAGCCTAAAAATCCTCATTATAAAAAACTAAAAAACGGTGTATTCCACTCTCTCACGTTGAGACTGACAGATCAGCATGGGGGTATACTAAGTGAAGATCTGGGTACAACCGTTGTTTTGCACATTCGCTAAAACGAGATAAAAAGTAAAAATTAATTATATATCATAATTAATAATGGAGTATGGAAAGAGGTTAAATCCAGAACGTTCACTTAGAACTGCCCGCGGTGTAAAAGGCTCTCGTTAAAAAGTAATTGTCACACACAATCCAAGTGAGATTGATCAAAATCAGCTATTATTGGTTAGGTTTCCAAATTTAGGAAGTGATGATGTCATTATTCCAGGAACAGCTAATCTAAGTTTTGATATTGAACTCGAATCGAAAGCTGACTCAAAAAGAACATTGGTCAGTAACATTGGAAGAGCTATTGTTAAGAAGTTGGCTGTCAAGTTCGAAGGTAAAGAGATATTGAGCATCGATGACTTTGATCTTTTTGGGTGTTACAGAGATTTATGGTTAACCAAGTTTGAAAAGAGAAACGCGATAAGACAGGGTATCATCATCGACGATGGGTGTACAGAGAATTGTATGAAATTGAGGATTGGTGCTTCTGATAAAAAGGACGATGATGCGGAAGACAAAGCCATTGCTGACACCTATAAAAACAAGTTTGTCATTCCACTCGACTTTGAAATGCTGGATAGTACTATCCCATATTATCAAGCAGGTTTAGGTAATAGGCTTTGCTACGAGATCACATTTAACGACTATAACCGAGTTATTTATTCTAACCCTCCAGATACTGCCGCAGGTCAAAAACGTAACCCAGATGGTAAATACAAAATATCTAACATCTCACTTGAATATGAGCTTGTGACACAACCCACGTTGGCTAGACAAATCGCTTCTGAATATCAAAACATGGCTTTGCTCTATGATAGGATTTTGCGGCACAGACAAATTAGAGTAAACAAGTCAGACACAACGTGGAATTGGTCATTCAACACACCTGCCAAATCTTTGAAGGGTATTTTAGTTCTATTTGAAGAAGAAAAATCCTACAAACGAGAAACCTGTAAATTCTACAATCCAAAAATCAAAAAGGTATCTGTTATCGTCGAGGGCAAGCCTAACCAACTTTTTGCTCAAGGGATGCAGCCGTTTGAACAATACAATGAGATTTGCAAGTATTTTGCTGAAGGAAAACCAAAAGATAATAGCGTCGGCGAAAACCGAAAGCGCTTAGGATTACATGATGTAAAAGTCGCTGATTACTTGACAAACAAGTATGCTCTATGGTTAGATTTCAGAACAATTGATGAGAATTCCTTGCATGGGACCGGTCGAAGGATTGAAAATGCAAGTGAAGGCACCACCTTACAGATTGAAAAGACCGCTGAAACTGCAGGAAACTTAAATGCTTATATATATCTAATCATGGATGCTCAATTAAACATACTAAACGGAGAATTTATGTCTACATTATATTAGTAAAATGGACACACTTTACATGAAAGAACCTCACACGGCATTATTCGTCGGACCAACATCGTGCGGCAAAACGGATCGTGTTGTAAAATTATTAGAAAATCAATACTTTGATCACTTTGATTTCATCGTGATTATATGTCCCACCTTAAGGTGGAATCAAACTTACAGAGATCGGAAGTGGTTCTGGAATGACAGCTATGTGATTCTAATTGAGCCGGAAGGTCGCTTGTATGAATGGATTAAGAAAATGGACTTTTTCTGTGCTGGATACAAAACCTTATTTCTGATTGATGATATAATAGCTGATGAAAAATTGGACAAAAAGAGACAGCCTTTGCTCGAGTTGGCAATTAGCGGTAGACATCGAAATCATTCGCTATGGTTACTCACACAATCATACACGGCTATACCTAAAAATTTACGACGGCAAGCTAAAATGTTATATGTATGGTACCCAAAAGATAGAAATGATCTAACCACCATTCATAAAGAGAACGATGTCATTGATTCGCAAGAAGAATTGAAAGATGTCAAGGAAAAACTGAAAGGAGGGAAACACGCGTGCCTAGTCATGAGAATGGAACACCCAAGAACGCACGTGATTTGTTAAACAGGTTGACGTTATTTGTTACAAGACTCTTGTAACAAAAATATAAGACTCCTATAAGACTCCTATAAGACTACTGTAAGACTACTGTAAGAGAATAATTTACGTCTCAATACAGGTTCTAGAATTTTACCAATATGTTTAATCCTCGATTCAAAGCGTACTCTATCAACAGCAGCCTCTCTCCAGTTACTTCTACGAGATTCACAAGCAAAGATATAATGGACCTCTACTTCATCATTAAAAGTAACCCTTTTTGTATCTTGATGGGAAAATATAATATCATCATCTGAGGATTCATCATCAGACATAATTGTTTAAGTAAACAATGTTTATTTATTTAACAATGTTAGAATATATTATTAAACATCATCCTCTTATAATTATTTTGTCTTACAAACTTATAAGAAGACAGCAAACTCTTATACAGCAAATTTCAACAAACTTATAAGAAGACAGCAAACTCTTATACAACAAATTTCAACAAACTTATAAGAAGACAGCAAACTCTTATACAGCAAATTTCAACAAAATTATAAGAGAGTATAAGAAAATTATAACAAACACAACAAAATGATAGAATATGTCAACTTCGTGTTATTAAGCATACTGCTGGTCTCGCTATTTTACTTTTATTTTGTGTTAAAAAAATACCTCTCTCTAATAAAAATGGTGGAAACAGCGATCGATAATTTAATCAACCAGAGTTATGATGTTCCGGGTGAATTCCCATCTTCAGATGGTAAAAGACAAAAATTGCTCGAGTGTGTCTTAACCGGTAATAGCAAGCTATACTTAGAGAAAATGTACACGGAAGAGCAGATTAACAAACTCAAAGATGAAAAGGTAGAAAAACTTTTTAGTATCTATGAAGCTAACCTATCAGGTCAATGGGGGAAATCCTTGGGGAAATCACTCATACGCATTTATTCGAGGGGGGCTTGTACAATGTTAGGAATAGACAATCAAGAAGCGCTGAGCAATGACTTGGAAGCTGACCCCTCCTTAAACTCTGCCCTTCAAAAATTTGCATGTGGCTTATATTATAAATTCGGCTCATATTTAGCACCACTCAGTGTTGGACTTATTACCGGGAAGCATTATATCAATGAAAGATATTTAAATAAATCCGATGATAATATAAATACAGTAGATAATAAAAATGTCAGAAGAACAGACTCCCATTCAAGTGACAACGAAGAACCCAAAAAAGGTTGAAGCGGGTAAGAAGTTGGCGGAATACAACCGTAAAAAACGAGAAGAATTAAAACAAGTGAAGAAGCCCGATGACTCTCTCACCAAACCAAATGAACAACCTATGAATTACACCTATGGTGTAGGTGGAATAATAGCTCTCGGTTTAGTTGGTGGATTTGCTTATTTTGTGTATAAAAAGAAAGAGCAAATATTACCCCATGGGTCACCATCCACCCCCCTTCCACAAAAATCTAAAATACCAGTGAAAATCAATAAACATGAAATGGAATAAAAAGAAAAAAATGTATATATAACAAACATGGACAAGAAAAGTATCATCAACGATTTATATCACGCATCAGTCATATCGGGACTCGCTACCGGCTACTCTATGCTTGTAAAAAAGGTGTTAAAAATGACACCTCCCTCTATTCAAAAGTTCGACTTGGAAGATACGGTAAAACTAGTTGTCATTATCGCCATTAGTGAAGTGACAAAGGACTACTTAATCAAACAAAAGATTTTGCCTGAAAATATCAATATCTAAATATGGCTTCTATCGCAATGATGTTGGGTGGAGCTTTGGCTAACGCTTTGGCTTTCACAGGATCAAGCTATCTGTTTTCAAGTTTATCCAAAGACAGAATCGATAGGGAAAGAAAACGTCATGATCTGGCCATAGAAAAATTACAAAAAGCACAGATTGAATGGCAGCAAAAACGACAGGAAAGGATCGATTTCATCAATAAACAACTATTGCTCGAAAAGAAGGCTGAGACTAAATTCATAGAGCTAAATGATGCAATGAGAGAGTACAATAGGGTGTTTAGTAATCATCTTGAACCGCTACCACGAGAGCCTGTATTGAGCGACTTTTATACACCGAGTCATGATCAACATGAAAGGGAATTGGCTTTTATAGCTCTGAGTATGCTTGGAATTGGTGGAATTGTGTGGTATTTTGAAAGATGAAGACCATCAACAAAAATTATGTTACACGATACATGTAACATATACACTTTCAGATGGTTACCGTCTAGTGACAAGGTACGTATAGATCAACCCCCCAACCCCTACAATCAGAGCCCATAAATTTTGACTTAACCAACCTACAACTTCTTTTGCTCTGTTCAATATCCATGATACGATAGACCCAATTATTCCTGGTAAAGCCTCTGCCGCTCTAGATGCTAATCTACCTAGAAGTGATGCTAACGCTTTGAGTTTATTTTTTATCCATTCCTTTGCATCGTCCTTTTTATCACCACCTTTGTCAGGATTTTGTGAAGAGCTTCCAGCTGCTGATGGTAACAAAGCTTCCACAAGGACACCGATAGCCATACCAAACGCTGTCAGAATGCTAACGATTGTTATACCTTGTTCACGGAATAGTGTTCGTATCCTTTCACCTAATGAGGTATCTTTGTCAAGGACTTTAGCAATGGTTTCTTTGATGCTCGTAACTTGACTGTTTAATTTACCTTTGAGAATATTAATGTTCTCTTTCCTAGCTTTCAACTCTTCACGTAATCCACCCATTCTCTTTTCAACCTCTTTTCGTTGTTCATCTGTGTATGTTGCATCATTTTCCATTTCTTCCAACTTGTTTTTCTCCTTATCGATATGCTGTTCTATTCGAACCTTTTTTGCAACCTCTTCCTGAAGACCTCCTCTTATGTTTCTCAGCGCCTTATCCAATCCTAACAGCTCGCGCACAGGATATTCAAATAGATCGCCGGTCTGAGTCATTTCATGATCGACAGATTGTTGTCTTATTAATGAAATTAAATCTTCCGTACTATTTGCAATGTTCCCCGTAATTTCCTCAAGCTCTACATCACTCGATTTTGTGATTTTAGATGATGAAGGGAGTTCTTCTTGTATTTTATTTAACATAACTGCTTGTCGTGCTGTTATTTTGCCAATAGGTATATCAAACCCTAATTTACGTAACCCCTCCTTACCCAATATATCAGCTATAGTACCGGTAGCCCTTAGTCTTCCATTGTTTGTCAATGGTTTGCTACTGTCTTTGTAGTATAATTTACCTTCTCTGATTTCAAATAGATCGGTATGTTTGGAATTAGGTTTTTCCTGATTGAGACTTTCAGATAATCTATCATACAGCCCTTCAACTAGTTCTTTCAAAACTCTAGTATGCAGACTGTGACCTCCAAATGATGTTTCTCGTTCACCTGATGTATGTATCTGTACATGAGTTCGGTCACCGGTTGGTATGAGAGGAAACGTTTCATCGGTTGTTTCATCTGTCGTCATCCTATGTTCTCCAAAGGGGTCAATGTCAATGTCTGCCATTTTATTTATTTAGAGGATAATTTATTATTATATTATGTTATAACAACCCTCTAAATATGAATGTTAAAATTTATCCAAAACTACCCACTGCTCCTGAGGATTTGAATGAGCAGGAAAAGTTTAACGCAAGCGTAATAAATTCAGAATTTGAAGAGTTGATAAAACTTAAGAACAAGTTTAGCGTAAAGCTCAAGAGATACAACAAAGCGATAGAACGATCGATGCTACTAAATGCTAGCTCAAGCGCTATAGCCATTGGCTCTGGCATCGGTTCAATTGCAACATGGGCTACTATTATCGGAATACCTATTTCTGCAGGATTAGGTGGTGTAGCCCTAGCCGGCTCTATCTGTACCGGACTTACCACAGCTGTCATCAAAAGATATCAAAAGGAAGTAGAAAAATTATATGATATTGTTACATCCTCAATCGCTGTGTTCGAAACTAACATAAGTCAGGCGCTGACCGATGGGAGGATCAATTACAAAGAATTCCAGGTTTTGTAGGGAACATATTACAAAGCTTTAGAAGGACTCAGTTCTACAGATAGAAAGATGGGGACTGAAACTCAAAATCAATTTCAAAAAAGTTTGATGATAGAACTCCAAAACCTGAAAAAATCCATAACCGAAAATGGTTACTAGGATGTGTGGTTATGTGTTCCTCAATTTGAAAAAGTGATTAATGATATAAAGAAATATGATCACAAGTATATATAGACAATGGAATTCCCAACAGTTGCAACATTTGAACAAAACATGGAACAAATTACTCCAATCACAAAGTGGAGAGAGCTAACTGAAAACGTGATTTATCATGTTAAATCTGTGGTTGAGATAGACACACCTGCATCTGAATTTGGTTCTGGAAAAGCTATGTATGCAGAGGTCCAAGACAGAACAGGAAATTTATATAAGACATGGTTGCCTGCAAGACTTTGCGTTGAGTTGAAGGATTATGGTTGGAATTCTAGAGAAGCCTTTGTCAGACCGAAGGGGCTCAAACAATCTGAAAAGAATCATGAAAGGCAATTCTTTGATTATGACATTATGTGGCACTAAACCTCGTCGCTAGACGACTCATCTTTACTTGTTTCTAGTAAAGATACTTTGTATTTACAGTTCACCAACCTTGCACATAATCAGGAGGTAGCTCTGTATCCTCAGGTATCAACATCAGCTCTTCTTTCACAAAAGCTCGTTCAGGTCCATCTTGAAGGTAATACATTACACGGTTACCAGGTTGCTCTATTACCTCACTCAATCTATATGTCTTCTTTGACCATATGATATCTGTTGCTCTTTTTCGATGGTCATCGTGCTCTTCACCCGGTTGCAATAGATATCTATACAAACCATCTTGAGGTAATTTTTCTTCAGGTGGATAGCTCTCTTGTTTAGCGAGAGTTACCTCTTTCAATTTGATGGCATCTTTCGGTTTCATACCGATCATCTGAGTCTTTGTATCATTCAATCTATTCACAAGTTTATACAAATATTTGACCCATGTAGATGATACCTTTTCCGAATCATTCAGTTCTTGAGCATCTTGTATTTTGAATAAATTTTCGGCAAGTATCTTGTTCAATGCCTCAACAAAAGCTGTATGGGTATGTTTATATTTTGTAGTTGCTCTTTTAATTTCAACATTATTCTTCTCCAACAATTTTGATACATCCGCTTTGAATTCTGAACCGTTATCGCATTGAAATACTTTTGGATAAGTTAAGGGTCCAACCTTGTAGATGTCTTCAATCATAGCGGCAACCTCTTTCGCTCTCTTAGTATTCAAAGGTCGAGCCACCTTATAGCGTGAAGCAACATCGATACCAGACAAAATGTACTTGTATTTATTACCATATAGCATATCACTAGGCATATACAAATATATCAAATTGATTGAATCTCATTCGGTTTAGTTACCTCATAATGTGGACGTTCAACATGTTTCAGTGCTGGTAAATGTACTTGCCACAAAGCTTGCTTTGATAGCCACTTCTTAATTTCCTTCGGTTTGAAGTTGAATCCGCTTAGATTGCGAACAGCCTTTTGTCCTTTTCCATAAGTTTTGAGGTTGATAATAAATCTCTTGAAGTTTAGTGTCTGACATTTTTTATTTATAAACAACGTTTTATTTTAGCTCATTTTGTTAAAAAAAAATGACATCAAAGTGGCTTAAAGTTTTTATTATCTTTATATAAAGAATAAACATGACTGTACAAAATAGAATCAGATTACCAGATCAATGACTTATGATACGAGATAAATATGTGCATCACGAAAAATAAAATATGTTAAGCAAATGACAAAGCTAAAATGATTGATGTACTTGAAAAAATGATAAGGATCCATCTTATACTCTCGATCCTGATACGAAACAAGCATTTTATACACGCTATTCAAACTGGATAAATAACAATGAAGAAAAATATCTCAGATATCGAGAGCATAATAAGAGCAGAAAAAGATGGTTCGGAAACAAAAAAAATTGGCTCGTTCAACCTTGTAGAGGCTGTGTTTTTTGTTACTTAAAATCGAGTAACAAATGTTACCAAGAGGGTTTGCGTCGTTTCAATTGGTTTCATTTAAAACATCTTAAAGAAATCATGATCACTTAAATATTACACAAATAATAATTATACAATATGACTTCACGAAATACTGTTGTTGAATTAAAAGCTATCGCGAGAGAGCGTGGCATACCTGGCTACTCAAAACTCAGAAAAGCTGAGTTGATCGAAAATGTATTAGAGCTACTAACCGACCTGTTCCACCACCAAGACCTGTTCCATTTATTCCTACCCAACAAGATATGGATTTGTTTGAGCAACAAGAAATGGGAAAATCTCGACCTGTTGTGAAAAGCAAGTTGAATGAATGGAGAGATTGGTTAATAAATCATGTACCTAAAGCTATTAAGGAGAAAGTGAGTGGCGCTTTCAGAGAGATGAAGAAGAAGATTCTCAATCTCTACAAGAGGAAGAATGATGAAAAAGATGAAAAATTGGTGGAACCAGAAGCGTTTGTCCCCATTGAAATGGCGTTTGAGGGTTCTTACAAAAGGTTCAAGATAAACTCAGATGGAAAAAAGGACGTTGATTCGTTTCTCGAAAGGTTCGACCCATTTTAAGTGATCTGATTATGAGAGAACTCAAAAATAAAAAATCAATAAAAATT